>CXYZ01002212.1:1074897-1088058 GCA_900006705.1 Sonneratia caseolaris
AATTGGTTAAAATTCAAGAAAAGTTATCACAAATTTGGAAAAAATATCACAAAATTACATAAAAATTAAAAAAAAAATCTATACTAAATTTGAAAACTTCTAGGACAACTTTAGAAGTATTTTTCAAAATCATAAAAAGTGAAAAATCTTTGAATTTTTGATAAATTAGAAAAATATAAATATTTGTAAAACATTGTATAAGTTTTAATAAATCATGGATGATGGTATAATTTGTAAAACAATTTTCATATCAAATTCCACTTCTATTATGTTAAAAGCAGTACCAAACAAGAACAAAGGCAAGGACTATTTCTCCCCATTCATTACATTCCATCCTGTGCAGTAGTATTGTTAAAAATACGATCTATGTTGATTCAAAACGGGCTTATCCAGTTACGGTTCGGTTCGTTTGTTTAATAGACTGATTCAGTTACGATCATAATTCATGCGAATGTGAACTGATCCGGAACCCTTTATAAATGGGCCGGTTAACGGTCCGGGCCAGTTTGGCCCATGAATTGTCTATATTTTTTAATTTTTTTTAAAAACACAATTATTTTTGAATTTAATTGGATGAACAGGGCTTTAATTGGTGAACAGTGATTATGAGCAATGTTTTGATTGGCCAACAAATTTGTAAACAATGTTTTGATTTATTTAGATGAACAGTATTTTTGATATAATTGGATAAATAGTACTTTAATTGGATGCCTCGCCTTTTTGTAACTATTGATTTTTCAATAAATTATAGGAGATTGTGACATTTGGCAGGCAAAGGGCTATAGTTCATAGTTCAGGCCAGTACGGTCTGATTTCGTGACAGTTCCGGGCCGGTTATGGTTATGGACCGGTTTTTTAATGGTTTCGAACCAATTCAGTAGGTTAACCATCCGGGCAGATTACGGTTCAACGAACCTATATTGCTGATCCAACTCATAACCGTCCCTCAACCCAATAAAAACGTTTATAAGTTGGGTTAGAGGTGGTTTGAACGTTCCATTTCCGGACCGATTCCGGGCCAGCGCGCCATCTTTTAACAACTCTACCGTGAAGGCATTCGTTATGAGCCTTGTCTGTCTCGGGTCGAAATGACGGGTCTGGGTCGGATCTGCGCTTTTGCCCGCAGCTTTGTGGAAGGAAAGACCGAACAACCCTGGATCAAGGGAAAAAGACTGAAAGTTGGGAGCGGAGTTAGCAATTTGCAGCGAAGGGACGAAGGTTGGGAGAATCCATCAATGGCGTCAGTCGCAGAAGCACCAGAAGAGAAGACGAATCTACCTCAAAATAAACCAGAATCCCTAGAGGCCGCCGCTCCGTGGATCGACTACGCTGTCCAACAAGCACGCCTTTTTCAGGAGGACGTTCAACGCAGCGTCGATTGGTTCTCTGAGGCGTCGAAATCTCGCCTCTCTCAGATCCTCTCCACCTCGTCGGCTCATTTGGCCCAGACTCTTGTGAGATTCTGCCTATTGCCTCTAGAAGTTTACAACGCTTGGCTTTGGTGGTGCTTTTATCTATCGCACTGATAATTTAATCGCCATGAATTCTCTTATTTTCTGAAAATCGAGACATTCAATTTGCAGTGATCTAAGAACACTTTCAGAAGTTAAATAGATGTTATACAATTAGGAGGTGCAAGTGTTATTTTTGGAGTGGCACATCATTTCCATGGAATTTAAGATACTAATTTTATCCTACATTCTTTTGGCATAGAAGCTGAGTTGTCTCCAAATTTTGGTTCTGAAATGAAAATGTTCCTTACAAGCAAAATGAGCTCTTTGTGTGTGATTCTGTACAAACGAGGATGCCAACATCAATTCACTGTTTTATACCGTCTCAGAAGCTTTTTCTTTTCATTTATTGATTCAATACTTGACTTTTACAAGTGTAATGTAATTCGAAACTTTTGGATGCAGAATTCTCTTCAAGATGTCAAGTCTACATATTCTGCTCACGAAGACATTTTCTTTGGAAAAATCAAAGGTTGTCCCTTTTTTCCCCCAAAATGTGTGCTGTGGTGATTCATCATTTAAATTATTCCCTGTGGCTTTTAAGCTGATCTTAGTTGCATCTCCATGTTTGTGTTTTCCTGCAGAGGGTGTTGATGTTGCAGCGTCACGTCCAATGTTGACTGTAGGAACAATTGCTGGGCTAGGACTCATTCTGCTAAAAAGTACAAATTTTTCTTTAGTTGTTTGTTATTTAGCCATTCTAGAAGGGTGCATTTATTAGTAGGTAGTCCTACTTGAAGATTGGAAGCTTACTTGAAGCTTCATTTTCTTATTTGAAGTATTCGGCTGTATTCATCATACAATTTATATTTATTGTTGATTCTGTAAGTCCTGATCTTTTAGTAATATTTTCTTGTATTTATGCAATTGTTAATACTATGCAGAGCCAAGGAGCTTTTTGTACTACAAAACCATGCACCTTTTTCTGAGTGAAGAGGTGAGTGAAAGTACTGTTGGCGTTTAATTTTCCATCCTTTAAAATATTAACTATCTTCTATAAGTTGCAAAGTTCTTTTATTTGTCTACTGAAGGGTCAGGAATTGATAGATGCACCATTGGCTTGCATAGTTGTTCATTTCATTTGAAGTATGAAAATTTGTCATTCACATTGACTTGATATAACACTAGCGCATGATTTTTGGTGGAAAGTCAGTCTTTCTCTTTGATCTGGGATAGCCCACAACACTTGCTGTGGATACTAGGTCAATAGCCACTAAGACAAAGGCTATTACTTTATTATTGTAAACCTTGGCAATGAGTTATCTTTCATCTTTTATCTTCAAGAAGCTTTTGGACTTTATGCAACTTGTTTCTTCATGCAGGCAATGCTTTCCAGAGCTGATGCCAAAATGAAGGAGCTGCGACAGTCAATTGACCTCCTTAAGGCTGATTGTGAAAAGTTGGAGGCAAGTCTCAGTTTTCCAGCCAAACTTCATTGAACAAAGCAAGTGCATCATTGGTTCAATGTGTAGTTTAAGCAAGATGGATGTTAAAAGCTTTATATGAATATAATATTATTGAATAATGAACTATTGCATGAACTTTTATTCAATATCCTTGACATATACCTGATATACTTTAGCTCTATGTGATTGCTATAGTATGATGGACTGGATATTTTCCAGTTTTTACTTCCTAATGACCAAGAAATTTAATGTAAATCTTGCACTACAGAAGAGAGCGCAACTGGCAGAAGAGGAAATGATTCGAGGGAGGACCAAACTAAGGTCTGATTCTGCACATGTCAATCTTAGCCATCTATTGATTATCCCTCATAAGGACAACCATTTTTAATAGGCTTCTGTCTTTGGTCAGACAAGCTGGAAAGCAGATTCGAAGTGTGATAGGTTCAGCATATAAGATAGAAAGACAGGCAGGGGGTATGCATTTGCTTTTCCTCACTTGTCTTTCAATATGTGTTGTTTTGAATTGGATTTCAGTTCATTATTCTCTTTCATTGCTTTTTTGTGTTGTATCAGGTCTGAAAGACATCCTCAAAGAACTCCCCCGAAGAGAAGCTTCTCGATTCAGATCTCAGGTTAGCTTTCTTGAGAATTCTGGTTAAATGTTCATGATTCAGCTGTGAATTTCACAGAAGAAAATTGAGGTTTGCTACTTTTGGTTGCTAATGAAAGTGCTATCACAATATCATTTCTTAAGCAAGATTATATGCTTGATAGAAAGGATTCTCTGGGAGGCACCTTGTAACCTAGTGAATTAAAGGTGCATGTCAGATTGTAGACTGAATGTGATCGCTTGTATTGTGGCAAATAATGGACTTGTCACATTAAAGGGATTATTTGCACTTCTGTTAAGGATGTACTATTTTAGGGTATTGTTGACACCCAAATATGAATGGGGTTCTCGAGCTGGAACTTATTAACCATGGGGACAAATTTGAGCCATTAAATGGATAACATGAAGATGTAGAAACAAAAAGTTGGTGGCCAGATATGTTGATTTTCTAGTTCACTTTTCTTATGGCTGATAACTTTGGTTACTCGTCTTTGAATGGTTCTTTTTCTTTCCTGAGTTAATTTTTCCTTTATTAGAATTGTCCACTGAATGGTCTTCCAATTGGTGTAGATACCCTGAAGTTCGTCCCAAGTCATTTATAAATAGAGTGGATGTAGGTACCATCAACATTAGACATCTGAAGGATCAAAGTCCTCATTTATTTTCTTTGATTTGTTTTTTTCTTAGTTTTCACTAGAATTTGTTGCCAGTTTGCCAGAGAAAAGATAAAATGAGCCTGTGTTCACTCAGATGCATATAACCTAACCTGTATAATGGCCTCTGATCATCATTGAAGTTTTCCTTTAACTTTACTGAAGTGTTGAGAAATTTTGGATTCCTAACAACATGCTTAAAGCTTAGACTTGTTGAAAAGAAATGTTATCTAGTATTTATTTTTGTACAATTGGGGCATTGAATGATGGGAAAAAAATCCATTAGATGGAATGAAAACAAAATGGTAGTTTTATGAGTGGTTCAAGAGGTTCAATTCAAACCCTATACATTATTCCGTGACAAAATTATGGATGAAACCTCAATCTTGGTCAACAATGAGTGTAGAGTGTTATTTACTGTTGAGTATAAAAATGTTGGATTTTAGGCTTCACGTGCAACAATTCTATGGCAGGAACTAAATATTTATAGTTCTCGGTGTCCTGCTTTCTCTTCCTGTGTCTATTATTTCATGGGATCTAGCCATCAATTCCTGTTCTCCGTTAGATTTATTCAGGAATGAACTTCATCTAATGGTTAATGCTCCATTCTCTGTTTGAAACCCTCTATGATATGTGGTCGGGACGAATCCAATGAAAATTTAGCTCATTACCAAGAACGTTCGAGCTTTTCTCAGTTTACTTACTTTGATCATCAGACAGCGACAAGAAAGAGAATCTCATTTTGGGCAGTATTCATTGAAATTTGTGGATTGATCACTTTCTATTCACCAAAATGTCGATTCATTACATTATGGTGCATTTTATGTAGCTTCTGTATATGGACATGGCAGGTTTCTAAACTGGCATCTGAGGCTAAGCGGGAGAGATATGCTTTGACAAAGGAAGTCTCCAAGATCAGCAATTATGGGATATCAGTCTGAATTCGTGTGATTTTCTTAGGGAATTCAAGCTCGGGATCGAGGACATATTTAGGCCAAAATTTATTGTTCCATCACATTTTGCTATGTCTTACCTTCATACTGATGTTTTTTGTATAACAGAATAAATATTGCCACCTGAAGCATCATCTCGTTGGCTCAAAACATTGAGCAGATGCTTTCTTGCTGCATGATCCCACCATGTCAGTGAGATGTCTGTAAGCTAAGATGTTTATTGTTTGCTAAGTCATTTTAATACAAGGTTGTTCAGAGGATCGCTTGCGATAAATTTTCATACATGGCTTCCTATGTATCAACACAGCCATCAAATTTTCCACCACAGGGAATGTGCATGTCACCCTTTTTTCCCCTTCATCTTGTTGCTTATCTTAGCAGAGAGCAATTCAAATCTCTAGTTCCCAAGTCATGAAAATCGGAGTTGCGTTGATCGTCGAATTTGCTGAAAGCATTGTTCAACTAGCTCTTGCTCTGGTGTGGGGTAGACTGGAGATGGGAGCACATCTGTGCCGATCGATTTTTCTTAGAACATATTGGGACTTGCGTTTCCGTTTCAGTGAGTTTGTGGTCCTTCATTTTACTGATTTCTTTTCTGGCCTTTTGTTGCTAGTTTCGATATTATATGTGATGTGGTTCCATTCGATGATTTAAAGTGATAAAATAATTCTATACTTATACATATACATATCCTACCCTTGATATTTACTTACCAAATTCGAATGATATATAGAAAATGGACACTCTACGGTAAATGAGATAATTTGATAATCAGAACCGGCAAAAAAAATTTAAAAAAAATAATAGAAAATTTTAAGACTATTAATTTTGAATATATATATATATATGTAAAGGGGGAAAATATAAAAATAAGGGGAAAAAAATCACAAGTGACCATATTCAAGCATCCAGTAAATATTGATGAGAGGAAAACTAATAATTTCAATACTCGAGGAGCATTCAGTCATAAAAATGCGATATTGTTTAAATACTTAGCGAATGAATATAAAGATGTTCTAACATGTCCCTATTTGGAAAATGGCCTCTACATTGTGCGGTAGAGTAAGGCTCCTAGTGATATCATATGATCTAAACCTCAGACAATACTCTGAAATTTTTGTAAAAAATACTCTAACCCAAGACTCCTTTTCAAAGTCAAGGATGCAGAAAAAGATCTTGGTGATCTTCTTATCTCGATCTATCTTCAGCAGAGACACAAGACGCTCGCCCATTGTAAGTTCAGATGATTTTTTTGCAACTCAGAGTCGAGTAGTGGATTTTTCTCCATTGGAGTATCCTTTTTGATGGCTCGAGCAGTTGTGTGTCATGACTCGATGATTTTATTGCCAATAAAGAAAGTTGATTCTTTGATAGCTTCAACCGATCCATTCGTAAGCAGCTTTCTTCCCCTTTCTGTGTTTTCTCCTGACTTTCCTACTTCAGCTAACGAAGGGAAACTCGAAAGAAAAAACCACTGAAATGTCATTGTCTTCTTTTACCGTCTTTTTCTTATCTGTTCCTTCCTTCTCCAACTCCTCTGCATCCATGAAAGCCACGGCATCTTTCCCAGTGGCTTCATAGACACCGAAAATTGCATAGAGCTCTTCAAAGTGAGGGAATGTCTCATCTTTGAATTGGGTTACATTTTTACGGCTCTTCAAAACAGAGAATAAATCAAGTTGGGAGAAAACAGAAGCAAAAATACCTATAGTAACGGCAAACACCTCCATGAATTTTACCTGCAAATATGCATCCCATGTTGCCTCTTCAGCTGTGAACACACAACTCAGAAGATCTCACACAACTCATTGAACACTTTAAAACTGTGGACACGTGCCTCCTCCAAGGCATCAAAAGAAGCACAGGCACAGATTCGGGGGCATCTAGTGATAGACGATTGGTCGCAATTTAGGCTCATTAATGGAAAACGCTTGAAGTGCTATCACATTTAAAATATCCATTTTCCTTTTGATCTACGTTATGAGTGGATCCCTTACAAAGGTACTTCGGCAGTCTTGACTACATTGATTGAGGTTTAGTCACGCCAAAAAAAAACACAAAGAAAAGAAAAAGAAAAGAAAGGAAGGAAGGAATATGCGTCCCGAGGGTCGTTCTGAAGCCAAAGCGCACTTTTCAACTCCAGCTGCTCCTCATTCCTATGGCCATTCACTATGCCTCCTATGGTGCATCCTCACCACCTCCTACAACATGAATATATCATCACTTGCAATGCAAACATTACAGCTCCTACATCCCGCTCTTTATGCCCCTTGCAGTGCCAACAGTCTACCTCCTGTAGTGCGATGAGAACACAAAACTACGATTTTGAGAAATGCGCACTTTATACTGGACCAAATCAAGTCGTCCGCAAGTCCCGAGGGGGCATATGCAGAATGCAAAAAATTTGTGGCCAATAAAAAATGGCCACATCATTATTTTTTGAAATATTGAGTATCCAATTAAAGATGTGCTAATATTTCGGGAAGCCAAATATCACAATTTCTCAATGCATTATATATAGAAATTAAGAAAAGTTTAGATATCGTTTCCTTTTTCTTATTCAATGAATATTACCTAAAAAATAAATTTAAGTAATAATATCTTACATATAAGATGGATGGTTATGATTAATTCTAACTAGCGAATCAGATTCAAGCATGAGGACCGACACTTCACCTCATTTCTCTTATAAATAGAGTGCTTTCTTCATTGAGGGAGAGGGGGGAACAAGGGGAGGAAGATGAGATTAATAAGAAGAGAAGAACAAAAGGGAGACAAAACGACCTGAAGAAACCCTTCCAATATCAAGACACTTCAAGAACTCTTTCGAAGCTCTACTAATCGAAGAACGAAAGAAATCCACTTTGGAGTTATCAGATCAAGCCCACAAGCTTTGATGGTTCAATCTTGATCGAGAACACACTATCTCAGCCCTTGTTCAAGACCACTAGTGGATTCGGCAGTTTAAGCCGAAAGGCCTCGACATTTCCATCTTGATCAAGAACACGCTGCCTCAGCCCTTGTTCAAGACCACCAGCAAATTCATTTGATCAAGCCCAAAGGCCCCGACTAACCCCCCCTTGATTGAGAATACGTTGCTCTAGCCCCTCATTTGAGACCATAGCAGATTCAGCAGATCAAGCCCAAAGGCCCTGGTGATCTTCCCCCTCGATCAGGAACACACTGCTCCAACCTTCATTCAAGACCTCTAGTGGATTTGACGAATGAAGCCCAAACACCCTGGCGACTCCACGACCAGTCCATGAATGAAAATAAGCTGTGAAGCCCTCATTCAGGACAAAATTCAAACTCATTGGATCAAGCACACGAGCCCTGGAAGTTCTACCTCAATCAAGAACACACTATCCAAACCCTTGATTGAGACTCAAATAGTGAAGGAGAATCAAAGGACTTTTCTTGCATTTCTTTTACAAGATAATTTATCGAGAATTGTTCCCCAATTAAATTAATATACAAAACTATTTGTTGCCATAGTTTTCTTGTCTCAATTTTCAGACTCAAATTTGTTGCGTATAGCATATAAACAAATAGAGGATCTCCACTTTTGCATATTGGTTTGCCCATCTGCTGGATGAAAATAAGTTGTCAAGGCAGGATAAGCAGGTTTTGTAGATAAGGCTATCCTATATAGCATGGCAAATATGGAAGGGCCGTAAAGAGGCAGTATTCAAGGACAAAGTGCCATACTCAAGGGAAGTAATATCAAAGGCAAAAGCAGCAAGGGATGAAATTGTAGAGATTAAGAAGAGGAAGCTATGTTAAAAAGGGGACAAAGAGAGAGTGCTCCAAGTAATGGCCAGATGAAGATCAATATGGATTGATCGTTTGATCACACCACTTTAGTTGCAGGAGTGTGGGGTGTTGCAAGAAACGAGGATGGGCAGCTAATGGGAATGTTTGGGAAGAAGAATCAATGCAGCACAACAGAAGAAGCTGAAACTCTCGTAGCTTTAGAGGGCCTTAAGCTCGCAGAGGAACAACAATGGCATGAAGTTATCGTTGAATTAGATTTGAAAGTGGTCTATAAGGCTATTATGTACAGAAGAAAGAATGGCCATGGAGAATTTCACCAACTGTGAACCAGATCAGGCTGTTGTGCAGGGAATTTACTTCAGCACAAATCGACTGCAGTCCAAGATCAGCAAACAACGGAGCTAATTTTGTAGCTGATTGGGCTCGGTCGAGAATGTATCCCATGTTTGGGATGTCTTCACTACCATTCTCTCTTTCTAGCATTTTGGATGAGGACAGATTGGGATGTAATGAGACAGACTGTAATATTCATTTTGATCATGGTTAATCAAAAGTTGAGTAGTTGATGGTTTTAAAAAATGCTCGATCACGGTTCACACATTTGGCTTTAAGCCCTTGATATATTTAAGAGGGGACACGGACGGTCGCCCTCAGACTTGGGAAAAGTGGTAAATTTATATAGAAACTAAGTTGATTTCATTAAATCGTCTTAGTTCAATCGCTAAATCCCTTTTTTTTTTTACCCTTTCTTTAAGTTCTCTTAAATTTCACTCCATAAATAACGATGAGTAGTAGTGTTATGGGGGAAAAGAAAAATAGACAAAGTTGAAAAATTATTTATTGGATTATAAGGGTATAAATGCTAAGTCCTGTTACACACTCAACATATCATCTTAATAAAATTACTTAGAGATATTAATGCGAACATGAGTAAAGTAATTAAATATAATTTCTTATAAAATTTGATTGAATAAATTTTAAAAAAATATAATTTAAGTACATAAATTGACAAATTTTCTATATTATAATAAATAAATAATATGAGTGTAGAAAAATTCTAAAGATAAAATTTATAATTAATTACGACTTTAGAGAAATAACTATGAATTTAAGAATAATTTTGCTATTTGATTATTATTTCTTATTTGTTATTAATTAAATTTATATTATATTTTAGAAATATCTATCCTGTTTGTTTAAATAATATGGATGCTAAAGGCTTTTCAATGAATCTGCTAAGAACTGTGGCAGGCAGTGGGTACTATGACTACTTTGGACGAGAGGAATCCTCCCGAGTAATCAATTACTCCTCATCACAGCGACGAAGAGACTCTACAGAAACAAAGGAGCTGTTGGAGGATCATGAAGATATTTATATAACACGACAGAGTCTCGTCCATCCTTCCATTCCTCCTTCCTCTTATGTATAATCGGTCGCCAATCTCGACCATACCAATCTAGAAAAGGGAAATATTCTTTATGGGTCTAAAATTTACAATAGGACAAAAAATTTGTACTGAGATAAAGATATTTGATGCGGCCGAACAAATTACAATGTAGAATTTAAGCAATAAAAGCGCTAACTTCTTGGTATTTCTTCAACTTGTATGTATTCAGTTCGTGATAGACATCACCATGGTAACGGGAATCTCCGCACTGACAATGGTATCTGACGCAAGTTGGTCCACAGTCGGCTCCATTAACATTTTTATCGTTAGGCACATGCTCACAGTTCGTGTGGGTCACGACACGTCAGCTTTCACGCAGCAAAAATTTTGATATGCCCCCAATTGCTTGGAGACCAGGCATTTGAATCGTACAAAGCCATCGTATCCTGTTACTGCCTCTCTCTCCTCTCAATTCTCTAAACCTAGTAGTACCCTACTCAAGTATTGCTCACTCTGGTCTTGCCAAGGCTTGCATTTTTTTATTCAGCCCATCCATCTGGACTCGTCTTCTAAACAAGTGTTTGAGAAGCTAGTTCAAATTGGTAGACCACCGATTTATGTTCAGCCTACCAACCTGCCACCCCTAGCTCGAAGGAGTCTTCAATCAACCAACCCAAAAGACCAACAACCCAGTGAGTCTTAGCCCAACAACCTACCACGCCAAGCCTCAGGGAGTCTCATAACCAAGCCGAAGAACGACAACCTACCTAGAGGATCAATTAGATTGAAATACACATTTCAAATCGTGATTTATTTATTGCATGGCATTTGTTCGAGGAGAGCTAGAGGATTTGACATTGAAGTGGGAACTCTTAATATTGAGCCATTAATAGAAAAGTTATTATTGCCTTAAAAAGGAAAGGAAATTTGAAAGGAAATTTTAACAATCGTTCATTAAACAAACTCTAAAAGAATTTAATTTCCCCTTTTTGGCTTTTCTTTTTTATTTTTAGTTTTGTTGTAATTTTTATTGACAGATATAGATATACCTCCAGAACTCGATTATACATTAATTGAAAATCACATCTTAAGCAAAACTCGTTTTTGACATATATATATATACAAATGGTTTTAGTAAAACTAAAGTACATAAAAGCGAATGTGCGTAATACAAAACCAAATTACCGGCTGGTTATTGCTATACACACGCCGTTGTAGTTTTGTGTTATCGCTGACGACTCAGACCAGCTCTCATGAAAGTCCCTAACACATTACATCCTTGAGAAGCTTGTAACGGCGTGTAGCGGTCCTATGAGATGGGACTCGGAAGGTGCTTGGGTTTTTTCCTCTCTGGACCATCTGATCTTGGGGCTTAACTCGATAATTATCTTGCCCACCCACTGATCTTCTTGACGATGACGAGCTCCATCCATGCCTCATGGAATTTCTCTTCTCGCTTTGGCACCAGTCACACTGTGCAACTGGCGTGGTCGAGGATTCAGTGTTATAGTTGCTGCAATACCTGAAACAGTCATGAATACCAAGAGGTGAATGTCTAAGTTATTATGATAGTGGAACCGATTGATCATCCAAGCTCTAACTCGCTAGCCCCAGAAAATGTTTGACAACAGATTCCATCCAATTCCTGGGTTGGGTCGTACTGTTTGTAAGATTCATTTCGGGGCATTATGAACAAGCTTTTAATGCAACGTTCATGACCCAGACTTGAAAACACATGAAATCATGCCCCACAATTGTGTGCTTAATTCATTATGAGGAGCCGTAGAGTTCAGGTTGAATCCTAGCTGCTTCCGCAGCTATCTGATTCGCCATGAATACTGAGGCGGGACACGGCAGAAGGGGGTGGACGGCATACGTTCATACATTATCAGTGCAATCGCTAAAGAATATGCGTGAAACAAGATAATTAATTTTACAGGATGATCGGAATGAGATGATTCTTACGAGTGCTGGAAGCGATTGAGGCATCTGGTGCATTGGAAGATCTTGTCTTGAAACCCGACGTCCCCGCACATGCAGCACACTACCTGAAAATCCACCATTCTAATTAAAGCTTCCTCTCTATTGTTTGCCCACGGAAGATGGTCTGTCCGTGTATGGTTTCAGAAAGGAAAGAAAGGGAAGACCCAGCAAGAAGAAAGATAGTTTGATGATAGGAAGAAGAAAGCAAGAAGGGCTCTCTTTTATATATCCATTTTATTTATTTATTTGTTTGTTTGTTTATTATATGTTTTATATATATATATATATATATATGCGCCCATAAACAAAAAACGGGGGGAGAACAAGGCAAAGCAGTATCCAGCGACTTTAAGTCAGTGGATGGATGGAACCTTGGACAGTTGCATCAAAATATTATCCACCATGTGGTACACTCACGGTTACCTTGTTGCCAATATTATATGTGGTGCTCGGAATCCAAAAAGATAGATCGATGGAGAGTCTCAACGCGAAGCTTGCTTCAATCTTATATGCATATAGTTTTATTAATGTTTATGATATAGCTCGATCATTCTAGAATAAACGATTTTTTCATCTTGAAAATTTAATAATGAGCTTCTTTTTCAAGATTTTCTAGTAAGGATTACCGCATTAGATATAGTTCTTAAAATCAAACCGGACTAAAAACTAGTATAGGTATGGATTCATTGATTTATGAGTTAAACTGAAGGGTCACTAGGTTGAATAGTATATTTAATAAATAATATTATCAATAAACTCACATAATATCATAATTTAAATATGATTTATAATAAAAATTATTAATATAATTATTACATTAGTCCAAAATTTAATATAAAATATCAATAAAAATAAAGTAAAATAAATATATCATAATATATTT
>CXYZ01002212.1:1089525-1100044 GCA_900006705.1 Sonneratia caseolaris
GTTTAATTAATTGTCACAAAATTTTAACATAAGGGAAATCAAAAAAATATTTTGTACTAATTTTATTATCTTATTACTAATTTTTAACTTCTTTTTAGTTAACTTTTTATTATAAAATTTTTTAAGATCGATCTTGGGATCAAATTACGTGTCAATTACCTTGTAATATACTACTATATTATATTATTATTATTTTGTTAAAAAAAGAAAAAAATCATAAATAAAAGGTAGTTAAAAAAATTAGATATTATTAAATAATAAAAAATTTTAATTGAATTTAGGTTGAGAAACAAAGGAAGAGAGTGAGAGAGAGAGAGAGAGCACGAGAAAGAGAGAGAGAGAGAGGGAGAGAGTGGGAGAGAGAGAGGGGGAGAGAGCCAAGCGAGAGAGAGGGACAGAGCCAAGAGAGAGAGAGGTAGAGAGAGCCGAGAGAGAGAGAGAGGGAGAGAGAGTCGAGAGAGAGAGATAGAGGTGTGGAGAGAGAAAGGAAGAAAGTGACACTAGATTCCGTTATGTTCCATTTGACAATCCACATATTTTAAATATGAAATCACGTAATTAAGGAGTGTCACGTAGGCAATACATGTCATCAAAAATTGATGACATTAATAAAAAATTAACGAAATGTACTAAAGTGTAGCACATTTGAAAGAAAATGTATCACGGAATTACATTTTAAAAATTTCGTACCAAAGTATTATATTAGCAAAACGTTTCGTACCAACTGTATAATTTACCTAAACTTAATACAAGTGTTTATGATTAAATTTTGAGGAATAAGATTAAGATAATTTAATAAAATATAACTCCATTTTAAACTAGTCACGGATTTTATTACTATAGTTTAAAGATGGAGAAATTTAATGTAAGTATATATATCAAATTTTAAAAAATAAAGTTGAGATTGGTTAGTAAAATATAATAAATTTGGGTAAATTTTACTTTCCGTTCCATCAGTCTCCCCAAGTCCATCGGCAATCGCGCCTCCGCCCCTCCTAAATCCATCCATCCGTGTTCCCAGCTATTTCCTTCACTTCAATATTAGTTATATTTCCATAAATATTTGCACGAAAAGATAATTAAAAGGTGCAGTTAAAATTCATATATAAAATTAAGAGAGATTGTATTTAACTTCCACTTGGTTAAATTTTCTATATTATTTATTCGTCTCTTCAACCTTTTTTTTTTTCGATTAATAGTCCTTGCAACTCAAATAATAATAACATGAAAATAATAATTTTTTCAGAATCCGGAAGAAAATCTTAGTTTAAGAAGCCTCTCTGCATGGAAAAGGCTTACGAAAAGCCACACCACCGGTAGAGCAGTAGTACAATATACATGCACGTATGGCCTTTAAGAACCCGTACGGGCCGTGGCACAGTCGGAATAAAGCAAGAACATCATAACAGAACTCCTCACATCAGACAGTTCTTGAGCAATCAAGACAGGATTCCAGGGGAGCATCTGAGGAAAGATGAGAATCATCGATTACTTGTGTGACTCATAAGAGGGAACTCTTAATCCTCTCACCAGATTCAAGATAAACTAATGAATGATTGGATGACTGTAACTATTGATTTTTTTTTTTCTCTTTTGTTTTACTGCAAGAGTTGCTAAGGTAATGTTACTTACCACAACTATTGCAACCAAAAAGGAGGTGGCATAAAGTTATGCCACTCTCAGATTGCAAAATTTTGTGATGTGGTGCAAATCACAAGAGATACATCGTCCTTGGGAAACTGCAAGTGTAATTAGTGACGTTAAAACCAATCAAGCCTCTTTTTGCTGAACATGAAGCGGGCTGAATTGGTAGGGATAGACATACCACTTCTCATATATTATTCAATTTTTTAGTTAATTTATGATGTATTATTTATCTTTTTAATCATTAATTATTCATTTAAAAAACTGGTGCAACTGATTCAAATTCATTTGATCCTATGAACCCTTCCTCCGATTTAATATCCAGTCTTATTTCAAAAGTGGTTGGTTTTAAATATTTCTTAAGGAAATCTCACGCTTGCATTTTACAAATAAATAGCAGAAGAAGAATTTGTTGATGAGAAAGGGATATAATAATAATAGAATGATTGGGGTGCCACCAATCCGTAGACCTGCCGATCTGGCCCGGCTCACCATTTTCTGCAACCCAAAAATCATCGCTCGGGCTAGGATCAAATAAAAAACTATTTTTAAAAATTAAATTTGAATAATTTTATATTTTAAAATAAATTTTATATGATATTATTGATTAATTAGCTTAAATATTATATTATTTTGAATAAAATATATTAAAATAATTATTTATATATAATTAATTAATTTTTAAAAATATTCTCATTATTTTATTTTTTTTATTGTAAATCTTATTTTATACTTTTGGGACGATCTTGCCCGATTTATTTTCGTGCTGTACTGGCCCGTCGATATCTCAGCCGGCCCGAGAATTCCGGCCCAGGCACAGTTTTTCGTGCCGGGCCAACTTTTGACAGATATACCAAGCGGGTGTGATTGACGCGCTAATTGGTAGGGGTGCGGGCGAGGCCACTCCTTGGGAGAAGTAAAGTGGCACAACAATTAAAGCTATGGGAAAAACAATAAGGTGAATTTAAAGTGGTCGATTTCGTACACTGTTATTTGTCGCCGAGCAGTTGCCGGAAGGGGACACCTTTGCCATTATAACATTTCTGGTGGGGGCATTTTGGAATTTTAGGAAATTCCGGTGCAGCGCTGCTCAGTTAACCTTAGATAAGTTCCTCGGCAACATAATTAAGGTAAGAAAGCAGCCCTCACCTCAGTGACATTGTTGATTGTTCCCCTGCTCCTCCGCACCATCAAGTCACGGGCCTGTCCATGGAAGGTCTCCGGCCCTACATCAATCTGCCTTAAATACTTACAGATTGATCTTCAAATTCAGAGAGTGATATAAAGAGACAGAGAATGGTGAAATTATGTTAAGAATTTTATTAAAGAAAATTAAATAAAAAAAATTAATTGTGATAGAATAATGACGTTATTATATCAAAACAATTTTCATTTGGAACCTAAGCTTCACATTTAAGCACTTCAATATTCTTTTCTTTTCTCTTTTGACAATGCTTTACTACCTTCGTCTCAACCTTGATTCTATATAACTGAATTATTTTGAACCAATTTATTAATTTAATTAACCGATTCGAACTACTTTTTTAAAAATAATTAAAAAATTACTAAATTAAAATCAAATAATAAAACAAGAACTGAAATACAAGTAAATTGGAAAGTACATAATAAAAATCAGACAACCGTACATGCAGGGCGGCTGAGATGGCAAATGAACCGTGGGACATGGGAACTACCGTGGGGCTGCATCCATCGGATCATACCAAGATGATAAGCATGAAGTGTGGGGCCTCGCGAGTCTGCGTCCTAATTAATTAAGAATCCGAAGGGAGAGGAATAGCTAGGGGTTCAAATTGTATCAATTTCCGGCGGATCTTTTTTTTTTTAAACGAAGAATGAACTAAAACAAGTTCACAAAACAAATTTAAAATCCACAATATACTGATCTAACGGTTGGTATAAAACTCATTCACACGTGATTTTACGAGTCAAAATTCATGCTTCCTACCTCTTTTATTACTATTACTAATTACGAAACATCCATTACAAGTGCGCTCTTTGGACATGACCCTCAGAGGACCGCAACTTCTTGGATCTTATTAGATCTTCATTATGCTAACGGATCCGTATTGAATATTAGTTATCGACCTGTTTGTGATTGAATTTAAAAGTTCAAACATTTTATCCTTCCAATTCTTGTAGTTCCTAATTACGATTCTTATTAGTGAATCCTACTTTAAAGTAAATTTTGATTTATGAATGTATTTATACTCTTATTACCATTTTGTTCTCCCTTCTTTGATGCTCAAGAGATTTTGGAGAAATTATAACAAAAAGAGTTTCAAATTTATCATTTCATATCTTTTGTATGCCATATGACATTAAAAAAAAATTCTAATTTACTCTTATCAATTGAGATTTAAGATAGTTGACTTACTAAAAATAATTTTTTTTATTGGAGATAGTGATGGCTTGATGCAAACAGAACTGCTAGGTTATCGAAGAATTTTTTATCAAAGGACTTAAGAATTATAATATGTTTTTTTCCCTGCATAATTATAATAGTTATCGTAACTTGTTAAACGTACTATCAAAAGGAAATATGGAAATAGAATATCTAATAAATACTAGGGCTATTTCCAGGCCGTGCTAGGTGGCTTGAAAAAGCAACCCAGGCACAACTTATTCATGTTTTGGACCATTTAGCTTGATCCGAATTTAGGAAAATAGTTATCTTTAAAAATAATTTTGAATGTTATAATTGACCATTATTCTAAGTTTTATATTAATTTTAAAAAAATACTAAAATATAATGATGGACATAATTAAATAAAATTTCCAAATTTTCTTTCTATTTGAAAAATATTTTCATATTTTGGGCTGGTATATCCGAACATGTAGATGGCTAGAAAATCTTGGCCAAGCACAGGTTTTTCGTAGCATGGACCACGCCAATTAATATTATACTTAAAAAACCCTTCCGTCAGAACAACCTGCCCAATGGAAATCTGCTCTAGTGGTTCTGACTGTTCTGACTGTTTTGGAGCAACTTCATATTACATTGCTTCCCACGAGCAAAATCTAGATTTGATTTGGTGACTATTTATAGTTTGGAGGTTTAATAAATATTTGGTAAATAGATTTCGGATGGATGTTGTGGACTTTTCCTCCAACAACTGCTTAATCTGATAACCATGACACGGTTGATTAAACTTTTTTTTTCACAAAAGAAAGTCAGAGATTGCTATTAAATCATTATTAATGTCATGATTATTGTTATAATATTACATCAATCAAATAAATTTGATTTATCAAAGAAACAAAATCATAGTATGTCATCCTTAATCATGACTACCGTTATTCGAGTCGATCAACGATCAAGTATAAAAAAGGCTTTTCACCTTTTCTTGAACTTAACAATTGGACGTTTTCTCAATTATTATGTCATCATGGTTCATAAATATAAAAATGGATAAGTATCTCATTTAATCACAAAATTTCTTCAATATTTTCAAATTTATCATAATTTTTTTTTCTATCCCGATCATGGACCAACCTCCTTAAGGGCCTGACGTCAATTCCAAGTTTATACACCATTTACCAATTTTAGCATAATAATCATATTTCTATTAAGTTATTATATGTGACATTAAGTCATATCATTATCACATAAACTACTGTGAATGTGTTATATAAAATAATTTCATAAAAAATAAATGTTATACTAAACAATTCATAGTTAGTGCCCGTTAGGTATAGTGAAAACATTTGTGGTAAATTTAAAATTTTGGTTAAATTCATGTTAATAAACCCTATAAAAAAAACAATACATGTGTTAGAATAGTTTGATTATATCTTTATGCATCCGCAGGCCATCGATGTAAGACAATGGATGATAAACAATCCTTGATGTTGTACGCAGTTTCATACTCTTAACAAAATTTTGTCAACACAATTATCATTGTTAATTAATTCTAAAAATATTCATCGTAATATTTGAAAATATGGATTTATACATGAATAATGCAGAATAATTAAAGAAAAACGCAAGTACTTGACAAGTCACTTTGCCTTCATTGCGGATTGATGCCATTTTTTGGCGTGCACCACTCAAACTCCATGCCTCTTTTTCTTATATATATATATATATATATATATCAGTAAAGGCAATATATTTCATTCAAAAAGTTAGGAAAATGTAGATGAACTTCCTCCTTCAAAAATAAAGAGTGTATGATTGTGTTGAGCACGACCCAACCAAGTTAAATCATGAGCTAGGGTATTCTCGGCTCTTAGAATCCATGAGCATTACCAATCTTCCAAAAGACAAGCAGCTGACCAAAACTCAGACAGAGCATGGGTTCAAACCCAAGATCGAGACAGATTTCTATTTACATATAATACACTAAATCGTGGGACATCACAATGGAAGATGACGGAGGACCAGTTATATTTGACTACAAGATTTGCTGCTACCAAAAGAGCTTTGCCTTCTGCATGTCCAGGGGATTGAGCATGATCTTTCTGATATCAGCCTAAGATCCTTTGATTATGATGGAATGCAATACCCGCTAAACTCGCACCAGCAACAGTCCATGGGGCGACTGTGTAAACATGGACTGATCCTCCGTTATCTTCCGTTACTCCTCCGTCCCTCCCTGTCCAACAACCACATGCTGCATAAGTGCATCTGTCAAAACAATTCTATCCGGTACTTACAGGGGCTGGAACTGCAGGACAAGAGGCATTAGACAAAATAGATAGATCATTATCATCATACAAAATTATCAGCAGGGGATATGCATTGATATTCCAAATAATCCTTGTCCACCAATTGCCTAAAACAAGAAAGATCCTTCTTCATACCCTCATGAATAGCAATTTTCTCTCTTTCCATGCCTATTTTGTCGTAAAAGGATGCACGCAGTTGCCGCTTGGGAAGACAAACTCTGTAGTTAGTGAGTATCCTACTCAAATATGTTCTTCACAACTTTGCATTAAATTACCTCTTCATGCTCATTACAAATAAGAAAATGCCATGGCACAATGGTTCAGAGAGGATCCTAGGCCCACTTGTCTAATTGGCCTCTTTCACATATCATACTAGTGTACCCATGACTGGATCATCAAAAATAGCAAAATCATAGGCGGACCAAATACTATTGATGTAGGGTTCAATAAAGGGATAAACAATAAAATTGCAATGGAAATTCTCTAAATTTGTCTCTTTTGATCATAATTTTTAAAGTTAGACCATACTGAAAACCAACTAAAGTATGGGTATATGAGTTAAACCATTAGTTTAATAGGTTAAATCATATATTTAATAAATAATAAGATAATTAATTATTATAAGCTAAATTATCATACACTAATAACTAATTTATTATTTTAAAGTTTAAAATATTCACTATAATATTTAAGATCAGTAAAAAATACAAATTTAATCCTAATAAAAATAAATTTCTACTTTATTGAAATAGTGCAAGATGTAGTGAAGCATGCAAACACTATCTTATTAAAGGAGGGGCAAGTTTTAGATGATAAAGTTTCGGCCAATCCTTGTGAAAAAAGTTGGTCGATGTAATGAGAACTCTTGATGATTGTATTCCTAAATTGAATTTTATATTACTTACGATTATCATAATGATAAAAACTCAGTCAAATATTAGAAAATGATTGTTCCCTACAATACCAAGTCAAATAATAGCATTGGGATCTCTAGAACTGAGGCAAAACCTGGAAGAATGCCATAGGATGGAAGCATAAGGACCAAAGTGTGACCGATTTGAAATGTTAGGGAATTAATTGTAAAAGAAGCAATGTTTGGAGCATTGACATAGCTACAGTGGTCATTGATATGACTCTGTCGAAGGCTGTAGGATAGTAGAATGGACGTTGGAATGATTATTCTAATTTTAATTCCGTTTATGCGTGTCAAAGGGGGTTTAAGTGTATTCTCGAGATATATAAGACATGTATAAGGGAAAAGCTGTCTCCAGGCATTATTTGCTACTGCTATCTCTAAACATTCTTGGATTAAGGCCATAGAGTGAAGGCTTGTCCACGTAAATCTCGGCCTTGAGAAACTAGATCTAAAAAATCACATGGTAGACACATGCGGGATTGAGCTCACTTAGAAAAATCCTTTTTTGTGTGATAATTTATTCAGAAAATGCCACAAGAGAGGTAAATTTTTTTTTTTTGGATTGATGTGAGAAAATATGGATTAGTTTAAAATGGATGTCAGATTTTAATAAAATTAGCTTTCACATGCCTAACTCGACTATTGAATACCCACGAGCCATGCGACAGCCGAAGAGGGATGGTGTACAGTTACCACCTTAGGGTCTGCCCAAGGACAGTTATTCGGTCCCTCACGGGATTTTCCTATTGTCTTATCTTTACTCCCATTACCCAAATGGCTTAGAAATTTATGATAAGGGAAATAAATACTTAACACGGAAGGCACGGGAGAGCACCCCACCCCAATCAAGCTTGACTTATGCCAGCACACCATTCCCATCTCATTTAATTCCTCACTCAATTTATTATGATCATTAAAGATCCTAGTTCGACATGCTAGTAGGAAAATAAAATGCCAATTACAAAGATACGCTCAGATGATAATGGGAGTTCATGCTATGCACTTTCAATTAATCATTTCATCAAGTAACAAATATATCCTACCTTATCCTTATTTTCCATGACCCTACATGATACTAATTGCATTTTTGCCAAGTTATCAAGCAACCCTGTCCATCCTAATGCAGCTAACTAGCAAATAAGCAAGTAAGCGAAAATTCTACTCTATAAAAGTAGTAAACATGTCATTGACTGCCTCATTTTCAATACAAAAACAGTGCATTCCAGGGAGATGTGTCTGTTCTTTCAAAAATTATCTCATGCCAACTTTTTTTAAAAGATCTCTTGGTATGACGGAGCATCCTCATACATTGGATAGTGTTTCCACTCAAAGCATATTATTTCATTGTTGACCAGTGCAAGAGCACAAGATGTGCCTAGCTATTAGAATCGGGATCCAAGTCTAAAAATGTTAAGACCACTGCAATTCCAGCTAGATTCTTCCTTCGGGGTTACATGGTGCAAGACTTTAAGGGATGAAAGGGCAGTTTTATAGGCTTCCTCGGGATTTCCCTTTTGCCCTCCCCATTTTCCTAGTTTTTGGTCACACGGATTTATAGCAGCACCTCCTGGCCTCCCTTCCACCTCTTTTTTTTTTCATTTTTTTGTTCCCCAATACTTGTGATTGAACCCATTTTAGATTCCTAAATTTTCCATTTATTTGCTTTGAACTTTACACTCTCCACTTGTTTTGTTTCTATACTAAGATTTTCACTTTGGTTCTCAACTTCGTTACCTATCACATTTCAGTCCCTACGTCATTCATTTGCCTTGTTTGGTCCTTCAATATTTCGCGAACTCATCCGATCTCTTGCACTTTCCATGGTCCATTTTCAAGTTAATTCACCCACAGGTTACAATCGTTGGATTTATCCGTTCATATCAGCCAAACTAGTTTGGCCGTAATTTGGATATCTATACACATCTATACATTGAACATTTCCGAAAAATGGTCGCATCTTTGCAGAGGAATGGTGTTACCCCCAAACTTTTTCTGAGCTAATACTAAACAATTAAACTGAATTGCAAATAATCGAAATTAACTCCATATTCTCCCACAACAGCTTTCTTTTATTGAATCTAGGAGTAGGGTATAGTGTAGAGAGTAAAAAAGGGGAATTCCACTTTCTTATTTCCGCAATCGGATGGATCTCCTGCGTAGTGGAGCCTCAAATATCCAAGGACACGATGCTGGAATGCAACAGGATCAGGATACCCCATGACGCCAGTGGTTTCAGAAGCCTCCCAGTTAGGAAAAAGCAAGCGATCCACCAAAGCTCTGATCCTATCTTTATGCATTCTTGTCTCAGTTATTATATCATCAGATCGGTGAGTGTCAATGAGTGCATAAATAGTATTGCTAGCATCAGAATTAGCAATTCCTCTATAGATGGGACCTACAGACTCTGATATGTTGTCAAGATATTCCAAATAGTTAAATGAACAATAGGGATCCCAATGGAGAAGCAGCAACTCATAGATCTTCAGAGGGTTAAGCAGACCATTATTCATTCGTAATGCCCCAGTGATAGATGCATTGTCTAAGTTGCCAAGAAAAGGGGATGAATAATGGAATGCAGAAAGTTCGTGTTAATAGAAATAGGGTAAAGCACCATAACTCATAATTTCTCCGACAATGCACGTGCAACATTTTCTTTCGATGTCTTTATTCTCTTTCACCCATGTTTTTAAATAATTCCGTGGAATTTTACCGTATAAATTACATAATTTGTATAAAATATTTTATTAATATAATACTTTTAATACAAAATTTTTAAAATATAATTTTGTAATACATTTTTTTTTCAAATACGATACACTTTAGTATATTTTATCAGTTTTTTACTAATACCATTAATTTTTTTTATGAAATTTATGTGAACCTCCATAGTATAACATAATTTCATATTTNTTTTGATAGCATGTACAGTTATGGGGAGTTTCTTATTGATATAATTTTATGTGTAAAATAAATGAATTATTACATAATACATGGTGCTATTNATGACAAACTAGGTCTCTTTCATTTTTTTCCACGGTTCACTTTCTCTCTCTTGCTCTCTCTCTCTTTCAACCTACATTCAATTAAAAATTTTCTTTTACCATTTAATAATATCAAAATTTTCTTAACTGTCTTTTATTTATTATTATTTTTATACATATAACACAGTAATATATTAAAGGGTAATTAACATGCAACTTGTTCTTAAGATTGATATTTTAAAAAAATTTATAATAAAAAAATTAATTTAAAATTTTAAAAATGAGTAAT
>CXYZ01002212.1:1108882-1122540 GCA_900006705.1 Sonneratia caseolaris
GTTTTTTTATATTTTTATATTTTTATATTTTATCTTATTTTACCCTCATAAATTTATTATATAATAAAAAAATACTTTCACAAGATAATACTCAATTTGTACCAAATAAAAATTAGCAGGTTTAAAACTCCATCATGCCCTAACTATTTTCTTGATAATCTTTTACCCATTTATTTCACTTCTTTTATCTTTTTTCTCCTTTTATTATTATTTTTGGTTTATTAGGCCACACTCCTAATACAAATAGAAAAAAAGAGGCACGAATATTGCACATGTAAGGAGAAAATGGGAACCTCTTGAAAACTTGAAAGCTTTTATTGCTGTTTTGTATGTTTTTAATTATCGTGAAATAAGTTTGACATTTTGAATTGAGTACTACATATTTTAAATTGGTTAATTCAATAGTAAAATATTAATTTCCATCCCATAAAGCACTTACTGCTAACTGTTGGCCATCTATAGTATGAGGCAAATGGTGCCTGTATGCCCCTTTTATTTATTGATGCCCTTTTATTTATTGATGTGACAGTCGAATTATGAGATAGTACAAAATGGTAATTTGGTAAATTAAATTAATCCATCAAAAAATTAGAAAAAAAGCTTAAAGTTTGAAAAACTGTCATACTATTGTTTTTTTGTACACGCATTGATGTTCATATATATCCACCAAATTAGCAAATGGAAGGTCAATGCAGACAATATTAGAGCAGCTCACCAAGGATTGAGTAGTGTAACGTATCATGTTATATGTTAATTTGAGAATAACATTTTCAAAATTAATTTAAAATATTCTAAATTCCACATCGACAGATAATAAATTCATAGAATTTTATCGGAAGGAAAGTAATAGTTTTTTTTTTCTAACAATGCATAAGCGTTGCTGTCCCTCATGGTGGGCTTTAAAAGTCAATAGTTGCAGCTGCTCCGTCCTGCAACTTGCATCTGTCTCTGATCTCTCTCCATCCTTTTTTTCCTTGCTTTTTCTTGGGCAAGTTGATCTCTCTCCATCCTTATCCAAGACGAAAAATCTCCCTTTGGACTCTCCCAAGGTAGCATCTGCTTCCCCATTGGAGAACAGCCGACAACAAATTCTTTTATCCCTCTCTTTCTCTCTCTCTCTCTCTCTCTCGGTTCGTATACGATTTCTACATATATATTTGCACAGAAACAGAGGGACAACTTAGCTGCTGCAAGTTCACACCTATAGGACCACGGTAGACATGGAAAACGGCTGCAACATGTACCGCCAACGCTACACATCTGATAGCTGCAATACCGACCGAGAACGTTGTACTGATATCATCACCACCGCTGGCCCTCATATCTCGGGGGACACTGTTGGCAACGATGGCGGCAGTAGCAGTGGCAGTGGCTGGTACTTCACTTCTCCTTCCCACCTCGACTGGACGAGTAGCCCCTACTCCTTGGTGTATGCTCCCACCGCCAATGCGAGTGGCTTCCACGAGTTGCTGCTCCCGTCCCGCCTCAGCAGTCCCGCCTGCTCCTCCGCCCAGCCCGACCCGCACCTCACTCATCTGCAGCTGGGGAAGCGGCACTGCTTCGAGTTCGGGGAGGGCATTAGTGCCTCATCGGCCTTCTCTGACGGAGACAGCAGGAGAGGGAGGCGTGTCTACTGTAGCGGCGGGGCGATGGGGGTAGTGAGATGCCAAGTAGATGGGTGCGAGGCGCTGTTGGGGAGGGCCAAGGAGTATCATAGGAGGCACAGGGTTTGTGAGGTGCATGCCAAGGCTCCCGTCGTCGTCGTGGTGGGACGGCATCAGCGGTTCTGCCAGCAGTGCAGCAGGTTTTATCCTTTATTTATTTTGACACTTTTGTTTTTCCTGCAAAAACATAGGGGAATAATAGCAAAAGTAGAATAAAAATATTACAAATAATGCACATTGTTATAAAGATCTCGTAGTTTTAAGTTTAGGCTTTTGATATTTGAAGAGATAAAATAAGGTTCAATTTTGTGGATCTATCCTCTAGGAATCCATGCTGTACAATTTTCTTGTAAATACTGGGATTTTTTTTATTTTATTTCCCTGTGGATATTTTCTAGTCTGAATAACCAATTGAGAACCACATGTTTGAAAAAAATCCAATCACAGCGATTTCGGTTCTTCCGGTGTGTTTTTTAGGACTCAATTTTAATATAATAATTTATCATATACAAGAATAAAAAAAATAAAATTATCATAGAAAAACTGAATATCACTATATAAACTGAAATAATATATTGAAGTCCAATATTACTAAAATAAAATAATTCTAAGAGCGAGAAATCATTTAATTGTTAGATAAATCAAGAAATGGATTAGATTGACTGCCTAAATTGGGTACAAATACGGGCTTGGATTTTTTTTAAAACATTATTGTGACAATAATATGATGTGTAGCTATTAATAAAGTACACAAACCCCATATCGAACTCTGTCCCCCGTCCCTTCCACCCTCTGAAGACTCTGCCAGCAAGAAAGTTCCCTATAACTTACATCATGCATTTCTCACTCGATAGACTGAAGGTTTCGCTGTCTGTGTGTGTACAGGTTTCACGCCGTGTCGGAATTTGATGAATCAAAGAGGAGTTGCAGGAGGAGATTAGCAGGGCACAATGAGCGCAGGAGAAAGAGCTCCCATGATAACGTTCCACGGGCAAGGACCTCCTATCAAGGTCTGTCTCTCTTCCACAGTTCGGCTTCTTCACTTCAGCAACACAATCTCATCATTACAATACTCATATGTACGCTGGGAGTAAATGTTCCTCACAGACTAAGCGTTCACTTTGGGCCTTGCTGAAACTATGACTAGCGTAGTTTCACCTGGCCGATAATGAGTGGTTAGTACTCATGGGAACATTTTTGTGTTAGCACATGCTAACACAATCTCTGGTTCTATATATATATATATGTATGTATATATATCTTAGCTGATGGTTCGGTGGCTTTCATTTTGCTTTACGTTTTCGGTGATAGAATGGGGCAGATGCCCAGAATTAAAAATTAGAAGTGGCTGTGGAAGGGGAAATTCTGTTGCACTAAGTGCTGTTTCAGACAAAATGGGCGAAAGCACAAAAAGAGACAAACACAAACCTAACTCTGCATATTTCTTCTTCATTTTAGAGGTGTCGACAAATTTAGGGTAAAAACCACAACCAGTAGGAGCTATCCCACGGGGAAAGGTCCGAGGTATAATATTATAAAATTTGGGTAAGGATTGAGTGATGCATTCAGGAACTGGTTCAATAGTCCTGTTTTCTACCATAGAGTACTTACTCAGAGCGGGTATCAATAACTAGGTATATAAAGGAAAATCCTTTCGCATAGTTTCCTGAGTTGAACTTTAATTTTGATGTTGATTACGGTGTTTTATTTCTAACTTGGCCTTCAATTAATGTAAGTAATTATATAGATCTTATGAATAAAGTTTATATAAAATTTAACTGAATTAATTAAATTTGTTAAATGTTATTTGTCAAACGAAAAAAAATCTTGATTGTTTGACTGTTAGACCTATAAAAGATATTAAAATGACTGCATTAATGATGTCATGGATGCAATCAGAAGAAAAAAGAGTATAGGACAGATAAGCTTTAATGGATGGGACCAAGTACCCATGGTTTTGGACTTTTTGAGTTTCTTTTACTGGCGAGCATGCATGATCATTATCTCATAACAAGGAATCACTATATTATCAAAGAATTACTGGATGCTTTTGGGGATCATACTGTCTGCCTCGGTCCTCGTGACTTTGTGACTCTGCTAAGATTCATAGTGGAAAAGAATGTGGGTGCTCCTGTAATTCCGATTGTTACGATTTGTGATCATCCACCCACGGAAATTGCTTCATTATCATGGCAGGAGGTGCTCTCTCTCTTCTGTCATCAAGAACCGACGCTTGTGGGTCGGACCTTTCACTCCGATGCAGTGCAGCACTTCGCGAACTGATTGCCGAGCACAGGGCGACCATTTTGGCCCATCAGCTTGTCCTCGAAAGGAACGGACTGGAGTCAGACCCCATTAACAGCCACTCTCTAGCATCGAAGTGCATGCACCAGGAAGGGCTTCCAAGCCTACCCACATGGGGAAGAGCCGACGAGGTGGGCTCGCAAGTGACTCTCGATCTCATGCGGGGTACAAGCTCCGCGTTCGGGTTGCTATCAATGAGAACAAAACAGCAGCAAGAGGGCTGTGAGATGTGGAACTCTTCTGAGGGTGTCTAGTTGATAGTCATGTAGTAGGGCTATTCAAATAAGCCGTCGTTTAATTGCATCCAACCGAATCAGGGAAAAAAAAAACAATTGAATCATTCGTGGTTCGGTCACTTAATAGGTGTAATCAATTTGGTCAACCACAGTTAATCATAAGTAATTAAAATTCATGATTAATCAAAAGATGTACACCAGTAGAATGTACACAAAATTACATCATGATCCCTCTGCATGATGGAAGGCTAGCTTATCTACTGCCTAGTTGTGGCATAGAAGTAATTCGTGTACTCAAGGCTTAACACAATAGAATGCATAGCACTTGGGGATCAATGGCACTGCTGAAATACACGAATATTCCCCTCTCTCCACGTAAGTGTAAATAAAACAGGTAAAAGTAAGCTGGCTTGTAGATCGTTAAAAGTGGAGCTCTTCCTTTGCCTGTCTGATGATCCAGTCGAATTCATAATCCCAGTCCCCAATTTGACGTTGAGTGTACAGCTAGCCTAGTACCAGTGACCACAAACCATTTTATTAATATATTAAATAAAAATATTATTACACGTAAAAGAATCATAGCTCCTACTAGGTTATCACCGGTCCACCCTCCACCATCGTTCATCTCCACCTCTTCCATATTCTTTACTTTATACATATGCCTCCTATCATCTTCATCTCTACCTTTCTTAGTCGTCTTGAAGAAAGTTGTCTCCCTTTTCTAGGGTTTGCTGACTCAACAGTCCGTTTCATTTCGGAGTTCACTGATTTTAAAAACAAACATGTCGATAAAAAAAAAGTAAACTTGATTCCTGTTTTTCAAGGGTTTGTTTTTCCCTTCGATACCGTTCATTTGCTCGAGATCGTCTCCACATGATTTTAATTGATTTATGTGAGCTATAACCTACCTTTCGTATACGTAGACTTATAATCTTCTTCTCCTATTATTTTGTTCTATGAATTCAAAATATACTTTTATAGCACAAACATCACACTGAAGTCATATTTTTACATTAGTAGCTTTCTACTTAATGATAGCTTCCATATATATATTTTTATATAAATTCTCTAGTTATGACATCTCGATCGGAAGTTGTAAGCACAAAGTCTTTCTATTGATGATTGAATAAGCCGAACTTGGTCGTCCCTTGACAAACGCTCAATGGTATTTAGTTTGAAGATCTTGTTTGTAATTTGGTTCAAATATCGCTCAACTTTTTGTCGATATTTGTTCAAACGATATGATTTCACATGGTCGAACTGTTTGTACCCATAGTTTGACTTGAAATATCATACAACTGTTGTTGATGTATTTTCTAACTATGTGGTTTCATTTGTTTGGACTATTGGTTATCCATGTTTTAATTTGTGATGTCTATAATTCTTTGACTTAGTTTATATTATTATTGGGATCTTTTGGCTGCGATTTGGTAAAAATTTGCTATTTTTTTCTTAAAAAAAAGGGTTAACCGGTTGATCCAATAGTAAAAACTAGTAATAAATAATTTGGAAATTTTCCGCTAAAGTGCTTAAGGTTTTCGAACTTAAACTTCAAATCTAATCAAATAAGGGATGTGCTTTGGCTCAATTCGAAACATTTTGAATCTAATCAAACGATGAATACCTTTATGGTCTTGCACTTATTCCCACTTGTTGCATTTGTCTTGCATCAAGGTGCAAGCTCATTGAAAAGATGCGGGAGCGAAGGAAATCCATTATGACTCTTAGGTATGGGTTCAAGATAAAAAGAAAATATTTTGAAGAAAATAACAATGCTATGATATTTTGGGATATTTGATTTTTCTAGTAAGAGTTTTTTTTACAACAATATATTTCAAAAATTACCGTATGTAGGATTATGTACTAAACTTATAAATTTCAAAAATTACCGTAAGTAGGATTATGTACTAAACTTATAAATATGTGAAATCGTGAGTATATATTGTATAGAAGTACTAGAGTACGGGGGTATCGGTATATTGGATGACGAGTGATCTAATGAGATATTTATAATAAACTTCTCCATAGTGTAAGAGTGAGAATTTGAAATATCAAATTTGAAACTTTTTTTTTTACTGGTTGTAATAGGAGCTTGGAAACTAGATTGAAACATTTCTAAAAGCTGTAAACTTTTATTTGATCCAGTTGACTGTTTGTTGTGCACCGTCCCTCACAAGAACATTTTACCACATAATTTTGATGTTGGTATTCCCCCATTACTTGTTTGGTTCTTCCATTGATATTACAATTATATTTTGACATTTTGATACAAGCCTTTACCACAACACCACTCAATTCGACTAATTGTTTTGTTAGAAGTTATTGTTTCTTATTTTATGTATACTGTAATGTAATGGAAACAACGATAACATACACAAGTTCGGTATTTGCATGGGAGGACCTGAAATTGTACTCGTTTAACAATCCACTCCCTATTATTACATTTGGCCCCCTCCAACTTTCAAACTATGCCATCGAAGTCAGCTCTCCCTCCTCCAACTCTACTCAGCCACCACTCCCCTACTGCTCGCCCTGCTCCCCAAGAGTAGCTCGCCTCTGTTCAGTAGCTCTCCACTGCCATTGTGCTATTCCTCAGCTCGAGCTCTCTGTTCTGGTTGTCCTTCACAACAGCTTGACCGGAGCTGAAGCTACGACTGCTCTACTCACCACTCCTCTGTTGGGTCCCTTAGCCCTGTTCATCTATACAACGGCTTCTTCCCTATTAGCTGCTACTGCTCATTCGCTCAACTTCAAATCGCCAGTCCTCTGTAGCTCGACTTGGTGTTGCTATTCGGCTCACCTCTCCCTTTGTTGCTCGTTACTCCTTGTCCAGCCGCTATCCAGTTCAGTCTTTGGCTAACGATTCCTGGTGGTTCGTGACTATTTCTCCCTGGTGCTTTTTTACCCAGCCCGGCTCCTGTTTCTTTGTTCTGCAACTTGGTTCCTCTGTCCGAGCTTCTCTTGTTGTTGCAGCTCGGTTCTTCTATCTGAGCTTCTCTCGCTGCTATAGCTCAGGTCCTTTGTTCGAGCTTCCCTTGCTGCTGGTATGTTGCTGCTGCCTCCCGCAACTTTGCTGGCATGTTTGGTGGCTTGTGGGCTCTCAGACTTGCTGTTGCTTGTGGTCAAATTGAGCCGTAAGCTGGTTAGCTATTGTGCGCATCTACTTGGGTTCATTGCTCTTCTTGGTTCTTCATTGGCTGTTGCTGTTTGGCCTCTTTTCACTTGTGTCTGGACTAGGCAAGGAGCTGGTATACTTTCTCCCCTTCTTCTCCCTTTCTGCTCAGTTTTGCTGCCTGTTGCCGTCCTGAATTTGTTCTCTTGTTTGTTGCTACAGTTCATCTGCTATTTGCGTCACTGATGCTTCGTTGGCTACTATGGTGTAGCTTGGTTCTAACTTTCATTGAACATGATTGTTACAGATGTTGCTCCGTGGGTCGGCTATTTGCAATCGGGTTTGTTGTGTGATGCTTTATTCATCTTTTGTCTCCGATTCCTTTCGACTTTACACACCTTTTATCAAGTAAAGCTATGAAAAAAAGAAGAGAATTAGTATATGTGATTTCTTGCGTTAAGTTCAGTATTCTTTAGGTGTTATCATTTCTCGATAGTCGTTGTCCTGCACATTCTAGTTTTTACCTCTAAAACGTGCAACTTCTTCTCACTCTGTCTTTGTTGATCTAAGTCGATTTCGTGTCCTTTGCATTTGCATTTTGAGCTGCCTCTCATTTATTGATTCGGTGGTTGTTTCGGGCTGACTGTTTAGGGCAGAAATGATGTTGATACGAGTTGAGCTCGAAATTGTTTTCTAGTGATTTTTCAAAGGGAGCACTACCATGATTTGTTGATTGCTCCTCAAGTGGACTTTTTGGCTAAATTTGAGTTTGTTTCTAGCTATTTTTTAGCATCTATTAGTCTATCTTGTTGGCTATTTCAACCTGATTGTTTTTATTAAATAGAAAAAATTCTGATTCAAATTGAATTTAAAAAATTATTTCCAAACCCTTTTAAGGATGAATGATGTCTTATTTCACTAAATATTTTATGGTTGAATTAAGGGTGTTTCTAGCTTTTGTTTTGGATGTTTTGATTTGATCGTCTTGGCATTGAATCGGTACTGACATCGGGATTGCATCTGAAACTATTTGTGAACCATTTTAAAGAAAAATTTTGCCTTGTTTCGCCGACTGCCTTTTGAAGTTGAATTTGTGGCAAAGCTCAAAGTTGTTCCAAGTCTTCCTCGGATGCTTGATCTATTTTACCAAATCATGCTGAGGAGGCTTAGGGGTTGAGCTCCAATTGTTTGAAGTTTACATCACCGATTGAAATTGCGTTGTTAGATAAACGACCTTATTGAGGAAAGTTTGGTCCCGTGTGAATAGATTGACTTGATTGATTTGTGACTAAGTTTCAATCATTTTCAAAGTCTAAAAATGCTTATTTGAGTGGTGTTGTTTCCGTGAATGGTTTCAAGAATTGCTTCTTGTTGCATTCAAAATAGTCTTTGGAAAGAACTGAGGTCCGGCATGGCAACTATTTTAACTTATTCTGGTCCTGATGTGAATTGTTTTTGTGATATTAACCATTGATTTGAACTGTGCTGCGTTGGCACGGGTTTAACTCGTCGCTTGTCGTTTGTCTCATGCTACTTTGAAACCAAAATTTGACCCATTCCAATCCATTCGCATGTTGATTAGTTAAATGACATTTGCCTTGGATAAAAAAATGTTATAAGTGGATAGAAAGTGAGAACATGACTTATTAGATATTACTTATAGATATGGTTACTTATAGATATGGTACTAAGATATTAATTTTAGAGCGTTTTACTTTCGATTATAATAGAACCCTGAACTCATTTTTTAGTTTAAGTCCCACTTATAAGAACCTAGGTAGTTGTATCATGATCCGCTAGGTAACACTAGTCTTCTAATCAATCTTAAAACTTATTTTTTTCAATAATTAGTGATGGCTCTGTTCTTCTAATTTCCCCTATAGTCTTTAAGTCGTGTTTTTCGAAAACGGGTAGTGTTGATAACAGAGACATAGATGGAGGGATCTAACCGATGTACAAAAGTTATACTAAATTGATGTGTAAAAATATCAAATTATTTTGTAGATGAACCAAATTAATATGTAGATGGACATATTAATGTATTAAATTAGAAAATGATGAATTGCACGGATAATATCTTTCTAAAAAATTAATTAGTCTATTTTCTCTATTTTATATTATTGGACTTATTTATCCAAAGTGAAATTTATTAATTTTTATGCCCCCTATCTTGCAGACCTAAACTATTTCCACTATCATTTGGCCATGGACACTTTCGAGTCTCCCGGTTCGACAATGTTCGGGACCGTGCCGTCACAGGTCGAGGTCGAGCGGGCAATCGCTGCTCTGCAAGGGTGAGCCACTTTGCCTTTCCCCCTCAATCTCATATTCTTGGATTAGACCTGCTCATCGGTGCACTCTATATTTCCGGAATAATTTAAGCAGAGATTTATGCAATTAATCAGTTTGAATCTGATTGGATTCACCAACATAGGGGCTTAAGAGAAGAAGGGTGGTGTACGGTATGAAGAAGATGCATCTGAGATAGTATTTGGACAAAAATTGCCTTCTACCTATGCATGTGTAGTGCTGATAGGTGAATTGATCTCATGAACTATGGCGTATGGGTGTAGAAACAAATGGAATCTTGTTCTAATGTCTAATACAGGAGATAGTGTTTGAATTCGTACACGATTTAGGCTAATTGAAGTTTCTTTATCTATTTAGATTTCTGTCAAGGATTTCTTCGTGCGGTTCGGACATAAATTGGGTGCGACTTCTTGGATCTTGTGATCCGAGAATGATCATCTCTGACGGACTTCGGAGGGCCGCTTATGCTTTTCATTTGCTACAATATGACCCATCTATGAAGGTGAATTGTTCTACCTCCTTAAGAACGGTGTCGAGATTCACTTTTATATATTTGGGACTCACTGAAATTTCTAAATAAATTTGTGGAAATTCATAAAAATTTTGAATTCTTTGTAGTGTTGCAAATGTAAACGTTTTTCATTTCTAGCGAGCATTGAATTGTGAACTGGTAACTTTCCCCGTGTAGAGATTAGTAATCTCTCTGTGCTCTGATAGAGCTATTTGGGAAGCAATTCTGAACAATGAGGCAGCCCGAAATCTCAGGGCATCACTTTCTTCAGGTCTGTTTCATATTAACTGTAAATTGCCTGCCTAATTTATAGCTAGATATTACTTTCTTCTGCATTACTGTTTTCAGTTGAGCTCTAGTTGCAGGGAAGAAGTAAGGCTGCTGCTTAAGGATAGTTCAACTGGGAATTTATTTTAGCATGTCATATTTTGATGCCACTGTTGGGGCTGGCTCTAATCTCTGTTTGTCTTCCCTGAAACCGTGAAACAGGGAAATATCCTCTTGAATTCTCACATACTTTCTAGCTGAAATGAGAAATCAGTGTCCTCATGAAATGTCTAACATTCGATCTAAACCAAAAAAGTTAACAAACACAAGCACAGGGGGAAAGACTTTTTACATTCCTTTATGTCAGAATAAATTCATAATCCTCATTTTTATCTCACCAAAATTGCATATTCCAACAGAAAATGGAATGTCCAAGATCTCCAATGAAGCAGGGGCCAAGCCAGACTTGGGTTTGGACATTTTCTCTTGGATTTTGGAACTTGTAAAGGAGAAGATTTTGGAACTCATCAAGAAATTCAGTTCTCTTGTGGATGAAATCTTCGAGCAGCGATCTGATAGCATGAAGCAGACGACAGCAGAAACTGCAGCTTTGCTCCAGGAAAAAGTCCAGTCGTCATTACTGCTCTCAGTTGTTATCCTCTTGATTATTGTTCTGGCACGCGTTCAAGGGGCTTAGTAGTGGTCATTGTTGTTGAGCCGATATAGTGCCATATTTTATGAAGACGAGGTTCAAGTATTATCAATATTGTTCAGGAGTGGAAGCTGTATCGTGTTTGACACATTTAGGAACTTGATGGTGTACTTCACGCATGAACCATGCTTTGTCGTTTGTTCTGCTCTTTATTTAGCCAGCTTAGATTTCTTATAAGGTATAACATATACAATAAATATATGAATGCTTATTAAATTGGTCTCTTTGTTAGATCAACTAGGATGTACAGTTGATATCCAAGTTTCTGAAAACGTATTGGGCCCTGCATCTTCTTGTAGGTTTCAGCTTATAGTTTTTTCGTGTCTTTTAATTTCAGCACGTTGGGAGCCCTTTTTTTAGTTGGAATGGTGTTGTTGCTATTGTTCCAGAACTACACTGTACAATTGTCAAATTTACAGTAGGTGAATCCCTGTCACCACTCGACTATAAATTCAAAGCCAAAGCAAAGCGAGAAAAAGGCTGCTAGCAAACAAGTGTAGGCAGAGGCTCCCCTCTTTCTATATTTTTAGAGAGAGAAAATCCTCTCCAAGTGAGAGTCACCAGCCAGCTTTGTCTTGGCGTTGATACGAGTGGATGCACTTTTCTTCAATTTGTGGAGATCGAGAGGTTTTCTGATTAGCATATTGTTCCTATGATATCTGATCCAAAAATGTTAATCAATTCTAGTTGTTAAAGTCTCTATCGTTAGCCGTCAGTTGTTTGCATTAATTCCGCGATCTAAGATCGCTCTGTGCTCGATTGATTGCCTGTTCATGGCGGTGCAGGAATCCATAAATCGAGGTAATACAATTTCTTCTTCTCGTTTGCCTGTATAGCTGGATATGCAGGTATTAATCTTGTCTTGTTAGCTGCCAGTTCTGACAATAAATCTGTGAATATTCACACTTCTAGTGTTCGATTTGTTTACTGTTAGGTAGTGTAGAAGATTGAGAATAAGACAAAGGGTTTTTGAAGTAGTGAGAGTCATTACTAATCATGTCGATTCTTGTATAAGCAGCTTTCTATACAACTGTAGGGAAGCATACTATTTTTAAATCAATCTGGAATGTACTTCCCTGTCTAGATCGTTTCAATTCACCAACGTCAGTCGTCAGTTCTGACAACCACTCCACGATCTTTGATCGTTCTAGTGCTCAAAATTACTGCCTGTCCGGCGATGCAGGGGTTTAAAATTTGAGCAATTGCTTTCTTTCTTGTTTTTGCAGTTTGCTATTCCTGCAGGATATAAAAGCCTTACGTTAGCTGTCAGTTGGTGATATAAACTCAGTGATTGTTTCGCACATTAAGTGTTTGATCAAGTTGTTCGTACGGCAGCGCGAAAACTTGAAGATCAAACAGAAGCTTGGTTTCATTACTTCTCTTTGAAAATCAGAAAAGTCATTTGGACTGATCTGTTTGGTGTTTGTGGGTTTTTTTTGAAGTTTGGAAATTTTCAAGTTGTCTAGGAGTCTCAAAATGGCTGAGATTGGAGAAGGATTCTATAATGCTTCGTCAAAATTGGAGGAACAAGCTGAGGTAATCATTTTAGATTCAGTGCCTTCTAGCACCAAGAAGGGATTTGTTTTAATAGGGAAAGTTATCGCTGATAGGAAAGTGAATTGGGGAACAATTACAGGAGTCCTTAAGTGGTCTTGGAGTGAGTTTGGGGAGGTTAAAATTTCTGGAATTGGAATGAATACCTATATGTTTGAGTTTAGGGATGAGAGAAGTGCAAAGAGGGCAATTAATGAAGGACCTTGGTCGATAGATGGATACTGTATGGCATTGTTTGAATGGGACATGCATAGGAGGCTAGAAGACATAGATATGACAAAGATCAGGTTTTGGATTCAGATTCATGGATTAGCAAGAGATCAGATGGGGTGAGAAAATGCACTTAGGTTAGGAAGGAAAATAGGAGAAGTAATTGAGGTAGATTGGACCGAAGGGGGAATAGGAATTGGTGCTAGCTATATACGAGTTAGAGTTGAATTTAAAGTTGATAATCCCCTAGTGAAAGGTGTCTGGGTTCAGAGGGAGGATACAAGGAAATATTGGGTGAGCTTTAAGTATGAGAGATTATCCTCCTTTTGTTTTAAATGTGGAAAACTGAGTCATACGATAAAAATGTGTAAATTGCATAGAGATGAAACAAAGGATCTGGAATTTGGAGCTTGGATGAGAGCTAATCAATCCAGAATTAACAAATTTGTGCTGAATGAAAAAAAACAAGTAGTTGGGGATAAGATTGAAAATACAAGAGTCAGTGGTGAAAATAGAAGCCAAGGATGTGTGCGGGGTATTCATGAAACAATGAACTCAGAACATGTGGAAATAGAGATTGATTTACAAAAAGAGAAAATGAAAGAATCTGGCAGAGAAGTTAAGGACCATAAAAGAGATGATTTAAACAAGTTTGATAGTGGGAAAGAAAAGGGATACTGGAATCAGATAGATCAGGAAGAGGGAAGGATAGGAAGCAATCCATGTAAAAACTTAGAAAATACTAGAGTAGGACTTACAAGAAATGAGAATGAGAAAA
>CXYZ01002299.1:27279-42209 GCA_900006705.1 Sonneratia caseolaris
GTATATTATAATATATTTTTATTTTTAAATTTACCAGTTTTCTCATCGGTTCAATTAGATTTATTGGTTCAAGTGAAAACTGACGGTTCAATTGAATTTGATCTCATTTAAATAATAATTGGATTTTTTGTAAGAACCGGACCTGGGGAGTAGCCGGTTCCCGGTCGAACCGGCCGGCCCGGTCCGATTTTAAAAACTATGATTGAAACATCCTGGCGCAGATCTTCACAGATCGGCCTGCACGGACTGTCTCACTCAAGGGTCCTCCTAAACTGCCGCCATCTGTTCTTCCTGCAGCACTTCTGCTTTACTTCCATATTGGGCCTCGAGTGGGCTCTACTCGGCCCACTATCGGCCCACTGGGCCTACTGTTGAACAAGTCATTTACTTTTACTCCCCAAACTTTACAGCAGATTTCATACTCACCCAAACTTAACCTTCGCAGATTTCGAACAGTAATCGGAGAAAATATGCCAATGATTCGAACTTTTTGTTTCCAATAATCTAACAATATTCTAAGAGGTCACACGTAAATAAATAAATGAATAAACGGTAGGAGAGACCGGGCTGTTGCACCGATAACTCCAAGTGACACGTGAAATAATCAGAATTGCGTGTTGAAATTTAATTTCTTTTCTCACGAGTCGCAGTTAAGTCTCCGTCATCTCCGTCACATGTCCCACTCCCCACGCCCCCCGTCTCTCTCTCTCTCTCTCCCTCTTCTGCTATACGTTAAATTAAATTAAATTAAACTCTCTCTTTGGTCAGACCGAAATTTTTTACTCTCACAAAAATATCGTTAAATTCCAAAAAAAAGGAGACGTCTCTCTCTCTCCCTCTCCCTCTCTCTCTCTCTCTCTCTCTCGTTCTCTCCACGGCTCTGCTTTCCAGCTGCTGCTGCTAGGGTTTCCCACGGCATTATCGGGGAGTGGAATGTGGTTTTCTCCATCCACCCACAGCTTCTCTTCAGCAGAATTTCTGTCCGTATCGAGCTCAACTTGACCGCCCCCTGCAGCTCCCCGTTTCCATTACTGGTGCTTCCTGGTCGCGATCCTGTCGAATGATCGGGAAGAACTGTGAATTCTGCTTCCATCCGGCCGTTTGAGCTGCCTTGGTACTGTCCGCGCTCCGAAGCGTGAACTGATTTCACCTGATTCTGTGACTCCCTGCCGAATACCAGTTGATTTGAAGTGATTCGCTAGGAGTGCCGTGCTGCGCTGTAGTTGCTTTCCCGCTCAATTTATTTGTTCATCTCGGGATGATTTTGACATAATGTGAGCTGATAAATTGGGTCGTCTTCGGTCCGATGATTGACTTTGCCACCTTTGTCAACTCATAAATGGGCGATTTTGCACTAAAGTTGAAGAAAATTTCTTCTTCTTCTTCCTCTTAAATTCTTTTGAACATGAAAATCTGTAGGCTTCTGTGTATTCTGACAAAGATATGATGATCCGGAAGTTGGGAGACAGTTGGTACCCCTATCCCATCGTTTTGAATTTGCAGCAAGCTAACTGAAAAAAAAGGTTTTCTTTTGCATTTGCTGAGCTACTATTTATTTTTATTTCTCATTTTAGGTAGAGCTTGGATCCATCCTCGGTAAGCCTGTGTTGCTCAGCACGATGGCGCCCAAGCTTTCGGCTAGAGAAGCTGCGAAGATTGCAATTGGATCAATTGGGCGTGGTTATGATATATCAGTTGATCTAAGGCTAAAATTTTGTAAAGGGGAAACGATTGATTCGCGTTTGATTGAGATTGGTGGAGAAGGAGGTCACGAGATTGTACTCCCGGGTGGAATTTCGATACAGAATGTGCCTAAATCCATAAATTGTGATAAAGGAGAGCGAACCAGATTTAGGTCCGATGTTCTCTCCTTCCAGCAGGTGCTGTTTACTCTTTCTTGCTGCACTCTGGACTTCCTCATCCTTCATTTCTATTGAATTATGACTCTTTCTTTGACTTTTATGTTCACGGGAACTGTAAGTCTCTTCTTGTCCTTTTCATTTCTGACTGATCAACTGTTCAACCCATTTCAGTAGTCTTGTTGTCCTATGGGAGCGTTGCTGATTTTTGGTCTAATAATTTCTACGACGCTTCTCTAATTTTATCTGTAATCGCTACTGGCTGTAACAGTGTGGTTAGAAACTTAGGGGACGATTTATCAGCTATACAGTCGATGAAGTCCAATATGTAGTTCTCCCCCACTAATTATGTATGATAGGTGAGTTTGGATGTTTATGACTGCTTAGGCTAATAAAAGTCATTCGGAGAAGTTATAAGAAACTTCTCAGACCGAATTTCTCTGGATAGCATGCGGGAGTTCTTCTGGTAATGTATGCTCTGATTAAATTTTCTGGAGAAGGTTTCCACAAACACGCCCCCACCCCATCTTTTTCAGTAAAATTTGGAACCTTGTGGTTATGGCAGGTTTTAAGAGCTGTCAGGCTAGTCCATGAGAATGGACTCCTAAAAAGGATGTGGCAGATTAATATTTGCCACTTGCTTTTGACTTGCCTAGGTGTACACATTCACACTTTGATGCTGCTGCAAATTTCTTATGTTGGATCCCAACAAGGCTCATCCAAAAGTTATATGGGACCTTTGCAATCGAATCTCATTCTAATGGTTTTTCTTCTATCTGGAATTTTCCTCATTTTGATCTCTTTTGTTCATCTTGTCATGTTTTCTGCCACCGCAGCTGTCAGCTGATGTAGCATGGTTTCAGCAAGATTGTTATGATTATGGAATACTGTATCTTGTTTTGCTCTTGGCCTTTTTGAGTTTCTTTCCTTAAGTGGGCTCATGTTTGTATCTGTTGAGATTATTCAAATCCACTTTTGTAAGATCCTTATTGCCCTTTCGTTTCATGTTTAGCACATTCTTGTTTTGCTCTGCAAGATAAAATTCCGGATTCTCAGACTCCCTGACCATTTTACTTTCCTGTGCAGATGTCAGAACAGTTTAACCAGGAGATGTCCTTAACTGGGAAAATTCCTTCAGGCCTCTTCAATTCAATGTTTGAATTCACAGGGAGTTGGCAGAAAGATGCGGCCAACACTAAGACACTTGCATTTGATGGAATGTTTATTACACTCTATACTGTTGCACTGGAAAAGTCTCAAGTTGTTCTGTGTAACCATGTGAAAAGTGCCGTCCCATCTTCATGGGAACCTGCTGCATTAGCAAGGTGAACTGTAATGTCTCTAGATTTTGAACTTCTGATGAGATATATTAAGTCCATCTTCTTGTCAAATTTCAACCACATTATTAAGCTCTGCAGGATACTTATTATGAATGTAAGTCATCCACTTGGCATATTATAGATTCAAGGACCATCTTTCATTCTTCAATTCTTTCAAGCTCGAAAAATCATCTGCTGATTCTCAAGTTTTGTAAATTTTACTAGTTGTAATTGCTCCAGTAAGAGCTTGCTGACTAAAAATGCTGAACATTTTCAATTTTGTGAAAATTTCATGTATTGTGTGTATGCCGTGGTCATCATCATACATTCTTTAGCCTCTACTTGAGCTCCTCCTTAATATGGTATTTACATTCTTCTGGCATAAAAAGAGCATTGTTTTCTCTTGATAGGTGAATGACATGCTTCTTGTTATAATCAGAGAATTTTAGTTTAATAATGCAGAGAAATTTGGTAAAAGTTGCATAAAGAAAGGGAATCTTTCTTGATCTATAGTAAATATTTAATTTGTCTTCTAGTTGATTTGTAAAGATTGCTATTTGCATCCTTAGCACCCACCTTGGAATCTAGGTCATGTTATCTGTCTATTGTCATTACATAGACTCTATTGCTTATTTTTCTTAATATTGTGTGGTCTCATATAATTATTAATTCTTCTTATTCTTATAATCGAATTATGCTAATTCCAGGTTTATTCAGACATTTGGCACCCATATAATCGTTGGTATAAAAATGGGAGGGAAGGATGTAATATATATGAAACAGCAGCATTCGTCAACTCTTCAGCCTGCTGATGTACAAAAGAGGTTGAAGGAAATGGCTGATAAGAGATTTTTAAATGGCAATGGTCCATATAATGTGTTTCCTGAACAAGTTTATCGGAATGAGAAGGTTGGTGAAGAAACTATATTTATTTTCATAATTTTTCCCATCACTACACATTTTTCTTCCATGTATGGATGATTTAAACTGAAGTATAGGTAACCGTGCATAGGTCGAACCTGGGTGAATTATGGGAGAGAAAAGGATTTATTTAGGAGTGTTTTTTGCACTTAGAACCACCCTCAACATCTTAGGATAAGACATTTTGATTTTGATACCTGGATGGTGGATAGTGGTGCAATACCAAAGAAAACTAATTAAGAGGTCTGCTTTGCTAAAGATTTGTTGCAAATTCTAGCTAACAATAAAATTTGATATCTTCTGTTACCTCCTGCTGTGGTGTCTTACTAACAACATAAGTTTCAGTTTGATATCAGGGATCAACGACTAAGATTTGCAGATGCCAGTTCATCAAGTTCTTATTTACTCAAGGAGGTGTGCTTAACAATGAATTCCCTTCTGTTTTTTATTTTTGATTTTTGCAGCAAATTAGATTCTGATGGCTGAAAATGCAGGACATTGTGACGATTTGCAAAAGAAGAGGTGGAAGTGATAGCAGAAACTTTTCCCACAATGACTGGTTAAACACTGTTCAAATTGAGCCTGATGTAATTTCAATGACTTTTATCCCAATTACCTCGCTGTTGAGTGGTGTTCCAGGAAGTGGTTTTCTCAGCCATGCCATTAATCTGTATTTGAGATGTGAGTTAGTTTTTTGTTTTTTTCTCTCGGTCAATTGGAACTGTATAATTTTAATAATCTACTTCGGAATTTCTTTTCTTTTTCATCGGGTGATTCTGTTCTCCAGATAGACCACCGATCGAAGAGCTCCAACAGTTTTTGGAATTTCAGCTTCCAAGACAGTGGGCACCGGTATTCAGTGAACTTCCCCTTGGTCCTCAACGAAAGAGACAAAGCACCAGTTCACTACGATTCAGCTTACTGGGTCCTAAGTTGTATGTGAACACAACTCCGGTAATGCATCTTCTGTTTTGGAGTTAGATTTGGTTCTCATTTCATGATCATCATAATTATCATTGCACTTTGTCTCTGAAATTTCTGGTTCAAAGGATAGACTAGACACGATTCTTCAACTTCCGCGGCCTAGCGTTAGATTTGTACTAGAAGTTTCCGAAGAACCTTCTACAAATGCTGGATTTTGACAAATTTCCATGACAGGTTGATGTCAGGAAGAGGCCAGTTACTGGAATGAGGCTGTACTTGGAAGGCAAAAGAAGCGATTGCTTGGCTATTCACCTACAGCATCTCTCCACTCTTCCAAAATCCTTCCAACTAGCAGATGACCCCAGAGGAAACTTCAAGCAAGAATCCTACGATCGCAGGTATTATGAAAAAGTCCAGTGGAAGAACTGTTCACATGTGTGCACAGCCCCGGTTGACACAGATGACGATCTTTCAATTGTCACCGGGGCCCAGCTTCAGGTTGAGAATTATGGGATGAAGAACATTCTCTTCTTACGGCTCCGCTTCTCAACTGTACTGGGAGCCGCTAAAGTGAAAGAACCTCTGTGGGATGGGTCACTTGGGTTATCACCCAAGTCAGGGATCATATCGACCCTCATAACCCACCATTTCTCAGCGGTTCAGAAACCGCCTCCGAGGCCCGCTGATGTAAACATAAATTCAGCTGTTTACCCAGGTGGACCGCCAGTGCCAGTCCAAGCGCCAAAGCTTCTGAAGTTTGTCGACACGACAGAGATGACTCGTGGGCCCGAGGAAACGCCCGGGTACTGGGTCATCTCCGGGGCAAAACTGTGCGTCGAGAAAGGCAAGATCTTCCTCCGTGTCAAGTACTCTCTGCTGACTGCAGTGTTTCCCGATGAAGAGCTAGAACCCATGGATGACCCCTAACGGACCGTGCCTTTTTTCCTCTCTTGGAAAGTAGAGAGTTGGGTTTGAGTCGAGGAGTGTGAAATGGGTCGGGGGAGGTGGAGCGGGTGAAGGTTTTTTTTGATTGTTTGATGTTTGATGCTGTGTTCCACATGTAGGCTGTATTTGTGTATTGTATCTTTGATTAGTAGTGATTTGATTACGATCTCTTTTCGGCAATTATTTATGACTTCCAGATTCCACTGCCATGACTTTTTAAAAAAAAAATAAAACTGAAAAGCTCTGATGGGCAACCAACCTGATTGCTTTGCTTGAGAACTTACTCTCTGATATCCACTTGGAAAAATGTACACACTGCCTCTCGGGCACTTAAAAAATGCCCAAAATGGAAAGGGCAAAACGAGGACTAGGTTACGGAGAGTGGGAAGTTGTGGTCATGAGCAGGAAAATCAATCCCTTCTCTACGGCAAGGGAGCGGGGCAGGCTGAGCGATGAAGGTCGGATAGTCTTGTCCGGGCATCATCACTGAGATGTCGGTTCCGTGCGGCGTCAAGACCTATGAAACCAAAAATACTCCTTCACTGTAAGTAAGGTAGGTGTAGGTGTCGACATAACTGTAAGTGCGACGCAGAAAAATGGAGAAGAAAGGACTCACCGGATGAGGATTTCCGAGCTTCACTGCCATTCCTGCCTCCAATCGACTGGCCGTCATGGCTTCCGGCGAAGTGAAGGAGGGGCTTGGCCGGAATAGATGCTCGAAGATGGCCATGATGAGGAACAGAGAAACCAGGATGGCCGTGGCCACGAAGCCGAAAGATATAGCATCCACGGACGCTCCAAAACCTCTCCAGGGGGCTTGGGCTTCCCTGTCCACAGCTGCTTGGGACGGGCTCGGGTCTAAGCTCGTGTAGATGTTCCAGGTGTTTGATGATCTTCCAGGATCGAAGTCACTCATAGTTACAAGTCCGCTACTTGGAACAACTGTCGTACCTCGGGCCGTGTGGCACGGTGGTCGATCAACTTGTCGCCACTCTGTAATGAGGAGGATTACGCGTTTAGACTCATCAGCCTGCCTTCAGCGTTTCTGCAGTGATAAATACGGAAACCAGCAAATTTGTATCCGTGAGGAAGTTAGGAGCAGCAGCAATATGGGAGGCCTTTCACGGCCGGCACATTTCCAGTTCTCCGGCTCTGCTTCCGGGGAAAAGGAAACGAAAGTAAATTTCAGAAGAAAGCTTGAAAATTGCAGGACGTTGCTCTTCCTGTTATTGGTGGAAATGAAGCAAAGTATGAAATTTGATGCACCACTTTATACTGTTCCCTGAAATCAAACTTGCAAACACGTCTCCTGAAAACAACGTAAAATTTCCAGTAAAAGGCCTACTTAGAAGTATATATATATATATATACTCCAAGGCCATCTATTGTACCAGGAGGCAAAACCAAGATGGGACTCTATGACTGATNCAAGGCCATCTATTGTACCAGGAGGCAAAACCTAGATGGGACTCCATGACTGGTCTCCAGAGGTGGCTCAGAGATAATTACTGTGACAACTGGCTTTAACAACAAATCTGAAGATTTGCTCGACTACCATGATACAAAATGAATTCATGCAAGGAGCTTAAACAAGGAAGAGATGCCAGTNCAACAAATCTGAAGATTTGCTCGACTACCATGGATACAAAATGAATTCATTCAAGGAGCTTAAACAAGGAAGAGATGCCAATAAACATCATGTTCAACCAACTTTAGCCAATGCATTCACAGAAACCTCCTCCGAAGAAATGACTCAAGAGTGGCTTAAGCTGTCATTCTGCAAATGCCACTGGCGATATTACATCCAAGAAAATGAAGGGCCGTCAATGCCTGACAAGAGAGGAGATCCACTATTGCTGCCTTGTTTTAGGATTGCAAAAATGTGCTCTATTCGCGTTTTCCCTTGGAAAGAAAGCTATAAAATGGATATTTATGATGTTCTCCGGTGCGTGAAAGATACAAAACAGGACTCAATCTGTGTTTCAATGAAAAAAGCAATGAGAATGCAGAAGTATTCAAAGAACAGTCTAGGAAATCCTAATATTACCATCCTGGATAAAGCACTAACCCAATATCTAGAGAAGCTCCGACTCCAAGTCCTTGAGGTACAGTCCGGATCAGAAGCAGAAGCTGTCGTTCTAGCGATTCCAGGATTGGTTCCTAGGCGCATTTGCCTGCCGAGACAACATAATGCAGCTCAGGTTGTCTTCTTTTACACACAAAAGTTAGAAAATGCAGAGATAGAATATATAACAGTTCCCTGCTAAGAAGTAGCCCTTTTTTCTCTTAAAGTAACAAAAAGGAAAATGTAAAACCAAAAAAAAAAAAACTTTAAAGTAGCCCCTTTACTTTAATGCCTAGATGTTCATGATCAGGATGCCTAACTTGATGAATACTATACCTTTGTCTGGGAGATTCAAAAGGGCCATAAAATAATGGGGTCGTCCTCTGTCTGAGCAGTTATTGGAGGAGGACGGTCCTATTGGCTTTTTCCTTCTTATCAAGTGATTCTCACAGAAAATTGCAGATTAATAGATAATAATCTTCCCATTAACTCCGAGTTTTAATTTCTAAAATGGAGAATTAAAACACTACCCGCAAACCAGAGGGACCGCAATGCCACATGATGATCAAGATGTAACCACTAAAGTTCATCTATGATGAGGAAAATAACCACATGGGTTTGGTTGGCAAGAGGGATTAGAGGTTAGAGATGGGATAATTGCACATAACAGTGGTCATTTAAGTACTAACAACCCTAATGGATTGAAGAAGGCATACATGATGGCAACAATGCAAAATCCAATTCAAATCAGCATAAACACCCTGTTGAAATAATGGGAAAAAAAAGTGAGATATCTCATCATATTAATCTCCCACTAGATGAAGAACCGAAAAGCAGCAGCTGGAAGAACAAAATGAAAAGGGCCGCTCCTGCCACCTTATAGAGTTGATTTAATCTGCAAAGAATGAAAATACCAGAGGCTGCAGCAAGCAATAAGAAATGGGAAATAAGTCTATGACTAAAAGTGGAATAAGCTCTTCCCCCCTTTTTTTTACACCCCTAACACTCTGTTCTCACCATCTCTTTATTATAGGGTTTAAAGGAGAATAAATGTCGGGTACCTTACGGCTATGCAGTACCAGAAATGCCATGATTTAGGAGAAGAAAGATATACATGTAGGCACACAAGTATGGAGTGGGTGATGCAGAGCACAGACCACATTTATTCCTCACCTTTCCCTTTATGTACATTGCCTCAGACAAGAAGCCTCAACTTTCTCATAGAAACAACCGAATATCAGGGATGTATATTTAATATTTTCAGAAAGGCCAACATTAAAAACAACAGAACAGTGGAAAGAACAGAAAACATCAATCTAAAAGAACAAGATCGTGCCTGTACTTTTCAGCAGAGGAAACAATCTCACAGCATTCAGAGGGTATAGCCTGAAACAGGACTTTGGTCAAGTTCATGTAGGACAACAGTTCCTGTCTCACAAGGCATGTTTCAACTATGAGCCTATTCATTAAAAGCGGACACACTTGATTAGAAAAATGGAAGAACGAAATAAGATTCTAGATAGGAAACGAATAATGATGACAATGTAGTACTAGGGATTAGCTGTTAAAAATGCCATAATTGGGGTCTTACTGTCAACTGAGCAATCACGATACCTTAGAAGATTTGGAGGGCTGGAAGCCTCCCTCCTCTTCCCTTCCCCTCACGTAAGTTTGATATCTAAATCAATGCAAAATCACATCCTGATAAGAATAATATGTTTCTCCATCTCATTTACAGTTTTTTTTTTCAGAGAACACATACAAACCAACAGAATTGGAAGAGCAAAAGTGACATGTACAAAAGGACTACAAATTTCACTCAAGCAGTTGGGTCATTTCAGATAGAGAGAGGATGAGAGAGGGGCAATGATGCCTCTTTTGCATGTAAGACATTTTCTAAGGGAGAAGGGACCCAATATGACAAGAAGAAAAGCGCACATAGAGAATTTCTTCCACTGGCCCCCACTCTGCCTTTTTCTTCCTCTTCTCTTTTTCATGTCTTTGTCAAAACCCTAGTCTCCTTCTCAAGCAATCCCTTCTACTTTCTCCTTAATTTTAGCAGAGCACACAAGATACATTGTAGAAGAGAAAGGGGAAGGAGTAATGCATGCATTCTCTCTCTCTTATTTCTCAGAAAATGGAAATGTGATTTCTGTAGCTGATAGTGATACATATGAGCTCCATGTCATGTACCATGTGCCCTTGTCGGCCGATCAAACCTAACTGAATGATCCCTAAGAAGGCGGGAAATCAGAAATCGTTTAATGTGATTTTTATCCAAGTTTTGGTAGCATTTTATCTTCCACCGAATTGATGCAATCCAAAATGTACTTGGAAGCTTTCGATTTATCCAAGTCACAACTTCCGATCCTCTCCTCTCAGCATCAAAAACCCAGATGTTCTGCTTATGAAAGATGGCAATTAACTAACACCCGAGTAGGCCTCCAAATATATGGCAAAGCACAATTCTCTCAACAAGTCTCAAGAAACTCCAACACAAATTCCATCTGTCATGGACAATGAAAAGCAATAGCAAAAATTTCAAGTCAAACGTCACCAAAAGCAGCAAAACGGTAGCAGTGAACTATGGATAGATAGATCCCCTTCTCTTGCATATGCTTCTTCTGATCAAGCCTTGAGCTTCCATAGAACTTCGCCTTCTCCAGCGTTGTCTGGAACCTGCCATGGCCAAACTTCGAGGATGTGTCAATAAACTTGAGCTTGATCTCCTCCAATGCAACTCGAGAAGTCTGCTTCAACAAGGATTGCCTCAAGGTCACCACCCGCTTCTTAGGTCCCACACAGCATCCCTTTATCAGCAGGTAGTCCTGGTTGACCGCACCATAGTGAGGGAATCCTCCCATTGGTGTAATATCCTTCTCAGTCCTATAATAAAAGAAACAGATCCCAGTAGTAAGCATCAATTTGAAGTTTCGTTAAAGTCCCATAATTCCTCCCAATTCTAGTTCAGTTTTCCCGAGGGATTTCAACAGGAAACAAGTGTCCAAAAATCAAGCCAAAGAGATATAGATGCTCCTTTCTTTACTAATAAGTTCATTTTGTTTCCTGATCACATGTCCTTCACTTTCATGATTTTGTCCACCCACTGTGGAGTGTTATAGAGGATTCTCAATCAATAAAAATAGTAGAGGAGGGAAGAACCTGTCAAATTCAGTCATGGCAGAATGTGACTCCTCACCAGCCTTCCCAATCTTGTAGATCTTCTTGTTCATCTCAGTACGATGATGATAACCATTCTGACCAGCCCTAGCCACCGTGAATGAAACCCTAGCAGGATGCCATGCCCCAATACAGGCGACCTTGCGGAGACCACGATGGGTCTTTCGAGGGAGACGGGTCACACCCCACCTGGTCACCACTCCCTCATAGCCCTTACCTTTGGTCACCCCAATTATATCAATCATCTCATCTTTCTGGCACACTGCATCAATGGGAATCTGTTTCTCAAAGAAATTATAGGCAAAGTCCACTTTCTCGGCAACAGTCCCACCATTCACCTGAATCTCCATCAGATGTGCTTTCTTTTGCTTCAATCCCTTCAGTTTCCTAATCTGCGTATTCAGATAATGCAAGGGTTACATGATGAAAGAATGAGCTTGAATGAAGATTGTACCCCTCCGGCAACACATAAAACATTGTAGGTGAAATTCATAGAGTGAAGGACCTGGGTATGGGCCAAGACACGGATCACAGTGCAATACTTCTTAAGCTTCTCCAACTGCAACTGAATGTCCTTCTTCCCCTCTTCAGACTCGAATTTCTTGGAATACTTGGTAAAGGCCTTCTTCTTGGACTTGCACCAGTTCTTCTAGAATCTCCTTCTCACTTCCTCATTAAGATGTTGTGCCCAGATGGTTTGAAGACTGCGGAGACCTTTAGTTGTATTGATGTAACCCACAACACCGACAACCACCATGGGTGGAGCTTCTATCACAGTCACAGCCTCACAAGTTTCCTTCTTGTGAAGTTCTGAACAAATTAATGCCATCAGACAAAAAGGACAGCACTTTTCACCCTCAGGATAAGAAGTGAACTGTAAAATTTCAAATTACATGCAAATCATACCACAGGGAAATTGCGAATTAAAACCGACAAGAACTTGGAGAGTAACGTCCAAAGAAACTTACTTGATCCGGGCTTCTCAACTTCTCTGACAATATGGGTCATCCCTGCCTTGTACCCAATGAAAGCAGTTAATTTGCAATGTTTGGATGGATCATCCTTAGGAAAGGCCTTCACTGAAATAGAAGAAAACTAGATTGTTTAGAGTGGTACATTTAATTTGCTTCTTTGGCCAACCATTTTCTTTGCTTCAAGCGAAGAATTTCAAAGAAATACCTTTACCTCCAGACCATACAAAGTAAAAACAGTATTTGTTTTATTGGCATGTCACAAAGACACCCAGAAAAATGCTTTGGAGCTGAATTTGAACAAGTAAGATAAGTTTTCACCACTGTAGTAACCCACACACAGTAAAGAATATAAACAGACCTTTTTCAGACATAAAAAATTACCAAACCAAAATGAAAGAACCTAGAACTGCCATTGACATACAAATTCATGATAAATATTATTCTCTGTTAAATAATAGCATCCATGCAAACTGAACATCTAGTACCTTTCCCACGGTGGCGAGAGGCTCGCTTCCTTGGAAGAAATCCTAGTGAGCCATGTCTTGGATGTTCAAACTTACGATGAGACATGGTTTTCCGCTAAATGGTATCCTCTGCAAACCTCAACAAATTTCACAATAAATTTCCTCAACAAAAATACAACACATAACCATGATTCATAAAAAGGAGAAAGGGAAAATTAGCTATGAGCAACAAATATTCTTATATGATCTACATGAACAAAGAAAGCTTGACCTTGCAACAATTAATGAAGCATCAAAATTCAGATTAAACAATTTATAAAAGATTCTGCAAGGACAAGAAAAATTGACTCAGTGAAATGAACTGCCAACACTTTCGGTGAAAAATAGTTCATTAAGAATGGCAAAAAGAAATGCTATATTGATCTAGCAATATGTAGAGCAACATGTTAAGTAAATAAAAAATTTTCATTTGATTATAGTTAAATTACTAAGAAGAGATGCCACAAATTGGTGAAATACATTAGCATATTGAAGATTATTATTAGATACATCAGCACCATGAAGTACAACATTGAGGAGGCCTAACTTCCCATTTGAACAAAAGAATCCTTGCAGATAATTCAGATAACTTTCTAACACGAGAATGTTTTAATCATTCAATTTTAGGTGACCACAATAGCATGTCTTCATATCAATCACACCCAAATAAATGAGAGAAATTCCCCCGACCAAAGGCCTATGACATTAAAAAAAATGCCAATTCTCGGGCTCAGCAGTACTCCTTTCCAATCACCCTATATCAGGGTCCTGGCAAAGAGCCCCTCCGAGACTCCAGCCTTGATCACTAGCTTTACTGTTTCAGGGGGGTTCATTTCAACCACTACCGGGTATGTGAAACAAGAACACGCTGAATATATAGATTCATAAGCTCCCATTTATCTGTGAACAAGAAGCTAAATCATCCACCAAACCTAGGGTTTCAAAAGATCCATTAGAACGCAGCCAAAGGACTCGAATCAGAAACAGATACAGAGAGAATACATGAAAATCTTTTCCATAATAACAAATAATCCGTCCCAAATGAGCTAGATCCAACGCAGAACTAACAATAAGTGATATCTGAGACAGAACACGAGCACCCAATCTCATACGCCTTCAACCGTAAAAAAACCAATGCACCATATCCTAAGGCGAAGCAACCAGCTCCAAATCCACATATATATACGCGCACAAAACACGATCTTTCCCCCCTCTTTTCATTCCATAAAAGAAAAACTCATATACACTGAAGGTCAGCCCGATTTACCAGACTAGAGAGATCTTTTCTTTTACCACTAGAGCTAAGAACCGCACAGGCAACTGAACTACATTACCCCTGACGCGAAAATGGAGTCGGCTCCTTCCGAGCACGGTGACAGAGCACTAGTGGACCTGCCATAGACTAATATTTATAGTGGGCTTTTCTGCACGAACCGAACGGCAGAGATTGATCCTCCGTGCCGAAACTGACCGTACGATCCCACTCCCCGACGCCCAGTCGAAAATTATTGTAGTACCCGCGGACGAGCGCCGGCCCACGCAATATGGGCCTCCAATGTGGGCCGAGCTACAATTAGGCTCGAAGAGGGAAATGCAAATGGGTCCAAATGGGCCCGTTTGGGTTTGGTCGGTCGGCTGGCTCGTGTCGGCTGACGAGAATCCTACCCACTAGTAGATTCATCTGGTTCGAGCGGTAAGTATCTTATAGCGGACCGTCGCAACCTGCTCCGGAAACCTTTTTTTCCGCGCGGTACGCCGTCATCCACCCTCGTCCGATTAACCAGGTCATGCAATTCTCGGACCAGAACATTGTGATAGTGCGGGGGATACGAATTTTAAACATGAAGATTTCCCGGTATAATAAATGTGATAATTGGAAGTGGGGGAATCTTACTTTGCAGAAAGATCGCACCTTTTCATATTTGTTGCATGGAGGATCGATCCACCGCTGCGTCCGATATGGGATCTTTAGTTGAGAGTTTCGACAGGCTTGCGTCGTGCTCTCGGATGAATCGAAAGCGATTTCCCCTGTCAGTCGGAGACAAAAATTGTTTCGTACATAACGAGGATTTGGAAATAATAATAATAATTATTATTATTGTGGGTTCTATGGGTGTTTGGCATTACACTATCACTATGTATGTAAAATAGGTCGGTTTGCCTCCAAACCGGCGGGTAAATTACACCGGTGGTACAAAACGTTTTGACAATATAACACTTTGGTACAAAATGTTTAAAAT
>CXYZ01002299.1:43216-63913 GCA_900006705.1 Sonneratia caseolaris
ATATTTAAAATATGAAGCCACGTCATCAAGGAATGCCACGTACACAGTACACGTCATCAAAAATTAACGGCGTTAATAAAAAATTAACGGAATGTACTAATGTGTTACATGTTTGAAAGAAAATGTATCACCGAGTTACATTTTAAACATTTTGTACCAAAGTGTTACATTGTCAAAACGTTTTGTACTACCGGTGTAATTTACCCCCAAACCGGCACAAACAACTTACAAACAGGCACGTAACTACTCTTATTGGATTCATGGGCGATCATGAACTAAGTTCAAGAAATTAGCCTGCTAAATCAGAACCGGGCCGACATGTTTTTCTATTGAATAGTCTCGGACTCCAAAAACCCTACAATTCAATGATCAAATTTTGTAGACTTAATTTAAAACTACAAATATTCATTTTAAATAATTTGAATTTTTTTAAACAAATAGTGAATTGATTACGATTCGCAATTCAAAACCAGTCTGAACCGTAAACTAACATGCTTACGAACGGTTCTGGGCCATTTCATATTTTCCCGAATCATAACTTATAACCAAAATTAACGGTTCTATGCCCATTTTGAAGTGATCTAGACCACCCATTTAATATTTCTAACTATCATGGCAAGTGATAGACTATAATTCCGGTGTTTGTATTTGACAGGGGCAATCGGCATCTACGAACACTCTGTGCCCTAGCTGGCTTCAATCCCGATTTATGTTTTCGTATCATATTCAAATGATGATCGTGTACTGTATACATTAATGGGCATAAGTGGTGACACAAGCCGACTCAGCCTGAAGTAGCCAGGGATAACGAAGGCCACCAAGATGCTAAAGCATCACGGGCTAGCAAGAGCATAGATATAATGTCTCCTTGTCCTCACTGTGATTTTTTTTAGCACTTTAATCCACAGTTTTACAAACTGGACTGGGCCGGCCGGTAGACCGGTTCAATCGAGACTGACCACTCGCTCGGTTGGGTTCCTAAAAAAATCCAATCGCACTTTAAATAAGGTCAATTCTGGTTGAACTAGCTAGCTCTCGATCGAGTAAACCTAATTAAATCAATAAAAAAATTAATCAACTTAAATTTAAAAAAATATATATTATAATGCACTTATTTTATTTTACTATATTTATATTTATATTTTATGTTAATTTTTTATATAATATAATTATTATATTAATTATTAATATTAGTAATATTATTTATTAAATATGCGATTTGACCCATTGAATTCCGATCCGACCCATAAACTTATGAAGTCATGCCTATACGTTCTCGATCCAGTCCAATTTAAAAAATTATACTTTAATCAAATCAACGGGTCAATTTCAAGATAATATTTATATATAGATATAATTAATTCGGCCCGGAGCCCACTCATCTATAATTATCTAACCATATATTATGCTGATTAGAAGCATCCTGATTACTGTATTAATTAATGATTAGGGCAAATCTCATAGTAATTAATGGCTATTGACCATATCATGATTTTTTTCCCCTTCTCTCCATTAATAAAAAAGGGAAATTAAGAGCAACCCATAAAATGTCGTTTACTAGCGGAATAAGATTTGCATCCACGCCGCCAAATAATTAATAGTATTCGGATAATTTGATATTTCTTATATTTAAATAAGATTTCGGATTTAATGCTTGTTAAATCAAAAGATTAACTGTTTGTAAAGTATTATTTATGATGGACCGACTCAAACTCGGATTAATTTCTGAATTTTAGGTGCGGCACCGAAGAAGGGTCACTCTTAATTGCAATTCCACGTGAAGTTCCGTGTGCATGTTTCATCGATCATATAACTCATGACGGGATTTCCCAGAAGTTCTTGAAGCTGTTCATCAGCTTTCTCAAAGACGTTTGTCAGCACAAGTGCAGACTGTGCAATTGGATACAATTGGATTGATATATGCAGAGATAAAGACAGATAGAATAAGAGGCAAATGAGAGCGGCAATCATATATGCCTACATGGACAGTCGTATCGTGCATGAACTGTGTCTGTACAGATAAGCAACATTGACTTGACTCAAATATGAGATAATCGGGATCGGTTTAGACTTATATGGGCAAATATTTCAAAATATTTAGAATTCATACAATCACATATCACAATCAGAAAGATACGGCAATACCCGTAATGAATACATATGCGACTTGAACTTCCACCACTGCATGGTGTCTAGCAAATGAGCTTTATTAGCTGAAAAGAGAGGTAGACAAGGGACCGTCTTTTGAAAGGTGTCATCAATGTGTGTGTACTGTGTATCGATCACTCGATCGTAAGAATGGTCCACCCCTGATATTGCATCCTATTCTTCATCCCAAGAAAGAAAATCATGTACAATATCAATCCTTGAAAGGGTCGTAGATGGTGTTGATCGAGATAGCTAGCTCAATGCTCACTTAATTATCATAAATAAGATTTGAGATCCAATTTTTTTGAATGAAAAAATTCATCACGCTCAAAAGTTCACCCTTAGTAGATCTACGTATCACCATATGAGCAGCGAGGTGTGCATGGCATGGCCCGTGAGAGCCAGTCTATGATGCCACGTATACATAAAGAGATGGAAGGGAATTAGTACATTAACACATCTCTCATCAAGAGATCGATCGAGGGACAATGTCAATATGATTATGTCAAGCCAACATATAAGTATTGGGTAATTAATGAACGTATATGTACATGCATGTCACGATCCACTAAGATGTAAAATTTGAATTATGACGATATGCTGATTACATGTTGTATCATTAGATATATGTTGAGAGTGAAGTGGGTTCCATGCATGAAAAAGAATTGCGGTCTCTCTCTCTCTCTATATATATTTGTGTAGGCTAAATATGGATTGACTAAAGTGATGTATACCGCTGCTTAGTGCGCACAAACTCCTCAACAAAAGCGACCCTTTTGACCGCTGCTCAGACGCTGAAAGATGAATGAATGCACATCTTCCCAAGTTCTTTAAGTACACTGTCACACCATCGCACATATAAAATCCAACAACATAACTATATACTTAGGGGGTGTACAATAGGGTTTAACCTTACTAATTTAGCATATATGATATATATATATATATGTCTCAACTTGGATAGTTGGTACCGATTCAGTTTGATTTTAAGGCCAATAAGAGTCTGAATTAGATGGCGTTCGTGGAAAAGAAAACTGCTAATCCAATATGTGAACAATTAAATCTTGAATCGCTCCGGATGTTGAGCTTTGGCTTTTTCACCGCGGACCTCTCTCTGGATGAACCATCTCGCATGATGTCCAGCTATGAATGGCTCATGTGCTATTATTTGGTCATACTGCGAGACTTCGATATTTGTAATTTGGTCTTTGACTAGTCACATTTACTTTTTCGATGTGTCTCCCCCACTCTCCTCGGAGTTATATTCTGAATTTCTTCATGCGTACACACACACACACACATGGGTGTTTGTATCTGTATGTATTGTGGAAAAGGAAAATGATCGGCTGCTTTCTTCTATCAGTCGTGATATCAGTACATACAAATCTTAGCAATCTGTCCATTTTGCAGCTTAATTTATGTACACATACGTGTGCGTATGTTTGTGTTTGTAATTTTGCTAGATAAAGCGCGGATCCATACATTTAGCTATATGTCCTGTTGTGTGATACATATACGTACATATATCTAAAGCTATTATATATATGTGTGTGTTTGGTGCCATGCATGAGGATTACTTGCAAACGGCTCAAGAGAACAATTGACTTATCGGGTTAGGGTCACTAGTGCGAGCAGATCTGTAGATGGATCCCACGGGGCGGAAAGGGACAGCGACCCTTCAAAAAGGCAGACCTGGCCACTACACATCAAGGCGAGATTGGGACTTCTCATGTCGCGCCATTCCACCCCAGTGGCCCTTTGCCACCAAATCGAACAGACACCACTTCAAAACCCTAAAGATCGAAAGCGCTTGTTCATGTATGGAAGAGAGTGTGCCTCTCCATCCATCAAACTCCGCCTCTTCTGCAGCAGCACTACATCGCAGGGCGAGCTAGCAGATATCTCTTAGGACAGCGATCGAATCATTGGAATTCTTACATTCAAGATCTCTCGACACAGATGGAATGAGCAAGAGTGTGAGACACAGATGTGGGTTTAAAAGATTGCTCACTAGCAATGTTCGACTTCTTTCGAATCTTTTTTTCCTGTTCTTTCCTTTCCCTTTTAAATTTTTTTTAAGGGGGAGAGGGAGGATGCATAAAGCAAAATGTCTCTGCTTTTACTTTTTTGAGCTCTCTCTTTAAGACTATTCGCTCTCCATCTTTTGCTAAAGCTCTCCCCAACCTTCACTCCCTACGGAGTTGGTCCCATCACTGCAGTGGAGGCGAGGCACAGAAGCATCAACTCAAGAAGAAGAAGAAGTAGTAGTAGTAAAGTTGAAGCAAAGAAATGCTGGGAATCGATTAATACTAACAAGAAAAACATAAGAAATAAAAACAGAAGGCCTTTAATTTATAGCTTAAACGAGCCCGGGCTTCGGTGAATAACTCACGAAATCGTATACATATTCGATTCCCCTTCCTTGCTTGACCCTGGGTGAAGCCATTTCCAGAAGAACTCACTCGAATCCATGGATCTTGTAGGACAATCATGGTTGGGGAGACTGACTCGGCCTCATCGAGCAATCAATGCAGTCCTCCGATGGATCACTCATCACACTCCCACACTCTGTGATGATTTGTTAATAATTAATCATCATCTTTTACTTCCTTTCACAGCTACACTGTCTGTCCCTCTTGCAGAACTCGAACTCACTCACTGACCCCTTGATGCTTGCTGCCAAAGGGCCCATAAACAAGCATACGGACATGAATACACAATTCTGCACCTTCCTTTTTCAGATGTAAGGGAGGTTCGAACGAGCACTTAATACAGAAATACAGCAAGTTCTATATACGTGAATTGAACCTAGAATCTTTTAACCCTGTCCGCTCTTTTAGGTTGTGCCAGGGTGCACTTGGCATACATTTTTAGTATGATTTTGTAGGCAGCAGTGATCAGCGATAGTCATGGAATTGCAAGTTGTAGGGGACAAAAACTCGGGGGACAGAACAGTGAACAGTCGATTGATCTTTCCTCCCCCTGTCCAGATCATTCATTCATTCACTGTAAAATCAAGACACTGAGGCCATTTCACCAAGAGTATGAGGACAGATCTGCCATTTCACATGAGCGAAAGTGCAACCCCATCATCTTTTATTCAAAGCAATAAAGAGTCCTGCTGATTAAAGCCGAATGGCATTTTTGTAACATGAATTATGAATAATATATATAACATAGAGGCGCCAACTTGTGCCAATTCGTATTATTTAATTACCATCCTAATGTGAAGCCTTGTACCCGAATGCCATGAATGGAGAATTTCCATCCGTGTGGGCAGCTTCACTCTTTACATGCTAATCTTAGTCGAATACAGATGAGTTATGACTTATTAAAATTTTGGTTAAACGAAGAGCACATGAAAAAAAAAAAAAAAGAGAGGGAAGGAAAGCAAGCGAACATCAACTTTGCTTTTCTTTCTCTTCTTCTTATCAGTACTTTAAATTTCTGTTATCTTATGGCCAGCTCCCTTTTTCCTTTTTCTTTTTTCTTTTTTTCTTTTTCCTTTTTTTTCATCATCTTACAGCTTTTTATCTCCTTCTTGCTTTCCCTTTACCTACAGACTCAAAGATATAACAACGCAAGGAGGGCCATTTCGAGGCAGAATTCCCAACCTATTCTCCCACTTCTTCCCCTTCAAATCATAACCAAAGAGATGGAGTAAAAGCAAAAGGCAGAGAGAGCAAAGGAGCAAAGGTGATTCCCGGCTGCTTCCTCCCTTGTATATGAAGTCCCTTTACATGAAAATGAAGATGCCTCGATGTTCTCAGACTTTCTTCCCCCTTACAGGAAACTCGGAACTCGCTTTCATCCGATCTCTTGAGCACTCTCGCCTTCCGTTCAACCGTCTCCAGTCGGTGTTTGCTTGAGGATACTATCGTTCCCCAAGCTCTAGCATGTTAGCCCTCATTGTGTTGGCAGTCTCCCTCCTGTGCCCACCTTGGCTGTCTTCTGCTGTGAGCGACTTCGATGCCCTGGTGGCACTTAAGCGAGGATTTCAGTTCCCAGAGCCGGCTTTGGTCAGTTGGAACACTTCGAGTCCAAGCTCGGTCTGTTTGTGGACAGGAGTTCGGTGCTCGAAGGGCCGAGTCATCTCACTGGACTTGACAGACTTGAATCTGTATGGCTCTGTCTCACCTCTGGTGTTGAGTCTGGACCACCTCGTTAACCTCTCTCTTGCGGGCAACAACTTCACCGACACGATCAGGATCGAGAATCTGGGCGGCCTCCGGTTCCTGAACATCTCAAACAATCAGTTCAGCGGCAACCTGGATTGGAACTACCCGAGCATCCCGAGCTTGGAGGTGCTCGATGCTTACAACAACAATTTCACGTCCCCCCTTCCAACTGGGATCCTCAGTGTGAGCAGCCTCAGGTTTTTGAATCTTGGGGGTAACTACTTTTATGGAGAAATCCCGAAAAGTTATGGGACTTTGGTGAGCTTGGAATATCTCTCCCTGGCAGGGAATGATCTTCGCGGGAATATTCCAGGGGATCTTGGAAACTTGACGAACCTTCGAGAGATCTACTTGGGGTACTACAACAGCTTCGAGGGTGGGATTCCTAAAGAGTTCGGGAGATTGGTGAATCTAATCCACATGGACCTCTCATCCTGTGAACTGGATGGTCAAATCCCACACGAGTTAGGGGACTTGAAGGCCCTCAACACGCTCTACTTGCACATCAACCTTCTCTCCGGCACTATCCCGAAGCAGCTCGGGAACCTGACGAGCTTGGTGAACTTGGACCTCTCCAACAATGCACTGACCGGAGAAATCCCGCTTGAGTTTGTAAATCTCAAGGGGCTCAAGCTCTTCAACCTGTTCATGAACAGATTGCATGGGTCGATCCCCGAGTTTGTTGCCAATCTCCCGAGCCTGGAGACCCTAGGTCTGTGGATGAATAACTTCACGGGCGAGATTCCAAGAAATCTCGGGCAGAATGGGAGAATTCAGCTGCTCGACTTGTCATCTAACAAGCTCACCGGGATGATTCCTCCCGATCTCTGCTTGCAGAACCAGCTCCAGATACTAATCTTGCTCCAGAATTTTCTGTTTGGACCGATTCCAGAAGGGTTAGGCACATGCTCGAGTTTGATTCGAGTAAGGCTGGGGCAGAACTACTTGAATGGAACAATTCCCAGTGGCTTCCTTTACCTTCCCCATCTCAGACTCTTGGAATTCCAGAACAATTATCTCTCTGGAACACTATCTGAAAATACCAATTCCGCAGTCAAACCTGCCTATCTGGGTCAGCTCAATCTCTCGAACAATCGGCTCTCAGGTCCTTTACCAGCCTCTTTCTCGAACTACTCTTCCCTGCAGATCCTTCTCTTGAGTGAAAACCAATTCTCAGGTCCAATCCCTCCCTCTCTCGGGGAGCTCCATCAGGTGCTAAAGCTCGATCTCAGCCAGAACTCCCTCTCAGGTGAGATTCCTCCAGAGATTGGAAACTGCTACCATCTTACGTTCCTCGACTTGAGCCAGAACAAGCTCTCTGGGCCAATTCCGCCCGAGATTGCGAATATCCATATCTTGAACTACCTGAATGTATCGAGGAACCGGCTCAGTTATACAGTTCCCAAGTCACTCGGTACCATGAAGAGTCTCACGACGGTGGATTTCTCCTTCAACGACCTCTCTGGCAAGCTGCCAGAGTCTGGGCAGTTCGCCTTCTTCAATGCATCTTCCTTCTTGGGCAACCCTCGCCTCTGCGGGTCTCTCTTAAGCAACCAGTGCAATTTCACAGTGATCACGGATGGCAGCCATAAGAGCTCCTCGAACTTCAAGCTCATATTCGCGCTCGGTCTGCTGGTCTGCTCTCTGGTATTTGCAGCTGCTGCTATAATAAAGGCTAGGTCGATCAAGAGGAGCGGCCCCAACTGTTCATGGAAGATGACCGCCTTCCGGAAGGTCGAGTTCACTGTCTTGGACGTTCTCGAATGCGTAAAAGATGGGAACGTGATTGGCAGAGGCGGAGCGGGGATCGTCTATCACGGGGAGATGCCAAACGGGGTGGAGATCGCCGTCAAGAAGCTTCTCGGGTTCGGGACTAACAGCCATGACCACGGCTTCCGGGCGGAGATCCAGACGCTGGGCAACATCAGGCACCGGAACATCGTGAGGCTGCTTGCATTCTGCTCGAACAAGGAGACGAATCTCCTCGTGTACGAGTACATGAGGAACGGGAGCCTGGGAGAGGCGCTCCATGGCAAGAAAGGTGGGTTCCTCGGATGGAGCCTGAGGTACAAGATCGCCATCGAGGCCGCCAAGGGCCTGTGCTACCTCCACCACGACTGCTCTCCCCTCATCGTCCACCGGGACGTGAAGTCAAACAACATCCTCCTGAACTCAAGCTTCGAGGCTCATGTGGCGGACTTCGGCCTCGCCAAGTTCCTCGTGGATGGCGGTGCTTCCGAGTGCATGTCGGCGATCGCTGGATCCTATGGCTACATCGCCCCAGGTACATAATTCCATCCCTCTTCCTTTTTCGAAGTTTTTACTAGAACATTTCCGGCCCTCTTGGCCATCCGATCATCACGTAAAGACCACATATAGTTCGATTCAACCGCCTGAACAATTGAAAGTAGCAAACCAGTAACACTAGACTCGTAAGTGCTCCGCCGACCGAGTCATACAGGGTACTGCCGTACCAAGTTGCCGGTGGTGTGTCCCGCTCCACTGTCTCGGTCAGGTTAGTTAACTAACTAGTGCCGGGAGAGACAAGGTCAAATTTCCCAGTGGGCCACCCCGAAATCTGGACCGTCAGATTGTCTTCTACACGGTCAATCATGGAAGAGCGGCCCCACCAGTTGACACTCCTTTTTTTGATTGAATCCTGGCCGTCCGCCCAAGCAACCTGAAATTAAATCAACGGTCAAAAAAAAAGAACCTCCCCTCTCTTTTCTGGAATTTTCTTCCTTTCCTACAATGGGGGTTTATCTGTGGCGCTGAGAGTAAGAGGGTTTGATAATGATTCTTATTATTAAGAATTTTTTATTTTATTTTATTTTTCCTTTGATTTCCATTTTAGACAGATAGAGTCTTTCCTTAAACCGGAAAACCTTCTCCTTTCCTGGCATGATCATGGCTGTAGGGAATACCAAAGACAACCTGTGCTGTGCTTCAATCATCAGCACTCATTGAGCAGTGCCCGATGTTTTGAAATCAAATGCGCATCTCGACCTGCGAACCTCTGTCTAATCTAAGGCCACACTATTCTCGACCCCAAGTTCCAGTCGACCTTTCATGGTACAGTCGTTTTCTCGTGCCCTAGTCTCCCTGGAAATGCGAACCGGATCTCAAAGGTCACATCTGATCTGACCGATTCCACCAGAGCAGTCGCAGACCCGGAGAGGAGCGAGCCCCCCCCCGTGACTTGGGCAGCATGGCAAATGGGGCAACTGGGTCGCTCAGACAGCAGAATTTTTTGGGTAAACACAAAACAGAACAGCCTTGCGTATGCGTGCCCTAGCTAGAAGGACAAGACCAACACTTGTGGGCCCACAAAATTCTGATCTTAGAATCCGATGGGTCAGTGAAGATCTGACACATTAGACCGCGATGTTGCCCCACGTAACAAAGACTTCGAGGGTCGCGAAAGCTCAACGATATTCCTTTAATCTCTGTAAAGATTACTTTATTCTCGCAAGATGGTAAATTTAAGTAAATTCATGTATTTGTATGGGACAAGAAAAGTATGCTTATGCTTGATTATAGCGTAGATCATCTGATTTTGAACATCTGTTGACACTGCATTGATCATTTTCGGGTGCAGAATATGCGTACACGTTGAAGGTCGATGAGAAGAGCGACGTGTACAGCTTCGGCGTCGTTCTGCTGGAGCTCCTCACAGGGCGGCGCCCCGTGGGCGACTTCGGCGAGGGTGTGGACATCGTCCAGTGGAGCAGGAGGGTGACTGGGTGCAGGAAGGAGGAGGCCGACCGCATCGTGGACCCGAGGCTGACCATGGTTCCAGAGGATGAGGCAATGCACCTCTTCTTCGTCGCCATGCTCTGCGTCCAGGACAACAGCGTGGAACGGCCCAGGATGAGGGAGGTCGTGCAGATGCTGTCGGAGCTTCAGCGGATCAGCTCCCTGGACAACTCGGCTTCGGCCTCCCAGACACAAAAGTCCTGTAACAAGAATCATGTAAAAGATGGAAACCAAACCGTACTCTAAACAACAAGACCTATTGGTTTGAGGATAAGATTTTGAGTTTATTCAAGAGTGGTTTCTCAGTTTCTCTTTTGGGACGGAGTATGGGCTTATGTATGGCTACAACGGGGACCATAAGCCTCACTCTCTGTAATTATATTTTCAAATCAATACAGGTTATATATTGGCAATTGCGTGATCCACAGAAGACGTTCTACCTCAAATCGGATTCCACTTGTAACGTATGACAGTAAAATTAGATGTCGTACGAGGTGCCTCAGCTGCAGTGCCGCCATTAAAGCACTTCGAGCTAAAAACTTCACTGATTAATTTCCTGCAGCAGCCCCTCCTCACGATCAGTTCTCCAAGCTGCAGATCCTGCGTTGTCAAGTGTTACATGTCCGGTCCAAGCAAGATTTTCTAAGATGAATGGCCAGTAGGAATATCTGTGAAGCTGTATTTGCACTTCTTCAGAAAGCTAATACCTCCGTTTATGCTTCCAGCCTTTTAGCACGAAACATGCCATCTACTGTCCGAGTCTTGGTATTCATCAAATGACAGAGCTTTGCATCCCACCGTCGCATGATATGCTACTGACTTTTTACTCACATCTCGTTACTGTAAGCAAGCTTCAATTCATGCAGCTTGCTTCATTGTGAAACTCTTTTTTGGTTCTCCATGCTGTCGCATCAGAAGTACATCAAACACATTAGAGATCATGTATTAATAATGCACTGCCCAAAAATGGGTCGGAAGGTGTAAATGTGGTAATTTAGGCAACTACTGGAGTCCATACAATGGAGCGTTCAAATTCTCAGGGAATAGACTCCCGCATGGATTCAGAGTGTAGGATTCTCGCTGTGCAAGCTGTTGTGCCTCCTCTCTCTTGCCTCCTGCAACCATTTGTTACAGAAAAATAAGTTTCATAATCAATCAAAGCTGTTTATGCTCGAGATTAGTGTGTCGCACCAAAGAGACGTAGACCACCAGAATACCTTCATCTTTTGCTGCTGAACAGCTGCACTTTCCCTGGGTTGGTTTTACGGGGAAAAGACTTATCAAACCATGCAGGTATAAATCAATCTGTCCGACCGGCCAAATGCCTCTTATATACACATTCAATCCTAGGTTCATGTATTATTCAAACTGATGGTTCACGGCATCATGGTCTGATCAGAAAAATAACAAGCAGGGTATCTTGAATGGAGAGTTCTTCCAGAAGACGCAACAGAATCGGGTCTAAGCATCTGCAAGAGCAGAACAGTGAATGATCCACTGCAACCGCTAGTTCTTGCATTCATTAGAAGAATAACAAAAATTAATTATAGAACGAAGGATGAAATAATTTAACAGAAAAAAAGAAAAAAAAGGACCTCATCTAATGATAGAGACTAAATCTGCTCAGGACAGAGTAATGCAATAAGTTAACAGAGGAACGAAAACAGTTCATGAATTCAGTGATCTAGACGAAGAGATCTCAACAGCAGAATGCGTTCTTGCTGCCAACAGGACCTAAAAATCAAAACTTTAAAACCCTCAACGCCAGAACAAAAATGAAAAAAGAAAAAACCTTCAGGGCACGACTCGAAATACTGACAGAGAAGAATACAAAGTTGCGTCCGAGAAGGCCGATTACTTGAACGTTTATTACCTGTCCAGCGGAGGAGCTCGAGCTCAGTCAGCGTCGCAGGAAAAGCAAGAGCCTTCATGTCGACTTTCCTCGGACGGTTCGGTTTTGGCAAGTAATGTAAAATCTCTGATAATGGGTAGAAAAGGATTTACTTTCGGATCTAAATCAACATCATTGAATTTTTTTAAAAAATGATTAAGATTCTGGGGGAAAAAGGTTTGTTCAGCAGTAAGAACGTGTGAAGATATTTTGGGACGAGGAGGCTGAGTGATCTCCTGAATGGCCAGGATGATCCCGGTTGGATTTCCCATAGCCCAAATCCTCCAAGTAATGGAACCCGCCAGATGCAACTTCCCAGATTTTCCATAAACCCCCTCCGAGCTCAATCAATCACCGATTCCCTGGCGGTGCACCGCGACCTCGAGCTTGTGACCAGTCTTATCCTGTCGTCAGTCGGAGATAAGCGACGAATATGTCTCTGTCTTTGTCTCTGAAACTTGCTCTCTCTTCTTCGGCAACTCCATGGACCCGCCAAACTCAGAGATTCAGCAGCCCCTCAAGACCCATCTCCTGTCGACCGTCAAGATTGCACCTTGCGCCCGTCTTGAGGTCCGTGGGTGAGAGGTTCGATCACGCATCTGTCCCCGAGGCCAAATCCGGATGGGAAGACTGGCTCTCTGCAGCTGCTAGCCTGTACCCTCTCTATGTGACCGTCGGCGGGGCTGTGGCCTGTATGAATCCGTCTACTTTCTCATGGTTTGTGGAGCGGCGCCCAGCTTCTTACAGCTTGTCTCTCGGGCTCATCATGCTTTCCATGGGGCTTACCTTGGAGCTCAAGGACCTGTTGTCTCTCTTCATGCGGAGGCCGCTCTCGGTGAGCCTGTTGTTTCGAACATTGCCCCACGCTATTGGTTTAGCGCTGAATTGTAACTGTCCTGATATCGATGCTGATGACTAGATTAGATTGCAATTGCATCTATGCTTGGTCTTTACACTTAAATCCGAGAAATGAGCATTCTTCTTGGATCATATTGCTTTTCATCTGGTCAGATCAACTGCATCATACATAATCATATTGGTTTATATATTGAAATTTGAGACATGGCTGGGCTTCCTGCATTATTAAGACTAGCAAGGATAAAGGAACAATGAATCGTCTAATATTAATGTCATCACTTGGCTGAATTGTGGAGATATGCTGCATAGAAGTTTGCAATCTATGTTTTCAAGAAAGGCCTTAATATGTTAATAGACTGAATCTAGTCCCAACATTCATGGTCCTTATTAAGAATCCACGTGAATAGTCTTCATCTTTTGTGGTGGTTATATTCTGTACTATCACGTTTTATACTTCCAACATCACCAGTTCTATTCTGTCAGGCAGATACTCTTTGGATGCGCTGCTCAGTACACAATTATGCCTGTTGTAGGAATGATCATAAGTAAATTGTTGCACCTCTCACCTTCGCTTTCAGTGGGCCTGATACTGCTAGCTTGCTGCCCTGGTGGTACTGCTTCCAATGTGGTAAGATTGTCTTTTCTCAAATCACCATTTTGTGCATTGAGAGTAACCTGCCACAAAAGGATATGCCACCTGTAAACTTGAAGCTTTCTCAAATACTTTTATCCAATTTTGGTCATAGCTTAAGGTTTACATTTTGTCCAAAAAAATAGTTCTGTTGACAAAAATTTCCTTGTTGAGTCTGAGTAGATATTCTGATTCTGAAAGAGATGCCCCTGTTCCAAGAGATTCTTTTGTTCATTCTCTACCCTCTCTAATAGTTTTTCAGGTAACTTTAATTGCTCAAGGTGATGTTGCTCTGTCTATCGTAATGACAGTATGCACCACTCTCGGAGCAGTACTCCTCACTCCTCTGCTGACCAAAATCTTGGCTGGAACTTTTGTTCCTGTTGATGCCCTTAAACTCTCTATCAGCACATTACAGGTAATCCTATGGTTCTTGTTTGTTCATCATAAAATTCTAACATAAGAGTGACCGTAATACTTTGGAACTTATCTAAATTTTCATGCGTGCTAGGTAGTTGTTGCTCCAATTCTCTTGGGGTCTTACTTGCAAAAAGTATTTCCCGGAGTGGTGGAAGCAGTGATCCCTTTTGCTCCACTGTCTGCTGTTCTGTTGTCTTCGTTGCTTGCAGCCAGGTAAATGCTGACAAATGGTTCAGGTGGTCATTAGTTATGAATATTGTGTGTACGAACTGACATTTACTACTTCCTTCAATGGTCCTCCCAGTGTCTTCTCTGAGAATATTATTCGTCTAAAATCTATGTTTGCTGATCCATTGGCGCCTGATCTCTCTCCACTGCTTCACATTACCTCTCTGTTGTCTGGAGAAGTAGGCACTGTGATCCTCTCAGTGATACTGCTACACTTCGCTGGTTTCTTTGTAGGGTAGGATTTCTACCCATTGGTTTCTTTTGTTGGGGATGATATGCATTCTCATAATTTTTTTCTCTCTGGTATTTTTCTCATGATAATGCCCAAGAGGTTGTTTAGTTTCTCAATAATCATCAGTTCAGGTTTTGCTTGCAGCTATATGTCTTCGGCCATTTCCGGGTTCAAAGAACCACAGCGACGGGCAATATCAATTGAGGTAACTTATGAGTGCATTGAAACTTTGGAATTCTAATAAATAGCTTTACTTTCATCTTTTCAATCTTGTCATGATTCGATTGGAGCTGCTGCGAACTGGACTTTTAAATATATAAATATAATTAGTTGGTTATGACATGCAATCTATCACTTTGGTTGCTTGGGCTAGAAGACGCACACATCCTAGATTTTGTCACCTTTCCCGGGAATTGAACCAGTTATCACTGATCAAAGTTTGTAAAACACAGGAAATGTGGCTGAGAGAACTCCTACATTTTAGACGCCAAGCACTAATTTGCTTGGACCACAAGTTTGAAAAACTATTCATCTAGATTCTCATTGCATTTCTGCAATTTCTGACTTGCACCGATCGATTGGTCACGACTTCTTCTCAATAAGTGTTGCTATGTTCCTGTAAAACTCCCATGCAGGTGGGCATGCAAAATTCTTCACTGGGAGTGGTTCTGGCAACCTCCCATTTCACCTTGCCCTTGGTCGCATTGCCTGCTGCTCTGTCAGCCGTTATCATGAACATTATGGGCAGCAGCTTAGGTTTCTTCTGGAGATACATCGACCCATCTGATCCGGAAAAGACCGCCACCGAACTCGAGAAGAACCGGCTAGAAACGTGCTGATGATCTCTGTCCAAAGATCGAGATTGATTATGCCTCAATAATCTCCTCCTCGTATTTTAAGTTTCAAGGTCCTGTCGTGTCGCGTTCCTCACCATCGTAGCCTGTCGGAAATGGTCGTGCTAGTCTTTAATAATCAGAGGGAGAGACGGAGCTTCGGGATGGCCGACAGGAAACCTTCTTGTGGGTTGTCTTTGCACACATCAAGTTTTTCACGATCAAGACGATGATTGATCATTGCATTCACCTGTGGGTGAAAGCGATCAATAACCCGTAATCTCCCTTCTTGATTTCTTCTGCTTGTGTAATTACATCGCATGATGAGTACACGGGCGGCTGTTAATTATATATTTGTCTCTTTATTATTTGTCACAAAGGAATTACAAGTTAAAAAAAATGATCGGACAAAAAGATGAATAAAGCGACATATGATTACTTGATTCTAAATCATGGATGATGGTTTGTACTGGACAACCTTTATTAACTTTAATCAATTTTGTCCCAACTTTTATCTGATCATCTGATAATAAAAAAATTTTCCAATGTGATGATGTAGCCACGAAAGAATAGAGGATCAGACGGAGTTGCCCAATGAGAAATTACCTATAAGATTTAGGGCAATGTGATTGCACCTTGTAAAAATGCTCCAGTTGCTGATCAGGGGCATTGCATGGTAAAGCATGTATCCTCTTCTCTGGTTGTCAGACAGTCGTATGTTGCATCCTTAAAGCCTGCAAAAGGTGAGATTTCCTATCTCTGTGTCTCCCTCATTATATGTGTCTTTCACTTCCAGTTTCAATCCTCCTCTCAACTTAGAAAACTCTGTTGAAAAATCAGGTCAGTAGCCGAGAAGAGATCGGGTACTGAGAGTGCGCTTCTTAGTTTTACTGGTCTTCTGATAATCCACGCAATCCAGTGATCAGCTACTTTCTTTGGGAAGAAGGATGATAAACACATTCATTCTCTCGATCTCCATTTGTTTTAGTACATTGTCAGAGTCGTACTTTCTCAAGAAAGCGGTTGGAGTATAGTTGCCTTGGTAGCTACTTACCATACATCGTCGGTAGGCTAGTTGGGTTAATCAGTCTATGACGGCACTGTGTATTTAACTGTTTAGCGAGTCAGTTCTCTGTGTCAAAACTTGTCAATATTAACCAACCAATCAAAGGGATGATCTCTTTAACATGTCCTCTCAGGCTGGGTGACCTGCTGCAGAACAGAAACAAGGATCTCATGGCGAACATTGGAGACTTGCCCTCAGACTGCGAATTTATACATATGTTTGCTGCATCAGATGGTAATGATCAAGGTGAGAAGGTTCTATCAAATGGTGATGATTTGTTGCATCAATCCCAAACTGTCCGTTTGCTGGGAAACGACCTGCCTGCAGAAGCTCGAAGTATAAGACCGCCATCACCAGGAAAGAGAAATAGTGTCACAGAAGACGATCGACCATCAAGTCATGCGATGAAAGTTTTTAGCGGCATGAATGACAGAACTCGGCCTCCATCTCTGCTTGAGCGAGGTTCACTTCCAGGATTCAGGTCAGTGGCTTTCACCTCCAAAAATTCTCTCTCCATTTATACATAGTTAACTAAACTAGTTGTCCATCATTTGAAGCTACTGATGCTGATGCAAAATTATCTGATTAACGATCCTTCTTGACACAATGAAAATATAGTGAGCTTAATGCGTTGCCAGTTCGTTCATTTGCAGGAGGGGAGCAAACATATCTGGATCATCAACATCGTCACAGTTGACAATATTCTATGCAGGCGCTGTTCATGTCTACGACAATGTTCCTTTTGATAAGGTTGTCTGTTTCGCTTCCTTTGCCCACCCAGCTTTTCATAACTCCATGTCCCAATCTTACCTACCAAAGCTAATCTGCTAGATATGCATTCACTTACCCAGCAAAAACAGAGAGTGGCATCTGGAACATAATTGCAAAAAGGAGACCAATATTATGAGTCTTGGATCCTGTCAACTCTTTTGGATGTAAGAATTGAAGTTGTAACATATGATTGCGGTGGACTTGAGATAATTTCTGTGCCAAAAAGCATGTTTTAGACGACTCTTAGTCAAAAGGGTCACTTAAAGGATCCAGCCTGGTATCAGCTGATGCTGGTTTTACGCCTCATTAGTGTGGCCAGTATATGCTGGACTATTTGTTTACGGCCATGGACCGGCCTCACCTGAATTCCTATACGTGTTAATGGATTTTGTTCATTCTCAAAAAATGTCCAACAACTTTTTGATGCGTATAGGCTCAAGCCATTATGCTTCTTGCTGGTAAAAGCTCTTCTTCCAAGCACGGGTTAGTCCCTCGACAGCAAGAAACCAAGGGGATAACTCATCTTCCTCAGCCGGTTCTACCTTCCATTTGCAAACTAGAAGCTGGTAACTAATTAACATTCCCTCTGTTGCTCTTGAAGTATTGCTTCGCATAGAGATATTTCTTCAAAAAAGTTCGATGATGAATAATCACAACAGTTTAAGCTTGACTGTTCTTGCTGCTTCTTCTTTGGCCCGATAGTGATTTTCATCGCTCCGTTTCGGATTTACCAATTGCGAGGAAGAATTCACTTCGCCGTTTTCTCAAAAAGCGTCATGATAGGTAGTGTGCGTTGGCTCATGGGAAGAATCATCTTGCGATTTTTTCACTCTGGCCTTGGGTTGTTCTTGCAGGATAACAAACAAAGCTCCACATGCTGCAAACTTGGTACCTCCCAAGATGGTTCAGCCAACACCAGGAAGAGATGAAGAGGCAGAGAGCTCGAGAATCCACTCCTCTCTTTCTCCTTTTCCTTTTCCTTCGGGTCTGGGCTGCTTCTATCGCTTTTCGACTAATAAGTGTTCCCAATAGAAATCTATTCTAGCACATGCTATATACAGCTGTTTTTGTTGAAGTTTAAGGACCTCTACTAGAATTATGTTTACCGCCTCTGAGCTCTGTCATCGCCAGTGGAAACAATTAACAGTATGGAGTCTGTGTACTCTATTGATGTGTTGGGAGCCATGCCATCGTCATCACCTCTGTAGACCAAGGCTGCATCTTTTAAGCAATAGGACTTGTTGAGCTGTTGTTTGATGATCATCGATTCTTACTTCTTATCGGACCAACCCAGTGGGCTTACAGACACCATGCATGGAGAAAACAACGTTGGTTACTGGAAAAGACAATGTCCGGTAAGGGCTATGCTTGAAGCTCAATGATGTATATAGCTTATCAATCCACTGACCATACCACTATCTAATTCTCCAGTTCATCGCCCATATCCCTTCGAATCCAGTACCATGCAACTCATGATCTTGAACTCGATCCAAGCACGAGATCCAAGTTTTTTGAAAATTCGCTTGCTGCTGATCAATGGGTCCTGCTGATAAATTTATCGTGTACGTTTCTGTATATATATATATATAATATATATATACATGATATACATAATCTCATTTACCAAGATTCATGATATATATGAGTTTTTTTTCTTCTTTTTTTCAAATAACCAAACCATTTTTCCATTTCATAGGAGGGTTATATGCCCAGATAGAAGAGGCTGGAAAGAATGTGGGAATAAAGGGTATATAAACTAAAAAATCGAATTTAAATTTATTCCTTGGTTGAAATTTGAGGACATACACTAACTGTACAAAGTTTATGTTCTGTTTTCCAGAGGATTCTTCGGATGCCTAATTATGCGTTGAGCCGTTAATTTATATAGCTCAAGTGTGGTCGGAGGATTAGCCGTAGTTGCTCGATAATCTGTGTCGTGATGTTAGGAGCTGGCTGGTGGAATCGACGTAGTTGAGAGTAAGCGGGGAACATTTGGAAGGAAGCATGGGATGATCCGAGGATACTCAAAACGAGGGTCGATGCGACGTACCTTTCTCAATCTTTTGGTTGAAAAGAACGCAAAGACGAGTACCCGATGCGATAATGTGGAGAGATAGAACTCGAAATCATCGACCGGTGACAACTAGATGAAGTGGATACATGTAAACAACAGCTTATCATTCACAAAGAAAGACATAAAACAACAATTAGTATACATCAACACTCGGCCAACTCAGACAATAATCAGAAACGAAGAAGACTCCGACAGGAATTCACATAAAATCAGAAAGTTCCACTGATATAGATTATGTAATCAATTGAAGAAATGGGATGAAGAGTAGAGAGGGTTATGGAAGGTAGAATCAGATGTCTTCTTCTTCCATGAGAACAGGTCCCCCACGAGTGGAACAATGGGCTTCTCTTTCTTCTGTCCACTTATCCCACCATAGTAGCGTTGCTGCAGCTTCTGCTTCTTCTTATTCTTCTTCTTGCTCATCTTCTGATTCTGATCATCAGCAATGCTCAGTATCTGAGACAGCGCCGGGAAGTGGTTCCCGTTTCTGTCAATAATGCTGTTATGATGATCATCGCGAGCCTCTGATGGTGATGGAGACCTCGTTGCTATGGCTTTCGCCTTCTCTTCTGCCTTGGCCAGCCTCGATATGTTCTTGTGGAGCTCGGCATCGAGAGCGGCCAAGGCAATCTCGGTCTCTGACTCCCTCTCCTTGAGGATCCTCAGCTCTTTCTTCGTCTCCTCGATCTCGGCCTCCAGCTTCTTTAGCCCATTGCTGAGACCTTCCTCCTCCTTATCAATCTCTCCTTGTTTTTCCTCTTCTCTTACGGTCTCTTCGGTTGTGAGACCAAAGGCCACTGCTCTCGGGCTCGTTATGTCATTATGGGGTGGCTTCACCTGCAGAGGCAACGGCATGGCGAGCTCGCCCGTCAGAAACCGCTCGCCGAAGATGGCCACAGCTTCCCTCACGGAACGGAAGGGGCGAGAGGTGTCGACGTTCGAGCTGTAGTCAGCTGGGCAGGTTCCATGGGGCTCTTCCATGGCCAGCGAATGAGGAAGGAGGATAGTGGGGGAAGGAGATGAGGGTTCGGGATTATTGATTGCTGGCTGTGTGTCGGTCAGGGTTTTCATTCTCGTTTTCTTAGCTTTCACTTCAATGAAAATGGTGGGAGGGCCTTCGAAGAAGGAAAGATTTGGAGACGAGCAAGCGGGAGGACGTTGTTTCAAGGGGAAGACAGGGTCAACATATGGTCGTCCGTGAGGCTGACCGCCCATCCACTTCGTCCCAACTCTTGACTACGACTGCCCTTTTTCCAATCATAACTAAATATCACGAGTCCACCAGGGAAGGGGAGATGGAGGAGTAGGAGACCTACTACTAGTAATAGGGATGGGAGTTCCAAGTTGAAGATATTTTTTTTTTATATGTGGCCTCCGAGCCCTTAGTCTGAGGTTAAGTATAGGGATGGATGCTTATGGTTCGGTTTGGTGCACTGAACATTTCGGATCACAGCCAATACATAGTAATCGAGCTGAATTATCTTGAACCGATTCTATTGTTCGGTTAATCAGTTCAAATGATTTTTTAAAAATATAATCAAAATTAACAAATTGAATGTTAATTGAACCAAAATCAAATAAAAATAGTATTAAAATATAAGAAAATAAAAC
>CXYZ01002299.1:67669-81843 GCA_900006705.1 Sonneratia caseolaris
CCTCCCACGTCACCTGATCTGTCGAAACCCTCATCTGGCGGGTTTGATTACTGGGATGAAGATGAATTCGAAGGCCTTCCGATCATAGAACAACAGCAGCAACAGCCGTCAGAGCCATCTAAAGCTGTCGAGGATGCGGCTGGACCTCAGGACTTGACAGGTCCGGAATCGGCTCCAAAAACAAGTCCGATAAAGAGATCTTACGCGATTGAGATTGTGTGCGGCAGTTTCTTGATTATGTTTGCGATTAATTACTTTACCGGGAAGCGCGAGAATGAGAACATAGCTCTAGCTTGGGCAGCTAAATTTGCGACCAAGGATTCCATCTTCGAGAAGAATTTCAGCTTGCTGGGCGTTGGAGAGGGGGACGACTCGCCTCTGTTGCTAAAAGAAGGCCAGAACGTGTTCAAATTCTACGCCAGTGGGCGTAGATACTGCGAGGGTATGTCTGTGAATCTTGTTTATCCTTTAGATCGTTCAACTTATCTTTGGCGTTCGTTTTGAGACTTGAGAAGAAGGAATTAATTGGGGGCAATGAGGATTCAATTTGGGTTGATAAGTCCTGTTATTGACTCGTGACATTTTATAGTTTGGCTGAAGATATGCCAAAGTCTTTCCTATGATTAATTTATAATTGTTTTGCCCATCATAGTTTGTTTGTAATTGATGCCTTTCACAAATGAGTCGGTTTGTGTCAACTTTCTTGTTTGTATGGCCAATTATACTGTCCAAAAATTGTGAGCTCTTCTTGATGGAAAACCGTTCCCAGTTTGATTCATTCCACTAATTTAAGATACGTGTAGGTCTACTGGCTACGATGGAGTTGAAGAGCAGGCATGATTTGATATCAAGAATATACAACATGATTATCCCATGTGAAGATGAGATTAGTTTTGAGGTCTATATGAATGATGATGCAATGGACAATGTGATTTTTGCTGTGGCAAAAAAGAAGGCAGCAAGAGGGATGCAGAAAGAGTTGAGGGATTTGCAGAGATTTGCCGGATTGCTCACCCCGCCTGGGGGGAGAAAGTGGGTTGATGAGGAGTTGTCGGTTATATCAGAGTCAAAGGAGGTTGCTGGAGACATGATTACAGAGGCTGTGCTAGATCAGGTTGGTTGTGTCTTTTTCTTAGTTTTGCTGATTTCTGATGCTGCATCCTTTTTTCTTCCGCCTGTCATTTAGTTAATTCCTTGGTCATGTTATCATTGGCATGTCTGACCTTAGACATGATGAATTATAACTGTTTTCAAGCATGTCATATTTTCCATTGTGCTCGAAATTCCAGTGCTAGTTTTCTAGCCAAAGGGAGTTTGTTTAGCTGTTAATTATTGGTTGAAATTTTTATCTATTGTGTGCTTTAATATTCTATAGGAGCTGTACTAGTGCGTCAGTTGCACATAGAAAAGCATCTGGCGTTAGTTATTGTCTGCTACTTATGTGCTGATTGAATCTCTGTGATTGATTATAAGGGAAAGATTACTGTTATTAGTCTTCTTGGTATTTTTCAAAGCTTTTAAGATTGAAAGACCTTTTCTCAAAGTAAGTGGGAGATCCTCAGGTTATAAACCTCCTGTGCTGATTCATATTATGTTATGTCAACTGTAGCTCTTTGCTTTAGTCTCTCTCTATAAAGTAGCTGTTCTGGCAGTCATTGTGATAGTTTAGACCTTGTGATATATTCCAGCCAGACATTAAGTACCCATTGAACATGAAAGCAGCACTCCTTTGAGAGTTCTTGACATGCATCTTTTTTCTTTTTCTTTGACAAAGGTAGAAACTGTGGAATGTCCTCTGGTATAATGCCCTGGTGCTTTCTTTTTACATTCAATTTTGTCTGCTATGTAGATATTTCAGATCTTGATTTTGTTTGTTCCTTTTTTTTTGGTCAGTCATTACGATAGTCGTTCAACACATTGTTGTATGTAGTAGAACAGATTGTGGGACCATCTGAGGGATTTCTATGATTCCTTGAAATGGAATGATGCTGGAACGAGTTTGTATTCATATTGACAACAGTATATTTGAACAAATATAATTCGATCATGTATAAACGGAAGTGTTTATCTTCTCTAGGTTTGATTTTTACTTGTCCTTACACTATATTCATTGAAATATAGAATAAAAAAATGAACTCTTTCCTTTTATTCTTCATCTAGACCTGGGATGCTGCATGGTAATAAACATTAAATACTCATTAAACATGAAAGTGGCACTCCTTTCAGAGTTCTTGACATGCATCTTTTTTACCCCTCTTTGACGAAGGTGGAAACTGTGAAATGTCCTCTGCTATGATTCCTTGGTGCTTTCTTTTTATGTTCAATTTTGCCTGCGTTGTGGATTTCTCAGATCTTAATTTTGTCTGTTTGTTTGCACTTTTTTTTTGGCCAGTCATTGTGATAGTAGTTCAACATATTCTTGTATGCAGGATAGATTGTGGGACCATCCAGGGTATTTATATGATTCCTCAAAATGGGATGATGCCAGATCAAAATTGTATTTACATGGACAACAGTATATCGAAAAAATAATAATCCGATCGATGTATAAATGGATCTGTTTATCTTCCCTAGGTTTGATTTTTACCCGNGTGATAGTAGTTCAACATATTCTTGTATGCAGAATAGATTGTGGGACCATCCAGGGTATTTATATGATTCCTCAAAATGGGATGATGCCATATCAAAATTGTATTTACATGGACAACAGTATATCGAAAAAATAATAATCCGATCGATGTATAAACGGATCTGTTTATCTTCCTTAGGTTTGATTTTTACCTGTCCTTGCATTATATTCATTGAAATATAGAATAAAAAAAACAAATAACTTTTTTCCTTTCATTTTTCGTCTATACCTGGGGTGCTGCATGGTAATACCATAGGGTTTCTCCTTGTGTTATATTCCAGTTAAACAGTAAATACCCATCGAACATGAAAGCAGCACTCCTTTCAGAGTTCTCGACAATTGTCTTTCTCTCTCTTCGACAATGGTAGAAACTATGAAATGTCCTCTGCTGTCGGGGCCCCATGCTTTCTTTTATGTGTTCAATTTTGCCTGCTATATAGATATATTACATCTTGAATTTGTTCATTTTTTCTTTTGGATAATTCTAAGTCGTATATCATGCAAATGAAAGAGGGTTGTACATCCGCATTTACATCAACTTGCTCACTCAGTCCTAGCTTGCTTATATGAATCTATATTTTGGTGCATACAAACACCGAGCTTCCAGTAGATCTCTGTTCACTGGAAAATCACAGTTAATTTCCTCAGTTGAATGGTGTAGGTTTTTGGTGAGAAAGCTTTCGAGAAATTTGGAAAGGGTTTCATCTCAATGCACTTCTCTGATCAACTTCCGCGCTCCCACAAGATGCTATTGTTTAAATTTGCTCTTCCAGATGTCAACAATATGGCTGATATGACTCGACTAGTGGCTCTTATTCCTTATTACATTGATCTTGTTGGGCGCTACAAGCTCAGCCCTCAGGTGAGTGAGCAGAGAGATCTTTTCTTTACGAATTTAGAGGAAAAAGCAACCCAAACAGGAACAAAATAATGTGCACACAATCTGGCATATGCTTTTTTCAAACATTTGGATCCATATCTGCAGGCTCGATCTAAAACTGAAGCTGCGAGAACTAAGGCTGCTCAGGAGGCATACAAGGAACTTCAGATTGCAAGGCAGGAAGTCCTGCAGAAGAGGAAGGCAGAGAGAAAGAAGACGATGGAGGAGGCAGAGGCAAAACTTAGTGCAGAGGCCCTCAGGAAGAAGGAAGCAAAAGAGCGTTCTCGCCAAATGAAGAAGGCAATGCCAAAGATGAAGATGACTCGTGCCCACTAGACTTCATCCCTTCAACGTATTGGGATCCCTTGCTGCTTTAACTCAGACTCCAATCTTCAGGTGCGTTTTGCATTTTGTACCTTGCCATCCTATGAGTGCTATTTCCTATTGTTCTTCTCTTGTGCCATAATAGAACAGTAAGCCTCCATTTCATTTTAGCAGTTTTTTATTATCCTTTTATTTGCCTGGTTTTGACCGTGCGTAGAGCCTCGGCACATGACGAGAGGAAATCTGATCATCTTGCTTGGCATAGAAACTAGTTCAGTTTTACGAATTTTCTTTCTTGAGATGGATGTTGAAGTCCTCGTGTCCGCAGTCCAATAACTGCGATTGTTGGAATTCTTTGGAGAAGTTCCTCACTGATTTGCAGAGATTATCCAGCTACGAGGTAGGCGCCAGCAGGGCAGCTGGCCCGGTGCTTTGATTTTAGGCCCGGGGAAAGTTGTCGAATATTAGCCTTCTGATTGTTGTTCTGTCAATTGAAAGTTACAGATTTTGGGTCGTCGTGGGCCGTCATGGGCCACGCAACCCTTTACTCTAGTCCCAGCTGGCCCATATGAGCCAATGGAGGAGATGTTAGACGTTAGTCACGTTCATTGAACTGAGGGGGCGCAAGATTAAATCCACACAAGGGGTGTTTCATAGTTTCTTTGCAGACCCAGGCCCGTGATCGGCCCACTATAGGGTCTAATTCGGAGCCAATTTCAGAAGTGGCTGCGCTGACGCTGGGCCCAGAGAGGCCCGCCATGAGGCCTTGATCTGCCGAGATTCCAAGGGAACATAATGAAGACTACGGAAGCTGGGCCATGAGCCCACATAAGGAACAGATACGGCCCAATGTAGGTCTACAGATGGCTACGATGGGCCCTAGGTAGGCTTACTTAAGGATTCGCTGGGCCCATATAATAACTATTGGATGGACCAGGAGCAGTAGATGAACTGTGTTAAATGGCCCATATAGGGCAACGTATGGATTATATTGACCCAATAATTGGGCCCATGTAATGACCGCACGAGGCTGTTGGCCCATAAGAGAAAATGTGGCGCATCTAAGTTGAAATTGGTCCCAAAGTTGAAGTATAGCTTGGAGTAGGACCAGTGAAAATTTATTTACATTGGGGCCGGTACAAGCAGGTATTATGTTGGGCCTATAACGGGCAAAATAGTTGCTACTTTGGGCCCGACGTGGACTCTTTAACCACTGCATTCGGTACGCATTGGGCCTACTTTAGGAATTATATTGGGCCATTGGCTGACCCATTGGATCACGCTAAGCCCGATTGGGGTTCTTCGGGAACCCAATGTAGGCCCATTTATGGACTATGTTAGGCTGACAGCAGGCTCACAGAACGTTTACATCTAGCCATCCTGTCTACCGCATTTGTCCTGTTGGAAATTGGGTTGGGGAAGGGCTAACGAGGCGCAATTTCGGTTTATTGTACTGTTCGGAAGCGTGATTTCGTAATCCTGATCTTGTGAACAGATTTACGTTGAGGTCGGGATGAGCTGAGCTACATTGACATCAAAGCCCAGNCTGGGCCCAGAGAGGCCCGCCATGAGGCCTTCATCTGCCAAGATTCCGACGGAACATAATGAAGACTACGGAAGCTGGGCCATGAGCCCACACAAGGATAAGATACGGCCCACTGTAGGTCTACATATGACTACGATGGGCCCTACGTAGGCTTACTCAAGGATACGCTGGGCCCACATAATAACTATTGGATGGACCAGGAGCAGTCGATGAACTGTGTTAGATGGCCCATATAGGGTAACGTATGGATTATATTGACCCAATAATTGGGCACATGTAATGACCGCAGGAGGCTGTTGGCCCATAAGAGAAAATGTGGCGCATCTAAGTTGAAATTGGTCCCAAAGTTGAAGTATACCTCGGAGTAGGACCAGTGAAAATTTATTTGCATTGGGGCCGGTACAAGCAGGTATTATGTTGGGCCTATAACGGGCAAAATAGTTGCTACTTTGGGCCCGACGTGGACCCTTTAAGCACTGCATTCGGTACGCATTGGGCCTACTTTAGGAATTATATTGGGCCATTGGCTAACCCATTGGATCACGCTAAGCCCGATTGGGGTTCTTCGGGAACCCAATGTAGGCCCATTTATGGACTATGTTAGGCTGACAGCAGGGTCACAGAACGTTTACATCTAGCCATCCTGTCTACCGCATTTGTCCTGTTGGAAATTGGGTTGGGGAAGGGCTAACGAGGCGCAATTTCGGTTTATTGTACTGTTCGGAAGCGTGATTTCGTAATCCTGATCTTGTGAACAGATTTACGTTGAGGTCGGGATGAGCTGAGCTACATTGACATCAAAGCCCAGGCTGAACCAAAATCGAGCCCGTTGGAACAAGTGGGGGACTCTTTGGGCCTAGTGCAGCAAAACATGAGCCCGTCCATGCGCGATATAACCGAAGCACGATTGTATAAAGCTAGAACACGTCAAAAAGAGAGAGCAGGGTGGAAACCGGTGTCGTCCGGTGCCTCGAAAACTAACCTATGCATCTCTTCACAGTAACCCTGGCTTAACTTCCCATCTTCACCGACATTAAATAAGGGATGATATTGATCAACAGAGGATTCGAGCACCAAGGACTGAGTATGCTCGTACCTGCGCAGCGGTAATTCCCCAACCAATAAATTGTATAAGCAGGCAGAATGATAAGGAAACATGACATCTGTTACTACTGGGAAGTTGCCGACAGCTCTGGGAATCATGTCGAAATTAGAAAAGGGCCTACGAGCGTCTAAATATCAAATCTATTCAATATGCAGAGTCCACAACGGTAGGCGTGAGGTACAAGTATGAGCTGCAAACGGAATTCACCATTATCCACTGGTGAAAAGAAAGGCAATCCATTCATGGAAAGGTGGGAAGGGAAAGCACTCATAATAAAATCCAACTCTGCGGATTTATGCTATATAGTGTGGTGGCATCATCAATGGCTGTAGAGTGAAGAAATTGACAGTTTATGCATGCTGAAATAAGTTCCTTAGCATTCTTATGCAAAACTACCTGTACACTTACAAGATATGCATGCACATCCACAGTTCAAAGTATGCATGTGTTACGTACCTATATTAGTCCTTGAACGAAGGGGAATAAGGATGGCGAAGAACTCAAGGTAGCCACATGCCTATGAAAGTGTGAGGATGGGAAGGTGAGAAAGTTGGCACCATACTCCATAAGTCACTGGTGACTGCGTCAGAGTAAAGGAACGATGTTGGATTTGCCTTGGGTGACACTAAATAAAGCCTGAATTATATGACACTCTAGACATGTAAAACCATCCAGGTTAACGTCTCCAGTAATCAAATGTGAAGACTGGGATATTCACTCACTAGAGTGGGAGAAAGAATTGTTAAGAGCTGAATGGATGAAACCGCATCACCATAATCTTGTCGCAGGAATGCCCTCACAAACAAAGATGCCCTCCATCTGGTGTTATACCTAGGATAGTATCTTTATTTGCCTGTTAAGAAATCCACGTTTCTTATCATTCTGAAAATCCAGCAATCAAGAAGATACTGAAAGCACACAGCATAAAAAGAACGCATCTTAGTGATAGGTGGAAAAAGAGAAATATTGACGTGATTACTAAGCTTACAAACAAGAATTCTTCCTATGATCTAACATGTGCGTGAGAATCATCCTCTGTTATACAAGCGGGAAAGTATTCCTTTCTGACATCGTACATTTCTTGGAAGGTATTTTACACATAACTGCCAAAGCTGGAATAGCTCAGTTGGTTAGAGCGTGTGGCTGTTAACCACAAGGTCGGAGGTTCAAGCCCTCCTTCTAGCGATTAATTTGTATTTTTCTTTTATTTTTTTAAAACCTAAGTTCCATAATTCCTACGATAAAGAACTGGCTTCAAGTTGGCTCAACTTCGTACCAGCATTTATCCCATAAATGGCTTCCCTAGCACTTACAGGGTCATCCAAATCGCCTATGCAGAGAAGAGGCACCGACACTTTCCCCACAAAATTAGTGCTGCTGCCTCGTCTATTGAATCTATCTACGGTCCGACAAGAATGTGTTAATAGTGAATTACTGCACAAAGCAATGTTTTCATAAGAAAATCATACCTCATATTTCTCAAGATGCATGTGACATGATTGCCAAATTCCTTTACTGAATCTGATTGTCAGCGTCGACTATGTAAAATGAGCTACAGAAACCAGTCAGAATAAATTAGTAACTTTTCATCCATACACAAAAAGTACAAGAACACGGAAACTGACACAAATAGTGGTAGAATGGAAAACTCCTTCCGCCTGAGTATAAATTTCCCAATACATGCAGGAATAATTTTTCAATGTCAACGGTCAACCCAGTCCATAAGCTGGTATAAAATGATTCGTGCCTGCAAATGGGAATAAATGAATGGAAATAGGAACGATTAATTTGACTAAAACATGTAATATTCCAGAATACGGCATCCTCGTGAAAGCAAAACTTCATCAAAGATCAGAGAAGATGATGTATCATCAAGGAAAAGAGTATCAATAACAGTAGATAGCATACCAGCTGCGGCCAAGGTGTCAGCCTATAGCATATTAAAACCAACATACATCTTTGCATATCCTTCTAGACCAGTTATTATTAACACTTCATCATATAACATTTGCAAAGTCTAGTTAAAAGAATAAACTTAATTGGATCAGAAATTTGCTAGCCACAGTGGAAATTTTTCTCTGTAAATAATTTAATTGGATCAACATCTGAAACAAAAAATAAAGCAACTAGCAACCAAAAGATTCCAAGGTGAACAGATGGCTTCAGTTCCCACAGTAGGAATATTTTCACCTTGCTCTCCAATATTTTTTACCAAACAGATGCTTCTCAAGTAAATAAGAGGCAATTCAGCCCCAAAAAAAGGGAAAATAAGATGAAAAGGTAGAGCTAGTATTAGAGCTGGTTCATGAGTAAACTACTAATGTGATTACACAATAGTTGTTGTTCTAAAGCAAATAAAGAGTTTTGGTGTATAAGATATAGCGTGGATGTTTGTCTTGATCACGGTGACCTAACATGTATTCAGGAAGAGAAATAACTAATGAAAGAGCAAGCCTGAGGACACAAAGTAAAAATTATATAGGGAAGACTAAAACATAATAAAAATACCCGAAGATTTTCCTGTTGGATGATGCATAAAAAATGCAGAAAAACATCACTTGACATTCTAGGGGCCCAGGTGATGGTTTTATTAGATCAACTGAAACTGCTTTAGAAAATTTTCAGTACCAGCAAACCGGCTCCAATGGCAGCTCCAACCACAAACAAAGAAGCTTCAACATAATGCCGGAGAAGATGGTTGACTAGTTCCATGATGAATTTAGCCCATCCAGCATTACAATAACAATCAGGCTGACTTTCACAGGATGGATCAAATAGTCCTTGTCTATTTATAGTCGACAGTCTGAGCATAAACGTGAATGAATAATTAACAGGAAGAGAGAGAGGCCGGAATCCCCGTGAAAGAACTGTGTTTCACACCCTCCCAATACATTTGGAATTCCAGAAGCAAAATAATAGTTCTCAAAGAGCTTTATATGATGGAGGCATTATCCCAAAGCTATGAATTGAATCATCTCGAATTATGGACTGTAATAAATAATGGATTAGTCCATCCACATACAAATTCGAAAGAAATAATCACTGCAATAATGCAAATTATTACTATTATTGGATGCTTTAGATGCCACAAACTCAGTAGCAAGAGCCGATCCTCAGACAAGTCAACTTGCTTAACAAAATCATCGATGAATTGAGACTAAATTGTCAAAATTAAGGCAACTCGAGAGTCGAGATTGGTTGGAATTTGACAGAATAGAATTACTGATACAGCCGATAATGAGGATGCATAGGCAAAAATATCGAGAGAGGAAAAAAAAAACTCCCTATCTGGCCTGAACAAACCCTAAAAGGAGACTCACGGTAGCGACATCTCACCTTCCACATAAAATCCAGCACTCGGAAAGCGACGGACTGGTAGAGAGCTAAGAGCTAGAATCGCAGGTGAGGCACAAGGGAGTCACCTCTGATCGCACTGAGCACGAGCGAAGTGAAGAACGCAGACCTTTCGAGGAAGCGAGAGACGGAGAGGGAGTCGCCAGAGCGGTGAGACGTTGAAGGAGAGTCAACCCAGTCCCCGTCTTAAACCATGGTCGGTTTCCGACTTCCCGCCCAAAGTAGTCGCCCACTAAATTTTCAAATTTTTATTTATTTATTTCAAAATAAAATCTTCCAGGTAATCTTTTCTTTAAATTAAAAAGTAAAAAAAAGAAAAAATTTTATATGACCGAAAATTTCCCGTTAAACATCCCATAACCTAACAGTAACACCAATGGAGTGAAAGGATAGTTTCCCTTTCCGCTCAGTTACAGGTTTGATTATTTGATTGAACCGCTCCATCACTATTACTCGGAAAAACCGGATTAGAAACCGGCCAATCCATCCGGAACAGAGAAAAGAGATGCTTAAAGAACATAGCAGTCAATGGATTATTGGCATACTCAAATTTTAAGTAACATGAAACCATCGGCAGGCTTCACCACTTGAACCAGTGGCATGTCGAGCTTATGTACATACCGCTCGGAGGACAAACCACAGGTGATTTCCTCTGTACTTTTATTTGCATTTTGAACCGAAGTATGTGCCATGGGCAAGCCGTAAAAGGGTTACAAACTGATACCGAAAATAAGACCAAAACCTCCCCACAGCATCGGCTTTCCATTGAAAAGGACCAGAAAGCCTGAAATGGTCTGTCTCTGCCCGGAAGACTTGGCGATCAAGACATCTCATTTTTGTATCTGTTTCAGAAGGCCGGAGACAGAAGCGCAATGCGTTGATTTGTATTCACATTGGTCGCAACAAGCTTGTAGCGCTAGTATGAATCTGAGGCACCTGAAAGAATAACCTATGTCAGGAAGGATCCTGAAATCATGCTAACAGAATCTAATAGCCAGAGGAATCTACTCGAGAAAGAGGATGGAAAATTAAATGAATAAACCATGCCAAATTATTGGAAATATGCTGAAATGCGAGCTCTGCTCCAAGAAACCATGAAATAAATTGCAATTGTTGGCAGCAAGCCTTCTAAAACGCACCCATCGTATCAAATTTTCACCCTTACAGTTGAAATTTTATGTCCCCTCAGGGAGTCCCAACATTTGGGAAGAACCATTCGAAAACACCAACAATTGATGTGCACAAATTACACCATCGTAGGCTCTAAAACTATAATCTTCAAGCAAGCCATCAAATTCAGTAGTAGGAAGATATTATCAGATACTCATGGATATCCATACTAATTCAGGCTTAGAAAGATCTGAACCATATGGTCTAGCAGTAATTAAGGTCCTCAGGCAACATTCAACTGCTATACGCAAGCCTGGTTGTCTGATGTAAGCCCCCCCAGCTTCTGTGTTCCCATAGTCAAGGTTTATAGTTTACACAAAGGGTGTAAATATTGAACTTCGTTGCAATTATGCCAAAAATGACATAATTCACAATCAGAAGAAATGGGGATGTGAAACTATCTGAATGCCTTTCAGTCCACTTCCCAGAAAAATAGAACTCTTTAAAGCAATGCCATTAGTCAGGTCCATCAGGAGCAGCACATTCACTCAGATGTCCAATATGGATTTATTAGATATATATCCAATGTAAGACAATCTAGTTGCTTGCACCATTAAATGATCCAATCAAGGTTGGATCATTTGCCTCCCAATGTTCCGCAAGTACATTCAAGTAAACTCAATAAATAGCACACAAAGGCTTGAAATTAATGAACCATGGCCAGAAACAGCTCGGTCTTGTACATGGCACAAATAAGCTTCACATTTAGTGGAAGCAATTTGACCAGCATTTACACATTAGCCAAGTTTGAAATGTCAGTGTCAACAAATACGATACAATTGCTATAAAAATCAGCATGGAATTGATGAAATCACTTGCCCTGCTACCAAATTAATAATTACTTATCCCTTTTCTAAACCACATATATATAATTTCTATTGCATCATTTTGGAATCCTAACAAATGAAACGTAACCAAAGAGACTAGAGTGCCATCCCAGGAGCTACTCAGTAATCTCATTCCACTGCTCTCGTTACGCTTCAATCAATATCATAATATAGCTCATTACACAAGAAAAATCATATAACCAACAGAATCATACGACAGCCACGAATCCAGATAACCCTTAGCAACTAATTTACGGGATTTCAAATCGATGGCAGATAAAATAGCTGGAGAACAAGCGCCTATAACTAGTATCGAACCATCACTATCGATCACAGAACTCTTGCTTATGCATCATCCACCTCTATGTCGTTCAGTTTTTTTACCCCCCATCTTTCTCGGTAACCAAACGGAAAATTCTCCAAAACATAGATCAAACAAGCAAGGATGAGATCAAGTCAAGTAGAGGAATTTACCTTTGCGGGAGGAAGTTGTTCTTGGTGAGACAAGCTTGGATGTCGCAGGCCTGCTTCTTGCAGGGCTCCTTGCTCGGCTGCGCCATGGCTGTTGCTGCTCCCTCCTTCCCTCCCTCCACGCAATTCTCTCTCTTCTGCGTTCGAATCGAATCGGAGTTTTCCCAGAGCTAAAAACGACGTCGTCTAACCGCTAGCTTCCGTTCATAGTTTTGCTAGGACCTCACCTCTCTTTAACTCAACCCGCCGCCACGTAAGCAGGCAGAGAATTTGGGCAGATTATTGGGCCCTTAGTCGTTTAAGTGGGCCTCCGATCACATCCAAATGGGCCCGGAGAATAGACTGATCTGGCCCAATTAAGATCTCTGAAGGAGAAAACGCCTACAACGTTAATCCAACAATTCAAGGTAATGTCGAGGTAGCTACTCACCTTATCGGGACGAACCGAACGCTCAACAATGCGTCTATATACCATTGAATCGGCTTCGGCAATGACGTAAAATTGACATAAGGAGTGCCTTGACCTGAATAAGCTCAAATTTGAGACAGATGATTCGCACAGTGCAATAGTTAGGCCAACTATAACCTTATCATTTTTCGATCCATCTTATCGATTCAAGATAAATTGTGCAACCTAGCATGACAAGCAACACACAGAACGCATGCCCCTTCCTTGTCATAAGACAACATCGTGCAATGACAAACCTGTCGGGTATTCAAATCAAATGATGCTAGGTTTGGAATCTATTCATAACCTCGGCATATTAAGCAACTAGAGATTAGGTGTTCGAATATGAGCAGGTCGAGATTTGTTTTGCTTTGGTAAAATAGACCACGTTACCATATGAGAGCGGTTGATAAGATATACAATCGCATATCAATTAAATAAAGAAAAAAGGTGTAGGTTTATAAGAAGGTTTGGTACCATCATCAATCGGTTTAAGCTTTTAAATGAAAATAGATCCGATCTCTTATGAGCTCATAACGAATTTAACATAATATTAGAGTTGGTGGGATTGTAGCTCGCCTAACCCAAGTCCAGAAGCTTGGCTCGTGATTAGTCGATATAAGTCCGAGTACGAAAGAAAATTGCTTGACTCGTGACTAGTTATTTCTCTCATTCGAGATCAGAAGAAAAATACTCGGCTCGTAAATAGTTATTAAGGACAGGTATTTAGTGGCACGTGGTAAAATAGACCACGTAGTCACATGAGGACAAGTGTTGAGATATAAAGAAAAAGTCGTAAGTTTATAAGAAGGTTGGGTAGTATCACGTATCACCTTAAACTTTTAAGTGAAAATGAATTTGATCTATTATGAGTTCACAACAAATTTAATAGCACATTAAATTAGGCAGAAAAATATTGTCATCCGAAATGATTTTTATCTCCCACCATTTCAGCTCGTCAAATTCTCCGCCCATCTTATCTCATCTTGTAATATAATGAAATGAAGTACCGATATAAAGTTGAGATGATTCGATATTTTTTTTTCTAAATAAGATTTTAAATTTGAGTTTTGTAAATAAAATGAGAAAATAAAACCCTAAAGAGACCCTACTCAGTCTAAGTCCCTACCAACGCAAGATTTGGATCTTGAGCCTCAAATCTCTCCCGTCATGTTGCCTGTGTCAGCAGCCAAGTACATTTGAACATCCCTCTTGTAAGAACTCAAATCTAACAGGATACCGGCTAATGGCATGCGAACTAAGCACGACCCATTTCACATGCTCCAAGAGGGCTCGAGCTGAGCTGCGTCGATGAAAATCATACTTTTTAAAACTGGACCGGGCTAGTCGGTTCGATCGGGAACCGGCCACTCCCCTGGTCCGGTTCTCACAAAAAATCCAATTATTATTTAAATGAGAT
>CXYZ01002299.1:82247-94350 GCA_900006705.1 Sonneratia caseolaris
TTGACCGGTTCCCGGCCCGGTCCGGTTTTAAAAAATATGATGAAAATCACACCGACACAGGAAGAAAGACGGGTTTACTGTCGTGCACGCATCGTCCCAGAGTGGAGGCGTCCTCGAGTTAGAATCAATTGGTCATTTAGTAAATTGCGTGAAAAGAGGGAACGAGGAAATGAATACGCAGAGTTAATGCACACTCATGCACACGTTTCATTCCATCCGTGACCTGCTGTTCCTTTCTCTGTTTCTTCGTTTTGGCCATTATTGTTCCTCGAATGGATGTGGTTGTCTTGTGGATCCTCCTCAGCCTCCTCATTTTCGGGTACGCACTGCCAGGGACGGACATTTCCCTCAGGTAAGGCTCACTGGCAAGCCATTGTGTGTTTTCGTCTCCTTCTCTCCGATGAGATGTCGATGGGTTCCCGTTCGGTCTTCACCGTCATCTCTCTGGTCATCATCAGCTCCCTCTCACTGTCTTGTGAGTGCCCTTGTGCAGATCTCCTCCAAGTCCCTCTTCAGTGGCGTGTTAAGTTTTTTTTTTTTTAAATCCATTTTCATCTGTTTTCGATTTTTCTGGATCATCATCTGCAGATGGGTACGACCCATTGGATCCGTATGGGAATGTAACGATCAAATGGGATATCATGCAAGCAAATGGAGAGACATTTGATGTACAGTCTCTTCATCTGAAAATCCACTGATATTGCTGCGTTGGTTTGCTTCTTCTTCTTTTTTCTTTGGCCATTTTTCGATTACTGTGATACAGTAAATGTTCCAAAGAGCCTTATAGCTCCCGTGAATTCTGAACTGTGATCGAGAACCTCCTCCAATGTCATGAATTCTGTTGCAGGTGAGGGTGTCGATATTGAATTTCCAGCTGTTCCGGCACGTAGAGCCGCCGGGTTGGCGGCTGAGGTGGGACTGGGTTGGGGACGAGGTGATATGGAATGTGTGGGGGGCCGAGGCGACCCTTCAGGGCAACTGCCCCTGGTTCAAGGGCCAGCTCCCTCACTCATGCGAGAAGAGCCCGGTGATCGTCGACCTGCTACCGAGAACGCCCTACAACACCCAGGTCGCCAACTGCTGCAAGGGAGGTGTGCTGTCTTCGATCAACCAGGACCCCACCAAATATGGCTCGGTGTTCCAGATGAACATTGGGGCCGCCTCTGACAGCTCGAACTTCACGATGCCCCAGAATTTCACTTTGGGGCTCGATGGGTACACCTGTGGGAGCCCAAACCAGGTCCCCCCGAGCCGGTTCACCAGGGATGGAGGCCGGAGATGGACCCAAGCCGTCGGTGAGTCCATAGTTTCCAAATATTGCAAATGTATGCCACAGATGTTATGTTGTACAGTGCAAATACCATCACAATTTTGCAGGTACATGGAACATAACGTGTATATATTCACAGTTCAGAGCGTCTCCAAATCCCAAGTGCTGTGTCTCCCTCTCTGCCTTCTACAATAGTACCATAGTCTCCTGCCCCAAATGCAGCTGTTACTGTCGAGGATTGCCCGGCACAAAGTGCCTCAGGTGACACTTGAACCTGATCGCTGTTGTAATGTTGGAACCAGAAAATGATCGGAAATGTTTTGTTCTGTGATCTTACACCGAGTTTGCAACTGAGGGCACTGGTTGGTGCAGTACTGATCCTCTATTTTTTCCAGGGATGGGGAGGTGGCGCCACTGCTGCAGATGCCACACGACCCCATGGAGGAGCCGCCAGGGCTAGTGAGGTGCACGGACCACATGTGCCCCATTAGGGTTCACTGGCACGTGAAGCAGAGCTACAAGGCCTACTGGAGGGTGAAGATCACGGTTACCAACCTCAACATGGTTCAGAACTACTCGGAGTGGAACTTAGTGGTTCAGCACCCAAACCTCCAGAGCCTCACCCAGGTCTTTAGCTTCAACTACCAGCCTCTCAATCTCCATGGCTACCTCAGTAAGTCACTAGATTTATTCACTCGCCATAGCCCTCTCTTTTCCATTTCACAACCTGATCCTGAGCCTGATATCAACTGCTGTTANCCTCTCTTTTCCATTTCACAACCTGATCCTGAACCCGATATCAACTGCTGTCATTGACTTGGCCGCTCAGATGACACTGGGATGTTCTGGGGGATAAAGTACTACAATGACATGTTGCTCCAGTCGGGGGAGAATGGGAACGTGCAAACAGAGGTACTACTGGGCAAAGACCCTTCTATCTTCACCTTCTGGGAAGGCTGGGCCTTCCCACGGAAGATCTCCTTCAATGGCGAGGACTGTGTCATGCCACCGCCCAATGACTATCCACACCTTCCCAACACTGCCATGGCACGCAAACACAGCATTCTAAGCCTGCCCCTGCTTATAATCATCATTCTCCTTCCTTTCATAATATCTGTAGGTCCCAATCATTTCTCAGACTATTTATAAGATGATTTTCAGTACCTACATTTCTGGTTTGTTTCTTGAGTTGGAACATAGCGGGTGTCTTGGGCTTCTTTCATCTCTGATATCCTTGCGATGAATGAACTGGAAAGCAGAATTGTAAGAATTCAAGTATACAATGGTCAGTGAAAGATGGACCTTATCATTGAATCATCAAAGTACAGCATCATAATACATTCNGAAAGCAGAATTGTAAGAATTCAAGTATACAATGGTCAGTGAAAGATGGACCTTATCATTGAATCATCAAAGTACAGCATCATAATACATTCATGTCAGATGAAATTATCAGAACCCAAAGCATAAGCCTAATATACATGATACAGACCAAGGGCACCAGTAAAGTTTTGNTCATGTCAGATGAAATTATCAGAACCCAAAGCGTAAGCCTAATGTACATGATACAGACCAAAGGCACCAGTAAAGTTGGCCAAAGCATTTGAAGACAATTCTAACAGCGTATTCTTCAGATTAACTGAATGTGTTTCTGCATAGAAGGGGGCCCGCGATCCCTCTTTGTAGGGATCAAAATCTTGAGATCCCAAGAAGGTACAGAAGTTAAGTTTCTCGTTTTATGTTCTTCCTGAGCCGTGTAATCTTGCCTACTGAAATTACTGGCAACTAAATAGGCAAAGGAACCACTGGAGGAGCGCCTGTGACCTCCTCTGCCCACAGGAGTCTCTGGCTCATTAAGTAAATCATCCAGCCAGGAAGGCTGCCCCTCCATGAAAAGGCTCTCCAAGGTAGCTCAATGGTGGTGGCGATGCACATCTCTTTGCTTTTGGACAGCTTTTGAACCATTTAACGGGGTGGGAATAAAGTAATCAACATAAGCCAATGAGACACTGGGAAATGGACTCTTGGGTGGCAGTCAAGCATGGTCTCCAGGGTAATGAAACTTCAGATGTTCGATGAACCTTTGGAGTTTGCCATAGCCACACTGGAATATGACCCTGTCAGCGATTATATTAGAAAATGTAAGACAAGTCGAGCTATTCACCAAAGCATTGATGGACATTCGACATTGTGAAGCATCTTTCCTGTGGATGCAACCTAACCAAAGCCAACCATTAAAATATGAAGCACAGGGACAAAATCACGGCAGCAATGGAGCAAAGGAGTTCACTTTTTCCATTGCTATTAATAGCCCAAGAAACAAATTGATGGGACAATGAGAAATCGATATGCTCGCAAAACTGCAACTTTATTCTATGAGAAACGAATTGCATTGGAGCACTACTAACTATATAAAGCCCAGAGGCTCATCAAAAGAATCCTTCAAAGCTCAGAATCAGAAAGGAAACTTGACCACTCAAGAGTTACTGATCGTATTCTAGTGATTTGGCCTCCGTTCTTGAGCTTCCCCGTACAATCATAAGTACAAGATTTCAACCGTACATCTCTCTCTCTCTCTCTCTCTTCTCTCCATGCCACAACCATCCGCTGCCCTCTCCTCTGTCTCTTGTCTCCTCGTTGAAGTTCCGTTCTGTTCTTTCTTCGGCGAGACCTCGTATGAAAAATCAATAAAAGAATCGGGGTTAAAACCGAGTTTTATATTTTTTTGAAAGTTCTGAATCTTTACGATATGGTCTCACAATAAATCTTATTTTTACGTACGAACCCTCGTCCTTTTGATTCAAGCCATGTCATCACACATGGATATGCGCTCTCGGTGGACCACGTATCATATATAGAGTTTCTGAGATGAAGTCAAGAGTCAAAATGTGTTCTTCAAAATCCCCTCTTCTTTTTTTTTTTTGGTTTTTCCATCTTTCCATTTACGCATTTGATTTTTGCTCATTATGATAAAAATCAAAATTGTACTAAAAGCCATAATTTTTAAAATCGGACCAGGCCTAAAACCGGTACAAGCATGAGTTTATAGGTTGGACTATATCCCTAAACCAGTCAAAACGTACTTCGAGACAAGTATACGACCGGACTGAAATTTAATTCTTGAATCACTCATTTGAAGGTTTAGTGAATAAATTATTAGTCCAAATGCAAGTTAGTCAATGCCTCCCACTCAACCATTTTACTTTTTCTTTTAAATTTCACTAACATTCAGTATATAGATCCAATGCAGACAAAAATATCAATTCATCATCACCATCGTCCAAAGCTCACACCCGCATAGATCCTCCCCTTCTTCCCCACCGTCCCACCAGATAGCTTATCTTCTCTCTCTTTTTTGCACACTGACATGATACATAATGATCGAGCAAAAGCAGCATGAAGTCTAACATTGTCGTCAATCCAGATGACACGGTGTCTGAGAGTTGGACAAGAAATGGCTGATTCAAGCAATAAGCAAAGAGAATCAACGTATTCATCTCAAAGCATATGTAGATTTTTGAGCAATAGCACACCACTCAGCCAACAGATAAATGTACACTACTGCATGGGGCAACTAATCATCTCCACAGACAAACACTAGTAAGAAAACATCAACTGTCATCTTAACCACAAAATTCATTCAAGAGCTGCAGCACCAGACGGGACCGTGTAAATCTCATTTTCTCTTCCTCCCAGCACCTTTTTGGGTTGCTGCACTCTCCAATGTAGCAGTTTGTTGTTTATATTGACATGTTAAAACAGTGTTTTGTAAAGATAATACTAACATTGGCTGTTTGCAGCAGAATACCCACTGTTGGCGGATTTGCAGGTAAGTATGCAAGTTTCTTCTACCATCATAAGATATGGGGCAGCAGGGTATCTGAAAAGACAGGTCCTACAAACCCAGGAGGCTTCTTCCACCTAGCGTAACCCAAGAGGAAAAGGAAAATCAATAAACATCCAGCTGAGGAAACCCAAACCACGAAGCCAAACATCCCGTTTATGTTAATATAGCGGACAAGGGATGTTCATACCAAAGCCACCAGCTATCAAGGTCTCCAAAGCAATTGCAAACGATGCAATGGTCAAAGTCAACTGAAGCTGAATCAGCTCGTTTCTCTGATTGTCCAGTTGAATATTGATGTAGTCTTCAGTGTCATGAATACACTCCCTCGCTTATGTATTAACATTGCATGATATTATGAGTAATGATGAGGAGTTCACACGATTGTCCCAGTTAACATTATCTTGCTGGAAGAAGTTATGAATAAAACCAAAAAACGAACATGCATTTTAGAGTGTGCTTTGCAGTCATCACCAAAGGAAAAATTCTTCACAGATGATGCCTGAGATGAGTGTCAATTTCCATCATATCACAGCCATCTTAATCACAGATAGTTAGCAACTTTGGAAAACGAAAGCATCTACAATATTTTCATCATATGAATATACATATTTATCATATTTTCATCATATCAATCTACTTTTGACTGCACAGTAACCAGAAGATTTCTCGTTCAACGTCAACCAATTCACCGCCTTTAGCCATTAATGAGAATTGAACAACTTAATATGCCTGGTGCCTGAGTGGTTTGTTGATATATACGCAATCTTTTTCCTTTCATCCATTATTCTTCACATCACACCAGATTCCAGAATCGATTTTAAACATCCAATGAGAAATATGTCAGCAGGAGAGTACAATGAAAAGCATGCACTTTACAAGAAGAGCTCCAGACATAACCCATATACGGGTAATATGTAAGACTAATAACTGAGTACTCACTGAAAGTATCTTGTTACGAGTTCCATCCAGCAGCATAAAATATGCTTCTAGAAGCATCTCTAAATCCTCCACATCATTATCATTTGGGTAGTTACTTGTCACCATAATGCCACTCCTGTAAGAGCTGATACAACAAAGAGGAGTCACAGCAGGCAAGACACTATTTGAAGCCCCAGCTCCCAACAGAGTTTCCAACTGCTGACTCTGAATCCACTTTCTTGAGAGATATAATTATGCCATATCTTCATTGTCAATCTAACAAATGTTCGATTTCATCCCTCACCTGGAATTGCAATAAATTTAGCTCATATCAAAAACCATAAGTTGGACTACTGCTACATGCCATTTTTCTTGGGGCATGCATGAAGAACTAGAGTATAAGTATGTGCAAATGGCTGTTTATTTCAGTACTGCAGCACAAGCCAGAATCAAGACAATTAAGAATGTTTTAGATTTATGGCTGAGTAATGAGACATAAATAGAGGAGACCATTAGATATCAGATGAGCAAATCAGAACAAGATACAAGCATTTCCTAAATCAAGGACAAAATATTTTCATTACATAAATCGACCTACCAGAATAAATTTTCTAACAAAAGCATCTCTTTTCCAATACCAGAGAGTAAATACAATTAACTTAGAATCTTTCCAATCTGTGCAGGAGTGAATTCCCATTTGTTCCCATAATTATCTGCAGCAAGCAAATATAATCACCAACAATTAAACCTTAATTTTTAAATAAAATATTAGTTTCAAACTCTTAAACCTGATTGAATAACTATCCACTTCATCAGCTATTTTTCCATAGTGAAAGAAGGTAAGACCCAATAAGAGATTGAGAGCTGTTGTTATATAAAGAATTTAGCAAAGATGTACAACAACGAAGATAACAAAGTACCCTTAGAAATAATTGATATAACTTTCGAACCCTTGCGAGCAAGCAAGCGAGGAAGGTTACATTTTAAACTTAGGACATGTTCAAGATTTATTGTGCCGACATTTCGAGCCATTTCATCTAGTATGGGATAGACATCTCTCTAAAGATCTCCCACATTAGAGTGCAAATACGTACTGACAACCTCCAGAGCTATCTCAAGAACTTGAAACTCAAATAGGAGCTCACACTGTAGGCCCTCAGCTGCCTCAGGAAACCATTACCAATGTCTTCCGGCAGAAATGTGCATTTCATTACCAGCAACATCTGCAGAGCCGCCTCCTTGAGTCTTATATGCACTTTTAGGAGGAAGCTGCTGTCTGAGCTGATCTTCAAAGGGAAGCAACTCCTGACAAAGAGGATCAAACATCAGCACCTCTTCAGCAGTAGCTATAGCTTTTTTGAGCTCCAAGTTGACCGCCGTTGCTTTGTCCCTGGCTGCAAGGTTCAAAAATCCAAAATTTTACCTCACAAAATAAGACTAATACTTAACAAATCCGATATTAGAGCAAAAGAACATGACAAAAAAAATCCATAATTTGTAAACGAAGCAGAATTTAAATTTGATAGCACCACTTTTTTTTCCCTTTCGACAAGAATGCCATTTTCTGAATGGCTTTAACGTCATGACAAGTTATTTTGCTAACTTCTTCTACAAATTAATAGGGACACCAAAATTCGTGGCTTCTTTTCTCTGGTATGAGTTCTATCTTCACAAATAGTTCTGACCATTTCTCTCATAATTCTCAATAGTCACTATATTCATGGATTCAATTACCGCATCAAACACAAGAAAAGAATGCTATCCGAGCTGAAGATTGATGCCACCAAGGAGAATTCAGAAACCAATCAACGTATATGCACACAAGCCGCAGGAAAACTAAAGGATGCAATCTTGGCTTTTCAACCCACCAAGAATAATGGACGAGTGAGAGAATAGAGGACCCAGAATCCTCAAATCCCGAGCAGGAATGGAAACCCCGCGAACAGCGCCCTTATCGTACTCGAAGAGCTCCGACAGCCCAGCCCGACCGAATCTCATCCACGGTCACTTCTTTGCTCCTCCGGCCTTCTTCTTCCCCTTCCCTACTCCTGCCGCCNGCATCCACGGTCACTTCCTTGCTCCTCCCGCCTTCTTCTTCCCCTTCCCTACTCCTGCCGCCAGCGCACCACCGGTGCTGCTCCCTCCGCGAGCATTTTCAACAACGACCAAGCTGTCATCATTGCCGATATTGTCGTCGGACGACGATGACGTGGATCCCTTAACCGGTTGCGGAGGNCAGCATTTTCAACAACGACCAAGCTGTCATCACTGCCGATATTGTCGTGGGGCGGCGATGACGTGGATCCCTTAACCGGTTGCGGAGGAGACTAAGGCGCCTTCTTGACGTGGCGACGGCTGGACGTCCGGCGGAAGGAGAAGGGAAGGGATCTTTGCATCATTTAGTATCCCCTCTCTGACGATCGAGATCAACCGATCAAACTTAATTAGCTACTAATTCGATGGCGTAGATGCTGCTCTCGCTCGGGCGGCTCCGACGATATTCCACCTCTACTTTCCGTCCGCCTTCGTCTTCTCCTTCTCCTTCTTCTTCCATAAACGGAGGAAATTGGGTTACTGGCTCACTTCAGGTTCTCCTCAATCCTCCAAGGAAGTGACGCAATGGTAAACTTTCCATTGTTTTTCTTTAATTATAAGAATCTTTCACGCGAGAACATGGGAAGCTCTTCGGTCGGAGGATAATAGCATTTACAGGAAAAATAAAAAAAAATAGAGAAACCTACATGACACTGTTAAGAGATCTGGACCGTTAAATGACGCACATTCTATCTACACCAGGCGGAAAAAATTCCCCGCCATTAGATCAACTGCCAGGGTCTCGGCCGGCCTACTCGTCGTCGTGCCGGTTGCAACTCCACACAATACCTCCGGCCCCTTCTCAAGATTTTTGCGGCTCAGCTCACCCAGCTTCCTTCTCGAATCGGTTGAACCCTTTTTCGCGGGAGAATTCTTCAATCGGTCGATTGGGAACACTGTGCAGATCGATACTGACAGTGAAGGAGACTGATATTCGTCTTCGATGGCGGAACACGACGCAGATGATCTGGACGCACTTCTCGACAGTGTGTTATGATCTTGTCCATCTCTTCATTCTGTTCTATCTTCTCTGACCGAGAGAACCTACTGACTCTGTGATGGGTTTGCTCGTGTTTGAATCTTTTTTCCTTTCAGGTGCTTTGGATGATTTTCAGAGCCTCAACCTCTCTTCTTCCAGGTATAATCTCCCCTCTATTGATTTAGCATAAATACTGTGGTTGATGTGAAGTCAGCAGCCGATATGACTTGTCGGTGCTCCATCTGAGCCTCATACCTCGGAAGCGTGGTGGTACAAATTCGCTCCTGAGACGTCAAAAATGAAAATTGTGATTTTGAACGGGTCATGAGTTGAATTCTGTTTGACGCTTCCCCTACCTGTGTCGAAGATATTAATCTCAAATACTAATAATCGATGTTGTGCCATTTCTGATGCTATGCAAATACTCGCACCTCCTCTGGTGGTTTTAGCTTGTGTGGTTCTGGTACTTTGACATAGGAGTGAAGACTGTGCTGAGACCACAAAGGAAGCAGCACCTTTACCATCAGAGATTCGAGGTCTTGGAATGGGATTGCCTGATTTAAGAGGTAAAAAACAAAAGGGAAAGCAAAAGGCTCCCAAGGATAGGACACATGTTGCAGAAACTTTAGATAGGCTGAGACAACAGACTAGGGAGACTGTCAAGGGTTTGGAATCGGTCACTGGTGGAGATGATTTTGATAGCAGCGCTATGATGGAGGATTGGGTGAAGCAGTTTGAGGAGCTTGCTGGATCGCAGGTTCTCTCTCTCTTTCTGATTCACATGGGTAGCAATCTATTTGCCAAAACACAGTTACTTTGTTCATTTTTACATGACAGCGCTCAAGTTTTCCTGTTTCACATAGGTGTAAGAACAACATTTGTCTAAGCATAATGTTTAGGTCAGGTGGTTCTTTGTTCATATATTCCAGGATTATCACTGGATTAATGATAGTCGGCAGATGTTATGTGCTTTCAGTTTGATGTCATCGCAGTCTTGCTCCTGAGTTTGAATTTGTATGTGACATCTTTGGGTTTGTTTTTGTAGAAAGTTCTCTGTGTGTTCTTGAACCTCTTCCTGTTTGTATAGAATATGGAATCGATGATGGAAACAATGATGCAGCAGCTGCTCTCGAAGGAGATCCTGTACGAACCAATGAAGGAAATTGGGGAAAAATACCCAAATTGGTTGGAAGAACATAAGTCCGCATTGAGTGAGGAAGAGTTCAAGCGGTACTCCTACCAGTATGAGCTCATAAAGGATCTTAATAAGGTCTATGAGAACGAGCCTGACAACATCAACAAGATCGTTGACCTCATGCAGAAAATGCAAGAATGCGGTCAACCACCAAACGACATCATTCGAGATCTGGCTCCTGATTTCGACATATCCAATCTTGGACAGCTGTGAGTTTCTCGTTCTATTCCTTCTTCAACAGAAAGAGTGTTGATGTCATGCTTTTAGTTCGCTTGTTCACTTACAGTATCTTTCATCACAAGATAATTCAGCATCTAGGACTTATCCAGTTCTTCATTTCCTTTTTTCTGGAAAAAGAGCAAAAAATTAAAGAGAAAACAAGAGAATGCAATTGACAGGCAGTTTGCAGGGTGCAACAGTGATTTTCAGAGAGCGAATATGCTCTTGAACGTTTCTATATGGAAGCGACTAAGGAGCAGCATCTTCCTTCTGCAGGTCCCCTGAGATGCTCGAGTCTCAGCCGGGCTGTCAAATAATGTGATTGCTGACTTCTTCTGACAGGTAATCTAGCTGGAGACCGACAACTAATATTTGTTTTGATCAATGGCGAGTGGATCTTTTTTCCAGTTTATGGTATTCGAGAGGAACATTAGAACTTCATTTCTCACCTTCATCTACATCAGCTTCTCTGTTACTTCTATTCATTTCATTTGGATGGTTAGGGTCAGAACATATGCGTTATAGTTGTACCATATCAACGATTTCAGATTGTGAGCTGCTTCATTTGCATGCCTCATGGAAGACAGTTTTTTTGTATCATCTTTTTCCACGATGAGCAGACAGTGTTTCACCGGGGGGTGATTCAGGCCCGACTGTGAACAAAGCTCTGCTGACAAGGTCGGCGAGATAATCTTTACGAATATTGGCAGAATGAAATTGTAATCTGGATGGAATGCAGTGGAATGGGTTATATACAGGAATCTCTGTACCCATACTGGTGCCCGATTGTGGATTGAGAACACAAAACTGAGCCACGCAACTTATCGATTGAGCTCAACTGTGGGGAACTTCCAAGATCACGAACTGATATTGAACAGGGCCGGCCTGAAGCCTGGGACCGACCTGAGGGAGGCCACCGGTGGGAACCCTGATGGCCTTCCATCACAACTCCTCTTCTATAACCCCATTTTTCTCGGCAGCGCCAGGCCGAAATTTAAGGGAGAAGGAACAGAGTGCAACTGGCTGCACCCATTATGAACGAGTCGTTACAGGAGATTCCATGCCCAGAACCGATGGGATGGACAGTGTGCAATTGAATTACCATATAGCATTGTGTCGCATGCCCATTAGATATAAGCAGACAGCAGAAAATACATGAGACGACGTACATAATTCAGATGAGGTAAAACGGGCAGGGCAACAAACGGGCCCGGTCTATGGTCAGGTTCCCTCCGCCAAAGTCCACGTGTCTATGTTTTTTTTTTTTTTACCGGAGACAGCACACCTTGGCAACGCTATCCTCACTTCTTGTGACGCTTTCATTCTGTCAACCACCGGTGTAAGTGCTCCACCTACCAATTTTTTTAAAACTGAATCAATTAATAATCGATCGAGATACCAGTTTATAAGTTTATAAATTTATAGTTAGACTAAAATTCAATAAATTGAATTGTATATTTAAGTAAATAATATTATTAATATAATATTATTAATAAATTAATATAATATTATATGCTTAATACTAATTTATAGTTGAAAAATTATTAATATATATGTTATATTTACCTTAAATTTAATATA
>CXYZ01002299.1:98657-117593 GCA_900006705.1 Sonneratia caseolaris
TAACCCCTCGGCCGTCTACCACGAGACTTCTCAGGCGTCGGCTTCCCCGTTATGACGTGGCAGGCTCGCAGCCGGACAGGACGTCCCGACGACAAACCGCCAGAGGCCATTTCGAGTAGGGATTCGCCGGAGGTCAATCCGACTTTCAAATGCCGAGCGGCAGGCATCCGAGAAATAAGACTGTTCCAAGTCCAATTCGAGTACACAGCGACCGTGGACGGATTTTGCGGGCGGGGATCGGAAAATGGGGAGCGGGAATGATCGTTTTCACGTCCAAACCCCAGACACCGATTGACACCAACACTTACCTGCCTTGGTGTGGACCTCCCCGATCCATAATCATAATCCACAATCATCATAATGGCACACGCTAATGGACCTCTCCCGATGTCTAAATTACATTCGCACAGCAGAATGGTTCGACTCTACGGAGGCGGAAGTGGCAGAGCCCGCTGCCCGTCGGTCGGTGCGGCCCATTGACGACTCCTCGATGGCCAACCTTTTCTCTTGGGATGCAGATTTTAACCGGTTCCATGAATTCTCACGGCGACCCTTCGAGCCACGGCATGGCAAGAGGGTATACGTCCCGGACGTACGGATGGTAGATTTCCTAGAACGACGTGATTATCGGTTCGTTAATAGCGAAATCAGGGTGCGTGGTGCAATTACGCTTATTGATACCGATATATAAATATCAGTAAAAAAAAAAANCAAGAGGGTGTACGTCCCGGACGTACGGATGGTAGATTTCCTAGAACGACGTGATTATCGGTTCGTTAATAGCGAAATCAGGGTGCGTGGTGCAATTACGCTTATTGATACCGATATATAAATATCAGTAAAAAAAAAAAAGAGATTAAAGAGGGTTTATGGGGGGCAATTATCGGGTTCGGTGGATGGTTGACTAAACCCACATCTATTTTCGATCGTGCAAGATTCGATTCATAGATTTCCAAGAGCCCATCATCAACCGACGTGCGCCCGCCCTCTTCGATCCCACTGGATTCGATTCCGTCAATTTTCATTATAATGTAATTTATTAACAATGATAATTAATATACATCCGTGCATACTCTTGACTATACAAATAATAATTGTATGTGCATATGTATCTTTGTTTCACATATTTATATAAAGACAATGATTGATTGTACACGTGCCGGGATGCAAGAGAGGATTTAGTTACCCAATTTAAATTGATAATAAGGTAGTGTTAATTAATTATATATATATGTTATGATTATTTTTCTCAAATTATTGAAGTAAAATTCACATATATCGATAAAATTATTACGATCTAATCAGAAAAAAAAAAGAAGCATCGATCATTATAGAAAATTAAATCCCACTTGACCATCACTTCAAATTTTAAGATTGAATACAGACTTAATTTATGATCCATAAGAAAATTGGAAGGTCATGGAAAAGGGAATCGTTGAAATTAAGCTCCCTGGCCTGCCTTCCTGGAAGATGAGGCCTCCCTCCCTGACAAGTTGCAAGCCTAATCATGCTTTAGTGCATAATGATATTTAATATTAAAAAATTTAATGAAATTTAACTCATTTTTACTTGAATTAATCGATTGTATAAGATAAAATTCTTATAATAATAAATGCACTCATCTTATATAATACATATAAAAACTTATAAGAGGGNAATTTAACTCATTTTTACTTGAATTAATCGATGGTATAAGATAAAATTCTTATAATAATAAATACACTCATTTTATATAATACATATAAAAACTTATAAGAGAGAAAATGATACTGAATTAACTCAATTCACCTTAACGGTAAACTTGTGCAAATTTCAAAACGTTTTCAGCATGCAAGAATGGTCGTGTTCATCATTCAAAGCCCGGAGGGCAGGACAGTCAAATAAGGGAGGCCCAGGGCCAGGTGCAGGGAACAGGCACTGTCCAAAAATTAATTAATAATTCAATGTGAGAAAGACGGAAAAAAAAAAAAAGAGGAGGAGAGGGGCAAAAGGCAAATAAAGATGCATATTTTTACACGCGCCGGGTCCATGGTACGAGTACGAGTCCGACTCCAAGCTGACGTGGACGTATCTGGACTGGGCTTATATACACCGGGTTCATATATTCAGTAAGCAGGGAAGGACGAGAGAGGAGTGCCGTTAGTGGGCCCACGAGGTGACGTGGCGGCGACCCTCGGTAAGCGGGGGCGGTGAATGGGGAGTGAGAGACACGCGCCTGTTCGATTATGCATAAACACGCCTCGCTTTCGTCTTCGCGTCACGTTACTCCCCTATTAAGTCTTCTCTCCACCCCAATTCTTTCCTCTTGACAGATCCTACCGGAAAGCGGAGAAACGGTCCCTACCGGAACTTCTCTGCCTACGATCAACCGAGCCTACCTCCGGAGCCCGACTCCGCCGCTCCATCTCTCCCTCTGTGCGTGTTATTTCGTTGCTGGCGTCCGTCTGTCTGGAATTCTTGGCGTGCGAGTGGTGGAACAGTCAGTAGGCGCTGCGGGACGGCGGTGATGGAGACGCCGGAGAAGAGCCCGACGGCGATCGCCCTCGATTTCCCGGCCCGCGATGACGATGGTGCTGCGCCGTTCTCTTGGCCCCCGAGGATGCCCACGAGGCTCCGACGACGGCTTCTTGCCGAGTGTGGCAATCGGTCTCCATCTACTGTGGAAGAAATCGAGGCTAAGCTTCGCGATGCTCATCTTCGTCGGCAGGTCTTTACTCTTATCTGTTTATTTTATTTGGGTTTTTTTTTAAAATTATCTTAGTTTTATTGGGATGGAAAGAGGAACAGCAAGTGGAGCTCTCTTCTCCACTTCTTGGGCTTCAGCGGAGTCCTTCTGGATGTTCAAAATTAGGTCGGCAAAAGGAGATCACTGTGATGCAATTCGATGTTTCTTTCCCGGCTCTCAATTTGTCGATGATTATCGACGAGCTTAAGGAAGGAAAAAAAAAGGCTTCTTTATCTCCTTCAGTTGTCAAGAAATTGCAGGCTAAGCAACAGCTTCTCCTCGTAGAACTCCAATTGTCCATAAACAGGCGTTTGAATATGTAAGTTTTGAGTGTCGAAATGTCGACCCGATGATAAAGAGGAATAAATTCATGGTGGGCAACCTTTGGCTTCGTCTCACTTTTTTTTTTTGTTCTTTTTGTTTGCGCTTCTTTGCTCTTTGCCTCGGAGGTAAAAGGATAAAGAGAATTCTTTTCTTGTTCTTTGAAGCCTCTGAGGAGTGATAGAATAATGCTTTTATGGTATGTTTATTTATATGAGAGATGATTGTTTCTGAACTCTTAGCTATGTTTTGCGCGTTTATTGTTCACTGTCTTCAACGTAAAGTCTCTTATCTTCAATTATATATGTGATATTTTATTGTTTTTAAGTGAAGAGTATGTATGTGTGTGGCATGTATTATGAAAAGCATCGTGTTTTTTTTATTATTATATTAAGCATTACAAGACGCAAGCTTTTTTGTTTTCTGCCCAAATTGATGTTCTCCCTTTTATTTTGCAGCAATTCTATGAGAAGTTGTCCAGCAAGGCTCGGCCCAAGCAGAGAAGTCCTTCTCGAGCTTCCTCTCATGAAGAAGATCTTGGTCAGCGACTTGAAGCAAAGCTGCAAGCTGCTGAACAGAAGAGGTGAATAATGAATATTTTGTGCTCTTTACACTTTTTTTAATGTAAATCATAGCTTGAGCACCAGTATTGATTTTTTGTTTACATTGCGGTTCATGAATGGGCAATATAATCTTTTGTAAAAAGTCTTTCAATTATCCTCTGGGTCCTTATTTCTTGAGCTTCAAAATCCATGAAAATTATGTCTGCTCAAGACTCCATTTCTTCAGTGCAGTGTGTACTTTGAGATAACACTGTTGTTCTATTTTATTGAGGAATGATTTGTTGACATGATTTTCTTGGACAGACTGAGTATTTTGGCAAAGGCACAATTGAGGCTAGCTAAGCTGGACGAGTTACGGCAAGCAGCTAAATCTGAGGTGGAACTACGTCTTGAGAAGGAAAGAGAGAACCTTGGCACAAAAGTGGAAACACGGTTTCAACAGGCAGAAACAAATAGATTGCTCATCCTGAAGGCTTATAAGCAAAGACGTGCCACCTTGAAGGAGAGGTCATCTCAGTCATTATTGCGAAGGATGGCTCGAGAGAGCAAGTATAAAGAACGGGTGCGTGCTGCAATTAACCAAAAGCGAACAGCTGCTGAGAAAAAGCGCTTCAGATTATTGGAGGCAGAGAAAAAGAGAGCTTGTGCTAGGATGCTACAAGTCCAGCGTGTTGCAGAGTTCGTCTCTCATCAACGTGAGATTGAAAGGAGGAAATTGCAGGATCAGCTTGAAGACCGACTCCAAAGGGTATGCCTGCAATTTGAGCTCACAATTTTCATACCGTGTTGTCGGTCAATTGTTTTTGCTCTTTGTGGGTAGCCACCTCTCATGAATTAATTGATGATAAGCAGGCAAAAGGACAGAGAGCTGAGTACCTGAGGCAGCGAGGTGTGAGGCAACGCAGTTTTGGCAGGGTGAACCGGGTCAGAATGCATAAGCAAGCTGATATCCTTTCCAGAAAATTAGCGAGGTATGTTAATAATTATATGAGCTAGTTTTTGAATCAAAACCATGGTTAACAAGAAAGCAACAGCCCTTGTAGGTGTGCATAGTTGGAGGAAAAAAATAATTGCCATGCTTTTGCTAAAATGATACTAATGCTTGCTTATATTGGTCCCATCAGATGTTGGAAGCGGTTCCTGAAGATGCAGAGAACAACTTTTGACTTGGCAAAAGCGTATGATGCTCTAGGAATCAATGAGGCATGTGTAAAGACGATGCCATTTGAGCAGCTAGCTATCCTCATTGAATCTTCTGATACTCTACGGACAGTTAAAGGTTTACTTGATCGTCTTGAGAGCCGCTTAAGGGTGTCTAGAGCTATTGCTATATCTAACCAGCCATCTACTTTGGAGAACATTGACCATCTTCTGAAAAGGGTAGCTACACCAAAGAAACGGCCAGCTTCTCGAACTCCAAGGGGTAAAGAGGCAAGGAAAGTGGGATCTAGAAGGGAGGCTGCAAAAGCTCCTGCCAGTACATCAAGGTACCCTGTGAGAGTTGTTCTCTGTGCCTATATGATACTGGGCCACCCAGAGGCAGTGTTCAGTGGCCAAGGGGAGCGCGAGGTAGCTCTTGCTGGGTCAGCTAGAGAATTTGTTCAAGCATTTGAAATGCTTTTAAGGATCATATTGGATGGGCCAATTCAAAGTTCTGATGAAGAGTCTGACTCAGTGATGCCAAGACGTTGGACTTTCAGGACTCAACTTGCAGCATTCGACAGAGCTTGGTGTACTTATTTGAGTCGATTTGTTGCTTGGAAAGTTAAGGATGCTAGGATGTTGGAGGATGATTTGGTGAGGGCAGCTTGCCAGCTTGAGCTATCTATGATTCAGACTTGTAAGCTGACTGCAGAGGGGGACACTGGTGCCCTTAGTCATGACATGAAAGCCATACAGAAACAGGTTCACTGCTACATCCTTCTTCTTCTTTTGCGTATTATGACTTAAAGAGACTTGAATATGTCCTTGACATTATCTTAGGATTGATGTAAAATATTGTGTTGCTTGAACCTCGCATTGGTTTTTTTTTCCCGTTGGGGGGGGGGTGTGGGTGGGTGGAATTTAAAGAAAATTCCTTTATTAGCTTCAGGGTGAATGGTGATTCATAAGAATATTCCTGATTGCCACTTAACTTTTGTACAATGATGAAGACAATTGATTGGTGTCAAATTAATATAAGCATTGTACGAAAGTTAAGGATAAATATAACCTTTGCTTATGTTGAATTATATGTAAACTTTTACATACATATACATATACTAAGTTAAGCTTGTGATTAATTCTTTTAAATGCAGGTGACTGAGGATCAAAAACTTTTGAGGGAAAAGGTGCTACATTTGAGTGGAGATGCTGGGATTGAGCGTATGGAAGTTGCACTTCGTGAAACACGGTCCAATTACTTTCAAGCGAGGGGGAGTGGAAGCCCAGCAGGATCGCCGATAGCCCACGTTTCACCTTCAAGTTCAGCAAATCCACTAGCTACTATGCCTGGTGTGAGTGAAAGAAGTAGGGATCCTGAGAAACCAAACCGTGTTGTTCGATCCTTGTTTAGGGAGGATGTTTCTCCCTTGCCAAACGAGTTTGGTTCTCTGGCATCAGATGTTGATGGCAGCCTGGGGCAGTCTGCTCAGAAGTCAGTCACGGAGAATGAAATGATAGTGAATGGACTCTTGCATGACTATGGTTCAAGTCTTGCAGATGGCTTAGGTTCCAGTAATGAGGATGAAAATACAATTCAGGTCTTTGGCTTTTTCCTTGAGTTGTGCTTTCCTCAATATCTAAAATATATCTAACCTTGTAATACTCCACAGCTTTACCTGTTCTTTTATTTTCTAACAATGTATAGCCTTAAGACTATAGTATAGTTTTTATCTGGTAGAATGATCTTGCTATATGTTCTCAGTTATCCTTGAAGTAACATGGTATACCTGTAACTACTGGAAGTCCACGACTGTATTGATACAAAATTTAATCCAGTGGTGTGTCAGTTATAAATTTTTGTGTCTGCACATGCAGGGCAAGATTAGAGAGATGATGGAGAAAGCCTTCTGGGATGGTGTAATAGAATCTATGGAAGGGGATAATCCCCAGTATGATCAAGTGGTTCAACTTATGAAGGAGGTGAGGGACGAGATATGTGAAATTGCTCCTGAAAGCTGGAAAGCAGAGATCATTGAAACAATCGATTTAGATATCTTAACACAGGTAGATTTACTGCTTCGGTCATCAGCGAGAAGAAATGTCTGTCTTGTGAAAGCAAAATTCCCATTCTCATGATGGCTTTCATCTGTAATTAGGTCTTGAAGTCAGGTAATTTGGACATTAATTACCTTGTGAGGATCCTCAAGTTTGCTTTAGGGACTTTACAGAAGCTTTCTTCTCCATCAAATGATAATGAAATGAAGACCAGCCACCAGAAGCTGATCGAAGAGCTATCTCAGCTATGTCAAGCTAAGGAGATCTTGAACAATCCTCATGCTATCGCTATGGTCAAGGGACTCCGTTTTGTGTTGGAGCAGATACAGGTTCCATCATTTTCCCTTCCCTTTTAACTATTTTTTCTAAGAATTTCTTTTAGATAAATCATCTTCTTTTGAAATTTGAACTAATATGATGAGTGGGAATAAGTCAAGAATTGAAATGGCGATTCTCTCATCGCATTTTCACTTTAAAAAAAATACGCTTGACGTTGAGTTACAAGAAAAATTTGAATTTTTTATGTAAGGTTAATTTATCGGTTTCTTGTGTTTGATTTTTACCACTTCTTTTGGTGCACATAACTCATGTGAAGATGGGTCCTATTATGGCAGGCACTGAAAAAGGAGATCAGCAAGGCTCGTGTAAGACTCATGGAGCCCATGTTAAAGGGGCCGGCAGGATTTGAATATCTCAGAAGTGCTTTCTCTAAACGTTTTGGAGATCCCTCTGATGCTGCAACAAGTCTTCCACTGACATGCCAATGGCTATCTTCCGTCAAGACTGGCATCAATCAGGAATGGAGTGAACATACTACTTCTCTCTCATCAGTAAGCCAAGAGAGTTCATCCCAGGGCTCTCTTCCTTCTGCGGTTCTCAGGACAGGTGGAAGTTTTCTAGTCAAGAGTAATACGTCTTCCGGTGCTTCCTTGAATGATAAAGGTACCACGGTTGATTTGCCTATGCATCTTCGGCTGATTGTTTTGTTTGGATTTTAACCAAATAATATTGTTTTTTTTGGGGTCAACTAACGGGTTTTAATTCTTGCTCTTTTCTTTGTTGTTCAGGTAATGGACTGCAGGAATGCAAGGGAGAACAAGTTGATCTGTTGGTGAGAATTGGGCTCCTGAAGTTGGTCTGCAGGGTATCTGGTCTTACACATGAGACTTTACCGGAAACTTTCATGCTTAACCTTTCTAGGTTAAGAACTGTACAGGCTCAAATTCAGAAGATCATTGTGATCTCTACAAGGTGCTTGCATCTCCTCTCTCTGTGCATAGCGATTTGTTGTTTTAAGTTTCACTCACGAAAGTGTTTCTGAATTTGTGCGGTTGCAGCATTCTCGTGTGCCGGCAAACACTTCTCAGCGAGCGAGTGGTGAGTAGCTCTGCAGACATGGAGAATGCCTTATCCAACTCCATTCAGCAACTTGCAGAGCTTTTAGATCGAGCTGAAGATGCAGGAATCGAAGAAATGGTGGACATACTGAGTGATTTCCCAGCTACAGGCTGGAAATCAACTGATCCAGTGAATCGGCAATCTAGGAAAGCCATCATGGGCAGAATGCTAGCAAAGTGCTTGCAAGCTGGGGACCCCATTTTTGAGAGGGTCTCACACGCTGTTTATCTAGCTCTGAGAGCAGTAGTTCTCGGAGGCAAATCACCTAGCTCGAGGAAATTGACGGAGATGGTGCTGAGGCCGATAGGTGCAGTCATCATGGCTGAGAGGGTGGTGGAAGCAGCGGAAGTGGTGGGAATTGCAGCTTCAGTGTCAAACCAGGTTCACGGGCAATGGTATACGGGTATTGTTAATTAATAAGCTGTAAACCCGAGTCAAGTCCGTTGTTGATTAATTAATGTGAAAGAACTGAGAACTGGAATAAAGTGATCCCTGTAAATAGTGAATAATGGTAGCAGTAGTCGCGGCTGTATAGCTTCGCTTTGGGTGGTTTTGCCACAACAGTATCTGTAGATTGGAATTTGCTGTAAAGGGAGCTCTGATAATCTATGATTTATTGCTCTCTCTCTCTCTCGCTCTCTGTCAATTTATGCTTCGTTGCTTTGGGTTCGATAGTTCGGTAGCTTTCATGGGGAAAATGATGGCTCAAGCGAAAACTTCGAATGGATATCATCGCATCAAATCAACAGAACGGCAACTTCGAATCATCGGATATCCACTTATCCTGAGCTAAAGCTACCTTTTCACGGAAATCCTGAGCGAGCGCTGGTTGCAACTCGTGATGCGATTTCGACATCTATTACTTCCATTTCCATCTTTCCGACACCAACAATGATCGATTTTCACTTCTCCACGTTGCCCCGATAACACGAAGCATCATCTTCTGTAAAGACCCGACAACAACACAGTATGACTATTCTTCTGCGGTTTGCGATGTTCTTCAATTCTGTAACTCACCTGAGCATGTCTCCGACGAGCAACTGGGGCCTGCTCAACGCCGGCGAGATGCTGAAAGTGTTTGCGTCCCCGAAGAAGGAAGGGTGCCCAAGCGGGGACGGCCTATCGGGGATCGGGGGGACTTCAATGTCTCCTTCCAGCATCTTGAGGGCATCTATAATGGTTGGCCTCAGAGCCACCATGATATGGGAACACAGGATCCCAACGAGAACAAACCTCTCCATTATGCTCTTCGGATTAGAGCTCGCGGATTCCCCATCTCTCCACAGCGAAGGGTCCAAGGCCCGCTCGATATTCCCCGCCTTCACAAGTGACCAGACCCAATCTGTGATCAGTAGAGCCCGAGGCGAACCAGAAGAGGACAGGTCGAGGGCTTTCCTCCCGCACATGATCTCCAGGACAACCACGCCGAAGCTGTACACATCACTCTTCTCAGTCAGCTGGCCGTAAAGAGCGTACTCAGGGGCCAGGTACCCGTGGGTTCCGGCAACCCGAGTTGTCAGATGAGACTGCCCTTCTCTGCTCTGCTTCGCAAGCCCGAAGTCGGCCACTCTTGCCCTCATGCCCGCATCAAGTAGGATGTTTGTTGCCTTGATGTCCCGATGGTAAATCGCAGGCTTCACTCCATAGTGCAAGTAAGCTAGCCCTTTCGCCACGTCCAAGATGATGCTCTTCCTCTGGGGCCACGTCAGAGCATTTCTCTTCGTGTCCTGACCGTCGTTGTACGGAAGGAAAAGATGATCGTCGAGGTTTCCATTTGGCATGTAATCGTACACAAGATATCGCTGCCCGCTCGCCTCACCGTAAGCATCCTCATGCCCGTCAATCACGCAGCACCCTCTGAGAGGGACGAGGTTCCGATGCTTTAAATTGCTGATGATCTCGACTTCGTTGCAGAACTCTGCATCCCCTTGGAAATCCGACTCGATGATCTTCTTGACTGCGACTTCAGTCCCGTCCTGGAGAATCCCTTTATAGACCAGCCCGAACCCTCCCCGCCCAACGAAATTCTTCTGCGAGAAATTGTCCGTGGCCTTCTCAAGATCCCGAATCTTGAACCAGATCGACCCCGTCTTGGGCCTCAGCCTTGTTGTGGACCCCAACACCTCCAAGTCGACCCCGAGACCTTGATTACATCCCCGTGCCTTTCCCCTCGTTCTCCCCTGCATCCCCTTATACCAGAAATACAGCCCGAGCAAACAGCACATCACTATCATGGCAACCCCAGCCCCAGTCAACCCGAACACAAGATTCGTATGTTGGTTACTCTCCGAGCTCGCCGGCGAATTCAGCGGGAGGCCTAGTATACAAGTCATGGCCCCATTACTTTCGGGCCCATAGGAATTGATAATCCCAGCAGCATAGAGGAGAGTGGAGTACCAGCAATCCAAGTCGTGAGAGCTGTTACCGTCAGTGAGCTTGGCCTGGACATTTAACCCAGCCGCCACGCAGGCGTCGCATTGGGTTAGGTCAGTGAGGTCAGGTCTGCAGGACGAGTCGAGCTGAGTGGAATCCCCAAGCCGCGCCTTCCACTCCCCAGTCGACTCAATACCTGCGCATGCACTGTCAGAGATCACGAAACGTTCAGGTGAGAAGCAGGAGGAAACGAGGCTTCCGGGCAGGGAAAGGGAATCGAGCTTCGACTGGAAATCATCGAGGCAGGAGGAGGAGGTATTGAGGTCTGGGAGCTGGAAGAGAGACGTTTCCTTCAACCTCCTGGAGAAGGCAATTCCAATCAGGGAGAGGAGCGTTTGGCAGCAGAGGGTGCTGTTCTCGGCGACAGGAGCCGCAGAAGAAGCTGCCTTGGGGGCTTCACAGCCCGAGCGGTTCCAAGGGACCGTCAGGACATAACCGAGGTCCAAGGGGCATGTCGTTGTCGTTGTCGTTGTCGGGGACGATGTGTTGGTGGCGGAGGTCACGGACAAAACCGCTGGGAGGAAGAAGAGCAGGAGGATTTTCATGGCGGCCCCTGGCTCTTCTTCTTCCCCTTCCTCTGGATTTTCTTGGAGTCGGGGTTGTTGGGTTTGCTTTGCTCAGCTGAGAAAACAGAGGAAATGACAGTCTAAATACAGAAAAATGACTGGAGGAGAAGTTCGACGATGCTTCTGAGAGAGGATGAAGAGAAGATGATGAGTGGGGGAACTGTTTTTGGTCGAAGCATTCCTCTGTCCCGTCTTCTCTGGCGGCTGCCTACTAGATGATGACACATCACTCCAAGAAAATGTTCTTCTTTATTTATTTATATCTCCTTTTCCTCCCTCCCATCGACTTCCTTCTGCCTTCAATTTACTTATTAAAAAAAAAAAAACTGTTCTTCTTCTGATCGAACTGACAAGGGGGGCAACCATAACGGCAAGCCTAAAGGGTCTCTGCTGTCGTGTTGTTGCCTACAATACCCAGGGGCCTAAATTTGAACGAACTAAATGGGAAGGCAAAAGAAAGTGAAATTTGAGTAAATTTAATGCAGTGTTGCTTTCACATATTGGTTAGATGAGTGAATGGCGCACAGACTAGAAATAGACCATTGAACAGTGATATCCACCCTAATATAAGGTCAAGAGATCCAAGCTCACAACCTGTCAATGGGCCTTCCAATCCACTTCGTTCCTCCTTTTTCTATTCAAAGCCATTGACCTTTTTTAACCCGAATGAAGTGGCAGACCAGTAAACTCGAGAGAAAAAAAAAAAACTACGGCGCTAGAAAGGAGAAAGGAAGACTATACAAGGTTGGAAATGTCCAACTTCTCAATGCGATGTCGAGGAAAACTTGTGGCGGCTTAGGTATCAGGTCAGGTCACGGGGCCAAATTTTATCAGTATGACCAAGAATAATGAGAATCTACATGTTGATTCAAATTGCACATCACGTGGGGGGATTTGTGTCAACCTAAAACAATCTAGAAGTCACAAAGATGGGCAACCATTCGATGTACTTGACTGTGTTCTTGTGATTAACCGAAACGAGAATCTTTATTTTGGGCAATGATATCATAGATTTGATTTGATGTTTACCTAACCTTATTGAAACTTTTACCTGAATTTAACAGCAACTGGTGATTCTCTGAGGTAGCTTAGGTAGGTAGGAAGGAATGCATAAGAAATTCACCTCATCAGTTGCATCGTCCTTCAGTACGCCCATTACCCCAAATTTGACTCGAGACTTGGCTTGTAGGGTTCTCCTTGCCGGTTCCCTGAATGACTCGCAAACCTGACAATATCTTGCTGAATAATCAATAGAAATCTGAGGACTAAGTCCTCGGGTTCCAATATCCAAAAGAGATAGAGAGAGAAACATCACAAAATTCTCATGAAGACTTATTTTCTTCAACCACTCAAGAAGCATGCAACAAGGAAAATAGTCTTACGAAGTTGCTCAAGCCCATAAATGGTAATCTTACGATAACATTCTCAAAGCCTATTCGAAAACTTAAGTTGATTATTGCGGTCTTATTTTTAAAGTAGGTAATGCTAGTATCATTTAACAACCTTGATCTTATGAGAAACTTCGATGTCCAAACATGAAGTGAGGCAGTTAGAAACCATAAAATAGTACAAGCAGAGATAAATCTACGTTGCAGGTGGGAAAAAGAAACAGCAGAGAAGAATCATAATATACCTTTACAGCTCTCAATAAGTTCAGATCGATGCAGAACTTCTTCATTCAATGCCTAAGCAATATTGTATGTGAATTAAAGCCACCCACTTAAACAACAAGTGAACACGCTCCACAACATTGCATATTGACGGATAAGAGCAAGGGCAACAACTGAACTGCGAGAACAGAACCAAGAAGAGTACCACGGATCAATTGCACTTGTCTTCTGTCAATCTGTACGATGTCTTGAACGAAGGAACCCATACAGTGGAGGTCTTCTGACAGAGCCTATCAGCTTAAGCTCTGTAGGTCTTCTTAACATCCTCCGTTTGACGAGCGCAGTAACATAAACCAAGAACGTACTGTCAATGAGTGAGCCTGCAGAAGTCCAGCCTAGCCCAAGGTTCCAAGCAAATATTACAAGTCCCTACCGCCAAGCTGCTCTCCAAAGCAGTTCCAGTTGAGCAATGCCACGGGCCCTCCCCCGGGTTGGGCTTCACTGGCTTCACAAGCTCTTTCAGCCTTTCATTTTGGGCAATGAAATCGTGAAGCTGCGTGTCTGCAAAATAAGCCACAGTAATATGCCAGAAACCACAATGGGCCAGGAGCATGTTGGTCCAGCAGAGTTTACAAGTTCTGTGTCTGCTAAAGAGGAACTGAACTCGCTTCTACTTAGAGCTACAACATCTTTTTTCAACGGATGGCAGCGGGGACACGAGAATTGCAACAACGTTGTTGAGATTGCTTCCCATTTCTGGTCTAGAACGGATCTCAAATCTCTCGTTCTGGACCCTAACCATATGTCTTCAATACATATCGCAGCTGATGACAGCTAGCTGCTTCAATACGCCAAAATCCAGCAAAAGCATAAAAACTATATTTCGCAAAGCCCTGAACTTTATTTGATGACAGACTGCTTTTTAATACTTCAAAAGCATTTCGCTTCGTCCCCACCACCGTTAAAATTGTACTCGGATCCAATAATGAGCAAGGATCTCATTGGATCAAAACTCACGTGAATCTAGTTCAGATTGCTGTAAGTGCAGTCAGTTAGTATGCATCAGAGAAAACCTGGGGAAGCAGGAAATCCATGATCGTACAATACAATGATTTTGCTTTCTAAAAGCTTGTGCTTCGATTTCTTCAAACTCACAACAGATTCATAAACATTTCATTCAAAGTCCGATCTTCCCGTACCGTATCAGTGTGACTGCCCCATCCACTGCAATGGTCAAGAGAAAAAGAAGATGCCAATGTAAGAGCGGATGAGAACATCAACGCTGAACATAGTCAAATTTATGCTGAAATTCGATAATTCCGCCAGCATACTCCGACGAGGTCCAAACTCCTCTACCTCGAAGGACAGCTAAACCCTACGAATTTGCCGCAAAGAGAACGTCGCTCATCCATTTCGAGACACTGAGGCGCAAAATTAACACTAAAGCAAGTGCAAAAGGGTGACAGTGTGGATGTTGTAGACTCGAAATGGCGGGACAAATGGCTGCGCGAATCCACTCACATGGCGCCACGTGAATCATGGCTCCAGCTAAAAATTTGAAACACCACGTTCCTCCTAGGGTTCCCCGCGATCTGAACAGTAGGGCTGGGATTAAAAAATCGAAGAAGGGAATTGAGAGGGCAGGAGGTTCGAGCCTACTATCACCGCCAACCGTATGCTCCCTCCGGCATGATTAATGCAGCTACGCATTATCCAACAAAAGCCGCCGAGTGATCATTTGCCCGGCTGCTCTGCTCTTCTGCCATGCCAGCGGGGTAACATTCTGTCTAGAGAGAGAGAGAGAGAGAGCTTTTTGGTCATTGGTGTCAGTCAGTCTATCAACTACAATCAAATTCTACATCTAACTCAATATTCTGCACTTCTCAAATAACATATAACCCAATACTCACGAGACTCGAAAATGATTGGCACCTGCGATCCCTGTGCCGGGCCGAATTCCAGCCCGAGTCCGTTGGCTAAACGCATGCGTGATCCAGGATTTTGAATGGACAGACTCCTCATCCCATTTGCTAAAAAATACGATTCCCAGCATCCATCATACAAATATTCCCGGCCGGTCTTTCCGACAAGTAAAACACCATCTGCTGTAAGAGATGACTTCAAGGGCACAAACCTCTACACTGTTTTTCTCTACTCCCTCCAACACTTAGGTGTCGAGAGGGCAACGGGGTACAGGAGGTCTTAACTTAACCCATAACGCTCGCTCGCTCGATACCATTACAACTAGTAGGCTGAACAAACCCCGAAACCATGCTCTCCCCTGTTAGTTGCAGTCGGCGTTTATCTCAATCGACAACTTTGACCCGCCCTGCCTGTCATTTTCCCTCTATTGCACATTCTCACCCACATTATTTTCTGGCCTCCGAGGCCCCGGGAATGCTTGGGCTTGATCTCTCACGTCTCTGAAAATGGAAAATATCGAGTTGAGAACGTCAGTGGAAGCCCCTCCCAGTATCCACAACAAGAGAGAACTAACTGAGTTCAAGGCCCCAGGGTCAGCTCCTGCTTCTGCCTGCTGGACATGATCATGGTCGTCACCATCCACCTGCCCCCCAGTGCCGGAACCGGCCTGGGGTCCACCTGGCTGTGCTGCCTGGTTTGGGCCAGGCCTTGAGTCTGGATTTCCAGGGGCAGAGCTCCTCGTGTTCAATCTTGTGATATGGAACATTGATGCGAGGAAAGTGGATGAGGTGATGTGGAAATCCGGATGTCGTTGGAGCTGCGAGCGGCCGTTCTGCATGAACCTCTGAAGGGCTGGGACCTGCAGTAGTACAGGAAATATTTCCACGAGTAAGAGAAAAGGTGATTCTTAAATAATTTGCCTATTGGTTTTCCAGAGAACAAAGATGAATTCTTGTGTTCTCATAAATAATAAAAATAAAAAAAGCACGAAACGAAGTGCGACCCCACACACTTTTCCTTGCAGTCCATGTATTTCAAGAGAAATTAATAGAGAAATCTCCTTCTACACATTGATTACCTCAAACCGGTTCCAGAAGTATAGGATGAGGTGTTGCATGAATGCTGCAGTTGTGGAGAGTGCCAAGTATGAAAAACCTGAAAGAGAGAGAGACTCATCAATCATCTTGATCAATTTAATCAAGTATTTCCGGCATAGTTAACGCAGGCCAAAGAGGCAACATACCATAAGCGTAGGAGAAGAAGTAAATGTGAAAAACCAGAAAATAAAGCAGAAAGAACCGAGGGAAGAACTTCATCGATATTGGTGTTCGGACGCTGCAAGACGATGCCAGACCTTTGTCAGATAAACAAAAACATACAGAGAACGCAGACTGCAGAGACACAGGGAAGAGAGAAAGACCTTATGAATGTAAAAAGTTCACAGAGCCACACGAGAATTAGGACCATGAAAGCCAACAGCTGATCATCGTAAAATTCAAATAGGAAAAACAGGATGCCAATCATAATCTGCAAAATTTCACAAAATACATGAACATAATTAAGTCCAGTGGCTGTAGAACATTAATGGGAAGGAGGAAAATAACTTTAAAGATAGTAAATGGTAAACAGTAGTGCTTACTGGAACAAACACAAGCGACTCAATGACATGAACAAAGATCAGCTGAAAAGTTGGAAGTTGATGGCTTGCATGATGTTGAAGTTGAACTGCAAGCATCCATATATAAAGAATACAGTAATTAAGGATAAAGTTGTGCACCAACAATGAATCAAGAAAATGTTTATTGTACAAGAACCTGTGAATTTCAGCATTCGAGTCTGGGTCTCTCTTAATGTGAATGATACTGACATCGTAGTTGTGAAGAAAACGAACAGCGACATCATAAGTACTCCACATTTTGTCACAACATAGTCTGCAGAAAAGGCTAGCTAAATTAACAACGCCCTCTCATAATTGGAATCAATGAGAAGGTTGCACTAGAAGTTACAAAGATTTGAGCCTGCAAGCAAACATTTAAAAAAAAAAAAAATCTAGATTGATTCATCTATTTCTGATCCTAAGCCAGCACGTCATTCATAATATTTTATGCCAGATAACTGCATAAGTTAAACAGAAGTAAACTGACCTGCAAATTTTGCAGGACCTTCTGGAGGTTCTTGTACATAGCTGAGATTATAGAACTCCTTTGTCTGATAATTATACAAGTAACCTAAGGAGAAGATGGTCAATTTGGTGGGGAGCTTTAACAATAATACTGCAATGGAAAACCCAGATTATATCCAGGAAAAACTGATTTATGCTATGTACCTAAATCTTTTTTTTTAGAAGACAATAAAATTCTATGATACAGGAAGCATTTTTTCCATTTGCACATAAAGTACAGCCCATGTACCTGAGAATGTAAAGTAAGGTTGCACTTGAGGGCGTGAAAGTTTTGAAATCTAGCCTCTAAGAAAAAACTACCCATGACAATATCGGCTAAAATCCAAGTGACACATGATTGTAAATACAGCATCTATTCATGAAACCTATACAAAATTAGTACCTTTGCCGGGAGAATTCAGCAAACTGTTCATCAGAATAGTATCGTAACCAACAAATCTGTTTATGATAAGTTGCTGCCACCTGTAATGGGCTGAAAGAATTGTCAGGATCTCTTTATTAAAATAAACATGCTTTGCCATATCCAACAGCGAATTTATTGATGGCAGTGAATAGGAAGATCAGTGCAAGGGAAATCTTCAAATTTTCATAAAAGTGAGGTACCCACAAAATATTGCCTTCTCATCCAGTTCGAGTTCCATGGTCACAGCCATACAGGACCAGAATGCTCCAAGAAGACTGAGCAAACAATCTAAGTAAATGTATTGCATGCTACAATTCCTTTCCCTTGTAATCAGACAAACCATACTCTTATATAGGCACATATCTACATGCAAAGCCCTTTTAAGTTCCTATAAAGAGAGTATAAACCTTCATTTATGATATTGCCATTCCCAAATCCAGTCACTGCTTCTAATGATGCAGTGGACAGAATCATATGGTTGGCATAAGAATCCCAACACATGGACTCAAATTATATGAAACTTGAAGATAGCAGTTAAAAAGTCGCCAAGTAAAAACTAAAGAAAGACAAACAAAAATACAATCAGTTAAGGAATATAACCTGTTTCCGAAGCAAGGATGCCAAGCTGAAATGCTAATATTTATAGTATGGATATTGTGTCGAGATTTAGATGCTTCTGATAGCAGGAAATAACCCTGTAAAGGAAACAGTTCCTGGTGATGATAGAGTGAAAATACTCCAAGAGGCAAGTACACTGAAAACTTTGTATCCTATTAGCAGAAAAGATAAAAATATGATATCTCAAATGGAAGAAAAAATCAGATACATGCATACCTTCTCCATGGTGTATAAATAAGTGGGTTCAAAGGCTTTACTTCTTTTCTCGAGAAACTGCACTGCAATGAATAGAAAAGGTTACATACAGAGTCAAGATCACAGAGTTAGATAGTTGATCTCTTGGAACTCTATTTTTGGTTCCNTTTCTGTACCAAAAGGAATTACATTTGATTTTGTAGCGGAAAAAGGCAAAGGGTACCATTTAATTATATGTTCTGTGACGGGGTTATTAATTCTGAGCTTCCTCCTCAGAAACTTTCCAAAGACTACAATAATGGAATCGTGAGGTCAATCAAAAGCACCCAGCAAACTATTTATATGACAATATTGCTAATGCAAATGAAGGTTGAGAAACAATTCATGATTTGTTACCTGCATAAGAATTAAGCCGGTCCAAGTGCAGAATATGCAACCACTTAGGCACATCAAGATTCACATATACAGCTGCAATATCCTGCAGAACACAATTCATCTTCAGCAACAGGAAACTGCATAAATTATTCCATGAATGTTTCTTTCTTTCCTAAGCAACAGAGAAACCAAGAAAGATCCTCTATTGAAAGCAATTTATTCTTTAAAACTACTGAACAAAAGCAGAATTATTTTTTACATCCATGACAGGGCTTGTCAGTATCATCTATATAAAGTAATTGTTAATGGCTTATATAGGTACTTCCATACAATCTTAGCGCTTTTCTTTTTGTCTGAATCCATACAATCTTAAAGGTGCTTAGAGCACTTGCTAGCATTATCAATAAAGTAGTGCTAAGTCAACTC
>CXYZ01002299.1:117762-138353 GCA_900006705.1 Sonneratia caseolaris
GATAGACCCAAACAGGCTTGGGTTGAAGGGCAGCCATCCCTCACCCCTTGACCTCTCAAGCTATCGATTGTTCTCAACCCATCATCCATTCACTGGTTTCCACCAACCACACTCTCAGAGCTTGACCTTCAAATACTTTGTCCTCCTCCAATTTGCCTTAATCCCAAAAACATGCTCAACCCCCATCTGCATACAGAATCCAAGAGGATGCTATATCCTACAATATTGCAGCCGAAATGAAGGAGGGGGGAATTTGAGGGAACCTGCTGGACATAATTGGCATGCATGACAACGAGAATGCAGAAGAGAGTGATGGCTGTGAAGAGGAAGATGTACTCCAGAGCAGCCCTCTATCGAGGGGTCAGAATCTGCGAGAACCTATCTTGGACCCTTATGAACGTCTGTTCCGGATCCATTTCCTTTTCTCCCTTTCTGCTCCTCCTTCCGCTCCTCCTAAAAAATCACACCGAATCCCCAGTTGGGTCGTGCAATTTCATCGTTTTTCTTGATAGGTCCGTGAAACTGAATTCCAATTGGGGTGATCTTGTACAAACTTCGGGTCGGGGTAATTCGATTTCTTGACCGGCTTGAATTGAATGGAGGGTCCGGAGTCTGAAGTCAGCTGAATTTATCGGTGAACCGCGAAGAACAACAAGATCATCCCGGAAGAAGACGAATTGAATGGGTAGATTAGATGAGATTAGGCTGTTCTTGTCGCTGTGCTGCTCTTTCTTGTTCTTACTCTTAACCCGCCGATTTTGACCAAAAGATTTCTCTTTTCTAAACCAGATATGCCTTTCATTAATCTCTTTTTACCGATGCTGATCAGATCTAATAGAGCCAATTAGTTGAACCTGTTCTTGGGAGAGGAACGACAGCTGAAAATGACCATTAATGCTCCCTGGACTGAGGAGCAAGACGAGCAACATGCTTGAATGGGGGATCAGGTCGGATTAGCTGGTCGATAAGATAATTACTTATAACCCATGAATTAACAACGATGTCAGCATTTTCTATAAACACGTTCTATCCTTACCTCCTTCGACTGCGACCACCAATTGAGCAACGGGAAGTGCACAATCTTCTTCTGCGTCTGATGGCAGTCTCACCACGTAGCCTAGAACGACCTTAAGTGCACTCATCGATCAGGCAACACCGAAAGCATCTCAAAATTCCGCATCCACCTCAGTTGTGACACCAGTTTTGCAAAAAAAAAGCATCCTTTCCAGCTACCCACCTACCATCTCAGTCTTACAAAGTTGGTTATGTGCCCCAGCTGCCCTTGGATTCCCAAGAAATATATACTGGTAAAAAAATGTAGCAATTTTTTAAATTAAAATAGTAAATTCCTCCAAATAAATATGTCTGCAGCATAGTTTTTAAAACCGGACCGGGCCGGGAACCAGTGTAGGCATGGGTTCATGGGTTCATGGGTCGGACCGGGGGTTCAATGGGTTGAACTGCATGTTTAAAAAATAATATTAATAATATAATATTACTAATAAATTTACATAATATCATAATTTGAATATAATTTATTACAAAAATCATTATTATAACCATTATATCAAACAAAAGTTTAATATAAAATGTAAATATAAGTTTAGTAAAATAAAATAAGTACATTACAATATGTTTTTGTTTTTGTTTTAATTTTAAGTCGGCCGGTTTTCTCATGGGTTCAATTGGGGTCACCGGTCGGACCGGGAACCGGCCGGTTCAATCGAATTTTTTCTCTTTTAATGTGCAATTGGGTTTTTTGAAGGATCCGGACCGGGTGAGTGGCCGGTTCCCGGTCGAATCGGCCGGCCCGGTCCGGTTTTTAAAACTATGGTCTGCAGCTTCTAATTAATTAGATAAAATGGATTACCCATTTAAGGAGAGCCTTAATTACAACTCTGTGTTGATGCACATGGCTGGCACAAAAGTACATTGGACCACAAAGATCACTATTGGTACTGCATATGAGTTATTAACAGAGAAATTATATACAGTAGGATCTTGCATTTTGAATCACATAAAATAAAAAATTTTATCTCAAGACAATTTTACTATTTAGGAGTTCACATTGCTATAATCAGATTAGTCAAGTCCCATTAAATTTCTCGATCGAAAAAAGTAAGACGCTGTTATTATCTTATAAAAACTTTTCGATGCAATAAACTCAAGTACCTTCGCTGGACGTTTCATGCGGCAATCCATATATGTGCTTGCCCACATGCTTTCCCGAGCGATGGACTTTCCGGGCAGCAATGGACGAAAACGAGGCTAGCTAGGGTTACCCAAAGCCAGTCCCCAGATGAAATTTGGGAACCCTAATCGAGCTAAAGCCTCTCAACAGATTGCGAGGGGATTTGTACTGCAAATGAGGAATATAATGTACTACAAAATGGAAGGTTCAATCACTGATTGTACTGCCCTAATTCATATGAACAGATAATCTTGTTTATTATTAAATTTGGGGAGGTTTGCTGTCTCATTCGTACGAATGCCCAATTAATATATTAATATTTAAATCCTTTTTATGCATGTCAAAGAATATAGTCAGCATCCAGCATCGCCCATAAAGGTTGGCCGTGAATTAAGTAATATTCATTCAAATTAATTCTGAGCAGAGAAACCACTTAATATTGCCGTTTAAAGTTAATTGTGATTTATTTAGAGTGAATAGAAAAGGTGACAGTACATGTAAGTCTATGTCAAGTGGGACATCTCTCTTCTCTTCTCTTCTCTTCTCTTCTCTATCTATCCAATGTCAAATTGCCAAATCTATAGCTCATATGTGTCCCTCCCTCCCACTTCCTCTCTTCCAAGCGATTTCTTTTAGAGGGGTCTCCGTCGTTTTCGGTTGTTGACCCTCTGGAAGTTCAATCTGTAGCCGCAGCAACGTTCTCTGATGGTGATGGCAATGGTGATCACAACGTATATAAGAGCTACAAGGTATAGGTGACTTCCCCCTCTCCCTCCCCCTCCCCTCCTCCACTCTCCCTCTCTCCCTTGTTGTGATGGATTTGTGCTGAGAAATTAGACATCGACATATGAAGTTCGACCATCCATTGAGTTAAATACTCGTGTAATAACAGAGACAATCGTGCTTGCATTCAACTCTCTAACCAAAATATATTAATTTTTTTAAATATAACATATCAGAACCAGTTGTAAAACAAGATAATATATATTTTCTTTTATGTTTTAATGTCCGTATCCCTGCGCATATATAATTTCGATTTTAAAAAAGTCAAGTTTTATCTTACGATTATGCTGTATAGCAGCGATTAAAGCTCGAGGTGCCATGGATCTGAAGCCCTTGGCACCTTTGATTTTCTGGGTATGGTTCTAATTCGTCAAACAACACACGGTGTGTAAATACGTTTTATCTGGGGCTTACTTTTTCCATGCATCTATCTGTATTACTTAATGGTTTTCCATTTGTCCTGCATAAGTTAGGGTTTCTGTTTCTTCTTTCCCTGAAGTTTCTTTTCCAACCTTCTCCTCGTTTGCTGGTGGAACGAGGCAATTAAGGGATTCAGACAAGATGAAGCTAACCCATGCTATCTTCCGTTAATGTTTGCACTCTAGTATTGTTGTCTTTACTGAGAATCCAATAATCTTCACATCTTTTCTTTTGGACACATATACATGGATCGAGACTCATTGGATCCCGAATCAACTAGTGATCGATGTATGCTCTTTCTTCCATTAATATCGAAATCTGCAGGGTTTCCGTATGTGGAGGCATCTGTATGTGCCTTGTCTGAGCGTCAATCCATGTTAATCTGTGTTTCTATTTGTCGGATTAGCAGATCGTATGGAGAGAGATTAGAGGAAGCTGCAAGTGAAGTATGTCATCTCCGCCTCGCAGAATAATTCCGGGCCTGGAAGAGACTTCACCCTACCTCGAGACTTCCATAGAGGATCTTGACGACCTGTGGCCACTTCTTGATGATCAAGAAAACCCAGTCGCACAACCCGGGTCCGGCAGTGTCGGCAGTTACGGATGGGATGGAAATTTTTTGTCTAGCCCCCATCTTCAAGCAATTGTCTCCAACAATATTTCATGTATGTTTCTGCATGAACATGGCAGGGGTTCACTTCCGACAATGAGCCATGACATGATCGGAGGTCAGTTGCTAAAGAGACAAGACACCATGCTTTTAGCCGAGCCCAGTATTGTTGGTCAGGAGCTTCTCTTCACCGAGACCACTGTTGGGGATGTACTTAAGTGCAGTGAAGAAAATGCAGGCTGCCTGATATCGATGTCTGATGCTGAAAAGGGGAAAGGGAAAGCTGTAGTTAGCCCTGAGAGCGGAGAGGCCGAAGACCGATTGATCAGTCGGAGAACAAGAACAGGGAGAAGGGCACCCAATAGACCACAGACGGATGGTGAAGATGGGTCTGTGGCGAAGAAGCAAGACCACAACGCGAAGGAAAGAGTGAGGAGGATGAAGCTCAATGCCTCCTACTTGGCTCTTGGTGCATTGCTTCCACAACCTCGAAGATCCAAGGTTTCCTCCTCTCGACCCTTTCTACCACAAAATCTTTCTGCTTTACTACTTTGGCCAAGCTGGCAGTTAATGTTTCCATGAGATTTCGATCCTTGGAGACAAGGATAAGGGAAAAGGGTTCAACAGGATCGAAAGCGATCAGCCAATGGTGCTAAAGAGCAATGCAGAACTGATGCATATTCTCAAGAGAGATTGTCTTTAAAAGATGGGTCAGTCATCAGACTGCCAAAGAACGAGCTTTAAATGCTCGGGTTGAAAATGTAGGAATTCGAACATGTAAATGCTTTCCACGGTGACTGATGATTGACTACACAACAGAATTATCTTACGAGCAGATTGAGTGATAAATAAGTTTTTGACTTTGCAGAAGAGGTGGAGTGCGCCCATGATTATTGACAGAGTAGTCGAATACATACCCGAGCTAAAGCGAGAAATCGAAGACCTGATGCTGAAGAAGGAAAAGATGTTAGAACATAAAGCAGAAGTAGCTGACAGAAGAATCTCCAGCAGTTCAGCGGCAGCTGCTGCCAACAGTGACCAGCTAGAATCCTCCTGCCCCATTACAGTGTCAGTTCATGATGTGAGAAGCGGAGAAGAACTGATCATACAGATCTGCACGAAGAAGAAGAGGAGGAGGAGGAGGGAGGATCCAGGGGAAGATGATGGTATCATTTCGTTGTTGTCGAACTTTGAAGCCGAAGGGCTATCGGTCTTGAGTGCTTCCACGCTTGACGTTGGAGAGGATCGAGTCTGCTATCACTTGCACACCCTGGTAATTACAACGAAAAATCTCCATCAAACCATTCATAAGCTTCTTTTTTGCTCCCTATACCAACGGTACGTATGTCAAACCTCTTCTATATAATAGCCGCATCTCTTCAGGTCTCTCTTCCTTTTCTGGTTATAAAAGAGATAGATGAATGAAAAATGAAGGGAATATCATGATATCATGATATCAGATGAAGGGCGAGAGCCTACGTAACCTGTAGTCGAAGCTAAGATGGAAGAGAGAAATATGGATTCCTGAGAAACCAATCTATGATAATCGAATTGGATATCTCTATCAGATTTTGGGCAAATGCTCGCGCTGTAGAAACCCCACCTCTTAAGAACCCACAATCAATCGAATGCCAAGAAACTTGTCAATGGAGCCCGGAACAAAACCCGTGTCAATGATAGGAAGTAGTTCCGGGCGACCCGTTTATGGCAAAGAAAAAAAGGAAATAGGACACTTCATAGACTGGGACGGTCGAAGCTACTGATCTGTGTGCTGCGTTCTTTCTATTGGGCAGATCAATGGGAGTTCTTATGGACCTGACTACGCGGCCATTCTGAAAGGGAAGGTGATTTCATCGCTAACTGGGCCCCCACCCCAGCTAGCCCTTCTTGAGACCAGAGGGGGAGAACAGTAAAACGGAGACTGAAGAGAGCTCCCCAGATCCACCTTAGCAGGATGAAACTAACCCTTCATTTGTTTGTTCATTGGTCTGTTCCTTCTTTGGCCATAAGGGCAGATTCATTTTATTTATTGTGCTTTCATCCTACCCACCTTTATTTGAATACAGGTACGGATGTTACCACCACCGTTTAGGCACACCGACCAGTTCATCCGGGAGAAAAATCAAATGATATAAGGAAGAGTCCGAAATGACCTACAAAATGAAGAAAGAGACCCATTTCTCCCGAATTTAGATTAAACATCACCATATGACACATTGGATGATGTATCACCACTCTGCAATAAGAATCAAGGATGTAACAGAACCTGCGGAATGCGACTCTCATTCCTATCCAGAAGAGGAACAGAACGAGCACTGATAAATAGAAGGCCGGATGATGTGGCTGTAAGAAGAATAAAAGAAAAAAAAAAACAAGGACCAACCCAAGCAATCCAGTAAAGGAACAGTACAAAGAATATGATCAAGAAGAATAATGAATACAAAGAAGGCAGAACCGTGATGGACTTAAAAGGAGAAACTAGAAATCACCCACAATCCTCTCCCATAAAAATTGCCAAGGAGAAAAGAGCCCCAACCTGCGAGACCAACAGGTATGAAATTAAGCATGGCCATGGTCACATGTGATGACGCGCAGCTTAACGTATTCAATACACTAAGCACTCTCTCATCTAAATCTTTTGCTTTGTTCATCATCTAAATCTTACAGAGAGCATATGATGATTGTGCAATCGTAGATTCAGACAAAATTGTAATGGAACATATTCTTCGCAAACTCTACCCAGAAACATAAACTGATGCTGCATAGTTGAACATGCATAAGGACACATTCGAAGGAAGAGTATCTTATCTGCAGTTGCTTAAGTTGCAAACAAAATTTTGGCTTTCATGGGAGACTGAAAGCAAACATATTATAATTCTAACAAGATCCAAAAGCATAGAAACCTTCTCTAGAAGTGCTCATACCTGGTCTCCTGTCTCTGGTCAAGCTCTTCATTAAGGCTGACTTAAATAGGCAGCACAACATCCAAGACGCAAACGGAAACAAAAGAAAGGCCACAGATGGATAAGGAACTATAGTTTTGAGAGCACAGCAAATGCTGATTATAGGCCAGGCTCAAAAATGGGGAATTGGTGTAAGATTATCATCAGCTCCTAGGAGATAAGGCGGCCAAGGCATTTGCATGTGCGGGAGAGAGGCTGCTCAAAATGGGTTGCATTTGTTGGCCACAGAGTGAGAAGAGGTGAGAAAATGCCCTGCCTATTTGGACTTTGACTTCAGGAGTTTCATCTGGGGATATGGCGACTTCAGCAAAAATTCTCACCAAATCTGGCGTTGAAGCAATTATCTGTGATGTAGTATAATGAGAACCCAAAAAAAGAGAGATAAATTTCAAATAAGACTTCAAATCTATCTTTCCTGTCTGAGTAATGAAAGAGTTTCGTTTACCTGAGGATTTGAAGACAACACAAGGGTAGAAATACATCCATAGACGGCCTGTGATTCTTCGTGATCTTCCTTCAGAGGAAGAACTTTCAAGAAAACAGGTAGGACTTGATTCAAAGGCATGGCCTCAGGGTGAACCATTATCATCCTTGCTATAGCACCAGCTGCATTGTCCCGCACAGCATCATCAGGTTCAGGCTCCCCAAATAGTGGATAGAGTGCACGTAATATATCACCATAGAACCTGTTTTTGAAGTCAAGAAACCAAGGCACCAACAATGCAAGAACTTCATCAGTCTCAACAAGCCGATCAGATGACAGTCAACTTCATGCTTATAAATAAAATTTAAACAACTGCACAGAGTGCAAAGGGATACCTCAAAGTCGGTTCCCCTCCATTCTTACACAGTTCACCAACACAGAAAGCTGCATTCCTTCTGTTAGTTGCCTCAGAAGATAGTAGCTCTTTGAGAACCAAGGGCATTACCCTCTGAAAAGGTTAAATTCATCAAAGTATGTTTCAGAATGCTAGTCATTGAAACAATCATATATCAAATACAGGAAGCATGAGCATTCAGAGATGTTACATCAACATAGGCAGAAATTGGAGCACCCATGTTCTGAGCAACTTCAGCAAGGCTAGCCACCACCATAGTCCTATCCTGTGGAGGGCGTGAAGCTTTCTGGAGTTGCCAACAATTAATAGGCATGCAGTAATTAGGAATCATCATTAATTTCATATTTGGAAGTATATATGCTTAGGATCTCAACCACGAACCCACCGAGAATTTCATTAGAGCATCAAACAGCTTTGAAAATATTGGCGCAAAATGAGAACCCATTGCCTTGGCAAATGCAGGAAGAAGATCAGATACAGCATCCATGAGTATCTCATCATGTTCAGCATCATCCTCATCATCTTCACTATCAGACTCCATCTGCTGACAAGCTGATTGCTCTTGAAGCAGTTGCAAAGTAGAGTCAACAATTTGTGGCATATCTGGAACCAGATGATGATAGTTGTTAGATACAAGTCAGGATGCTTCAGTCTCTCTACCATAACTTTCTAGTTAAGGTTAAAGAGAGCACAAGTTTCTCACAAGGCTCAACAGCAGCATATCCACACTCCTTGACAATATCAGCTATGTTGGTGCAAACTTGAGCAACGACTTCCTTGTCATCATCTTCATTCATAGCCTTGACATAAATATTCATGACAGTACCTGCAGACATAACAGAAGATGTTGGCATCATTGTATTTTACTTGGGACAAATGGAAATCCTGAAAAGCTGTTTCCACAACTGCTCTAACCAAGGACTTCTTTCGCCTTTGCTGGGCCATCCTGCATGAACATAATCACATCAGATTTGAACAAAAGAAGCTGCCAGGCAATATGCTTTTTTGACACAAACTATCATTAAAAGGCCACTCCTTTAACCAAGAAAAAGAAACTTTCACAGATATAGATTTCAGAGTCAGCATTGACCATCTAACTGGGCCAAAATAAACTTTGTATTCTTATTTTCCTCTACAAGAGGAACTGCAGTGGAGGCATATAACCACAGATCTTGCTTCAGAGAAGATGCAACTAAATGAAAAACCAACTTATGCAAGCTGAACACCTTGTGATGGACCTCTTTACTAACTAGAGAAAGAAGGAAAGATTTGACAAACTCAGACCAATTATATTCCTGTACAGTTCCCTCTCACCCAACCCCCACCAATTTGAGCAGCAAAACTTCATCTCATTGAACTGAAAAGAATGAAATCCAAGTTGTCCAATCAGAACTTACATTATGGCTCTCAAAAACTGCCTGTGCTGCAGTCACAATATCTGCAACCAAAAAGGGGCTTGCATAAGAAATCGAAATGACAAAAAGAGCTCTCAGTGATTCGCATGTACATTCTTTCAAGACCCCCACTGACTGGCCGACTACTGATTCAATAAACAGCAAGCAATTTGTTAAGAATGCACAGACAGATCAAAGAACAATGCAGCTTATCTAAAAGAAAAGAGAAAGAAATGCAAGGTCTACAATGTTCAACCATGATGTAGAGTTTGCATTTTAATATCAAATTCCTCATAACAAAATATGGTCAAATCTTGTCACTGGAAATGGGGAGGTTAATTATATTATATCATCACCAAAATAAAGTATAAAAATAATGCAGTTTCAGAACTAAAGTAAGAAATTTCCATACTAATCAAGACTTACTCTTTAAACCTATAATTGCCTGCAGACGTACATCTTCATGAAAATATGCAGAATGTTTTATCATTATCCTGAAGGATTCCTCCAAGTATCTTTAAAAGATCAACGAATCCAAAAGAAATGTTTGACTCCTCAAGAACATTTTGATAAAGAGAAGAGGGGAAGAAAAAAAATGGTGAGAGAAACAGTTGAGGATACGGTGCATAGGCACTATTTGTATGAAGTGCAAATAATCCCAACGCTTGAGTTGCGGCTGCTTTTTCATCCAATACTCCCGTTCTGATGCTGATATTTCTAACCCTTGGCTCATCATGAGCTTCATCATCAGATGATACTCCACCAACTCCTCCTATATTTTCTTCATCAGAATCATCTATGTCCACGGCTGAGCCATCATCAAGATTGCAGGAAGAGAGAGCCAGAGGAACAACATGAGGAAGATACTGCTCAAGAAAAAAGTAACTTCTGAAGTCAGTGCAGGCTTCCAAAATAAACTAAAGAACACCAAAGCCCAAAGAAATGTCTACCTTCACAAATCCATCACCGAGAATTTCTGCCACATTGCTGAAGAAACCATGAGTATACTCCCTAAGCTCACTGTAATCAAAGCCAAAACCCTGCAGAAGAAACCGTTATATTCAAGTTCAGCAAACAAATTTGCTGTGCCTAGAGATAAAAATGCAAGTTATCGGTAATTACAGAAATAGCAGCTTCAATGTAGGGGGCCAGAATAGGTTCCATCCCAGCTCTCCCAACAGTCATTGCAACTATTCCAACAAGCTCAGTAGCCCTTGCCCGAGAACAAAGATCCTCACGCAAGGTAAGTACCATGAATGCTTTCATCAACTCCAGAACCCTCTCAGCATATGGCATGAAGGCTTGCTCTGCAGCAGCCGCAACAGAACCAATTGCAGACTGCAACAATTGTGAATGTTAATATGAGGGGAAGTACATCCAATTGACATTAACCGATCCTCTGAATCATTTTAGAAAAACTAAGAAAAGGGCCTGATTACCATGCATGTCTCCTGCAAATTGCGGGAGCTACTCTGTAGTGCTGACAAAAGTTTATTCATTAACGGATCAAGAAATGGAAGAATTTCCTCGCCCATGTTGTCACAGAAAGCTGCCAGAGCGTAATATGATTTTTCCTGCATAAAGTAATTTTCATTTACTAAAACATTAGGCAAAAACATACAATCTCCCAAATTTTTACAATTTACTCCATTACACACCTTCACTTCATCAGATGCATCCTCAATGGCATTTAAAATGCAAGGAAGGACACTTTGATACTGAGATACTATCTCAGGCTGCAAATGCTCTGCAAACTGACCAAAAGCAAATGATGCAGCCCCTCTAACCATTTGTTCTGCATCCCGAAGAGCCATTAAAACAATATGAAGAACAGGCTCCAATTTCTCTTTCATTAGCTGTGAACATCCCTCCGAAATGACACCTAGAGCTGTCACAGAAGCTTCTCGATACTTGGGATTTGTATTTTGGCTACTTATTGAAGCAAATTCCAGCACAGGTGGAAACACATGCTTTGGAAGATTTAAAGCCATAGTATCAATAACTTCTGCAGCAGCTCGATCAGGAGCAAGATCATCATCTTCATCTCCATCTGTCGACTGTGCAAGCATTGGGCACATGACTTGCAGGATAGGGTTCACCAGCTTATATTTCTTCAGAGAATTAGATTTATACTTAGAAAGCCATGAAATTATCTGAATAGCCTGAGAAAAAAGTGAGAAAACAGTAAATTTCAGACTGGGTCATTATTAAAGAACGGAAAGTGGAAAATTGTTCACTGTAATGAAAATGAACAGGGTAAGGCTGGAATATGGTACCTGGTGGCGTGTGTTTTGTTCTAAATTTTGACTTGAGCAAACCTCAAGAGAAAATTGCACAATGGATCTGATAGAATCTCCAAGAAGAGGTGCAGGAGACTCGATCAGCTCATCAAAAATTTCAAATGCAAGTACAGCTACATCCTCCTCACCTGACGAAAGGCATTGCCTTGATACATTCAAAATGCTAGGAATAAACTCTCGAAACTTAACCTGCATTAATGTGATGCCAGCATCAAACGAATCATAAACCGAAAGAAATAATCAGGTAGATGGAAAGCAAACCATCCATCATCATCAACAAAGTAATATCCAAGGAACATAGAGATGCTGAACTTTGCTAGAAAAGTATCTGCATAATATCAGAGCAATCCACAAATTTTGGGACATCATGGCATGGCCAAGTAGCGATCAGGATTGAGTAATGCTAGCATTCAAAATTGAGTGTCTCATCTGGTTTCTGGTTTGTTGCAAAATTTCACAATCAGGATATGCTAATACATTAACAACAAAATAGTCATTCAATGTAAACATGTACAAATTGCTACAAAGAATACAACCATGTATATGTAAGTCTGTCATTCGATGTGTCATTCTATGCAGATGTGGCAGAACACAAGACCTGCCACATGGATCGTTACAATTCTTTAAGGAATGTACATCACCTTTAATTAAAAAAAGAACAGTGATAGACAGGTAAATCAAATATAGTCCTTCATGTGAAGGAAATAATATTGTGAGCCATCTGTGAGGTATTTTCATTACCACATAAAATTGAAATTATTATGGTTAGTAAAACATCAGTTTGTAAATTGGACAGCAGAGATCAAAAAGTGGAAATCATGACTAGCTAAATTACCAGCCATCATGAAAACTCACCACTTCATCTCCGTCACTAGTAAACTCCAGGAATGAGCCAACTGCCCTAAGAATTTCATTCAACTGGTAAATGATGGGACAATATCAACCAAAATTTAAGAAGAATAACTAAAAAAAGCAAGGTTCATGGTAGTTATGATTGAGGAATTACTTGAGAGCAGCAACTCTGACACGATTGCTAGTTTCATCTTGAAGGCACTTGAGCAAAAGACCTTGTAAATCTGAAAAATATGGTCGAAATGTGTTTCCTATTGTTTCTGTTAGAGAGCTGAAAAGAATCAATGCAACCTGAAATCACAAGAGATATGATATCAAGCAGAATCCAAGAGCATTTTCATAAGTTTTATCACATAAGCTGGGAACGACAATAAAAGAAAGAGCCAAGTTTTCCTGTTGCAATATTCAGCTTGGCTATGTTAATCATTGCCTAAGCAACCACAAAGAACATATAATATACCAACATACAGAAATACAAAATAATGTCACTTGTTAATTAAGTACATAAAAAAAGGTTTTTACACCTAAGCTATCAAAAAGAAAAATGCCATGAATTTACGCACTTCACACCAAAATACAATCAACAAACCACAGAGTTAAGGCATCAACAATATGAAAGAGAGTAGCAGACATCTTAAACTTACTTCCCTATGATCTTCTTGTGAGCTTTGGCTACACTGAAATAAGAAATTCAGTAAATCGGGCCATTCCCCTGCTGGAACTGCATATTTTGCAACTATGCTCACTACATTGGCGCTTGCTCGCCTCACAGGAGGGCTAAAAAGAAAGCAATCATCCATCAATCTCTTTTTCTTGAAAAAATATGAATAAAAGAACAAATAAATTGCAAAGAAGAAGAAGAACTAAAGTGGGTGACTTGTTAGGTTAAAAAATAATTTTTTTTCTTATATAACATGTCACCTTTCTATTATTATATTATTTCAAGTCCAGATGTCAATTTTTATTTAGGGGACTCCATTGAATTTCCTGAGCACCGCACACATTCAAAATGCCCTGAATACAATTCAAAATATACAAATTAGCGTATCTTCCACTTCTAGGTTGATGGACAAACTCAAAGAAAAATTATAGCGCTTAACTCATATAAGATGCACATTATAGTTTTTATCTCCATCTCAAATTAGGTGCATCGACTAAGCATGATCCTGAGCCAAACATGATCAAAACGCCACATAAAAGATAAAAAAATTCCGTTCCACAATAGGCAGCAGGCTAAGCAAACTATATCATGCTTCAACATGCGCCAATCTTCTGCCAATCAATCACCGTGCAATTCACACTCCTTTAATATTAATTCATTTAAAGATATCTCAAATAAAAAAAAAGCATTTCAGAGTTTATTTTCCAATCAAATTAAACGCCACCAATTTGACACAGCTTGAGATTACACCTTAAGGTAGTCATTATATTTGGCATCAGTGATTTCCCTCAAGTGCCTCCATAAAGTCAGCAATTTGATCTCACTAAATAGGTATCACTTAACAACTTTGCAATAAGAAGCTTCGATTTCCTAGGCAAATCACATCCATGTACACCCCATAGTCACTAAATCCAATCAGCTCATTAGAATCCGCAACTCAGATCATTAGGATTGGACAAATGAAATGAAAGCAGAGACAGATTATTTCCACTACCTGTGCTCCAAAGTGATGCTCTCTATGAGGGAGTCCTTGACGAGCTGCTTCGTCTGTGGGGGAAGCTTGGCCCAGTGGCCGGTGATCTTCTTGCGGAGGAGAACCGCGGCGAGCTGGCGGACGTTGGGTGTCTTGGCCGTGCGGAGGTGCTGGATGAGAGCTGGGACCACCTGTGGATCCTTCGCCAGCCGCTTAATCTGCTCCTCCGCCTGCCGCCGCGCGTCATTGTCCGGCATCAGGAACTGAATCAGCAGCAACTCCAGAGACTGCGCCATCGCTAGACAGAGTGAGAGAAGAGGATAGAGAGGAGGAGGCAGTGTGAAGTATTGATCGGCCGCTACTCTTGGAAGGGTTTTCGAGCTTTCCGGGCAAAGGTTTCGGTTGTAGGTGTTTATATAGTGGGAGACTCTTCGCGGGGCAGAGCGCGTGTCGCGGTAACAGCATGTCGCTTTACGACCACCGTCGCCGTCTGGTCCCACTCCGGTCGACGGTCGCCGTCTCCACTGGCCGTTACATGGAGAAATTGGTCTCGCTTGTGGGCCCATGGGCTTTGAGTTCTACCCGCTCTGGCCCAATACAGTTACATGGATCTGTTAGATAGAACGTATAAGATTTGGGCCAATTTCAAAATAATCTAAAGTTAAAGGACCTATGTGCATTCTATGGTCTTCTATTCTATACGTTGACGACTGGCGGCGGTAAGTTATTTCCGTCTGGTGTCCGGTCATTCACAGTCCTTGGCGTATCTGAGACTACCAGAGGAAGCAACCGCGAATCCGCCATTAGAGTGATTCGTAATATCCATCTGAGAAGGCAGTAGCAAGTGCAAGACCTATTTCTATCTCTATCCTTATTCTCTCTCTTCGCGTGTGGAAAATGAGGAGGCGGACGTTATATGCTTGGGGAGTGGCGATTTTGAGCTTCGTCGTGCTGATGGTCGTCACCCCGGCGATTCCTCAGTCGGAAGCATACCATGACTTCGCCGACAAGCGCGAGTTCTTTGGTAATTGGTTTATGTTCCTGATCTCTAGGTCTCCTCGTAAATTTACTGCAGAGATCGAAGATGATCTTGGCTTGACTTGAAATAGAACCTAGGGCTTCTTTCGTATTGTCTGAAAGGATGTTCATGTTGGAGAGAGAAATTGGTAATTTTTGTCTGTGAACGAGAAATAGATAACAGTCCTTTCAGTCAATTCAAGTTTTACCTGCTAAAATAGATCGACTAGCAAGTTTGAATTAGAAGCTTATATGCTGTGATTCGAATGAAAGTTAGCTTGTAGGGTAACTTTGTTTTGCTGATTATGATGATCGTTTATCTGATTCAGAGATGAGGAACTTGATTCAATGTTTGACTCGTGGCTTTTAACTTTTCAGGCATACCTAATTTTCTAAACGTAGTATCCAATTTTCCGTTCCTTGTTGTTGGTCTCATTGGGCTTGTACTCTGCTATTACGGGAATTATTTCAAGTTGAGGTAATGCAGTTCCTTGTAATTAATGTTTCTTGCAACTTTTCCCAAGAGAGGAAAGTTCCATTTGATGCTAGCTGCTGACTATTGTCAGTCTTAAGTTTGCAAGGTGAGCTACTGGGCTGGACATGTTTCTTTGTTGGTGTTGCTGCTGTTGCCTTTGGTTCCTCGTACTACCACCTGAAGCCAAATGATGCCCGGCTTGTTTGGGATCGCTTGCCGGTAAATTTGCTCAAAAGATAGTATATTTGCATGTATATATCAATCTTCTGAATACGGATGTAGATTTATATGCGCTACTCCTGGAATCTGTAGATGACCATTGCATTCACTTCAATTGTGGCAATTTTCATCATTGAGAGGATTGATGAACGGAAAGGGATGATATCAGTAGTGCCATTACTTTTGGCCGGTGCTCTAAGCATTCTTTATTGGAGGTAAGTTAACTGTGTTCAACCCTCTCAAGTCTGATGCCTCTCTTTGATCAGTATGTATCTGGAACTTTCTGTACCTCTGTCAAAAGGCATTGACCTTCCCGTTTCTCCTTGATGCCCTTGCTATTGACTGTCTACGATCACTTGCCAGCATGAAATTGTCATTTTGTATTAATTTTTTCTAGGTCTAGGGATTAGTGAGTGAGAGAGGAGTAAAACCTTGACATGATTGTGGTCTTGGGGTAATGCAAGACATTGTTATATACATGTAACTCATTCATGGGATATCTTGTTTAGATTTTTTTTTTAGTAGTCAATAAAGAAACTTCATTAATATCGCATCAAGAGGATGCGTAAAATTGTATACAAATTTTTTTTTAACTAGACAAGCATAATCCTATCCATAGCATCACTCATGAATACTTAACCTCAAGAACCCCTATACATTTGACTATACCAAAAGTGTATATCCCATGTCCCTTGTTTAGATATTTTGCAAATAGTTTTTTTTTATTCCTCATCCTAGAGAAGAATTGCATCACATCTGTTGTGAATAGAGGTTTATGGATCTGTATGATGCATAGCTACTGTGTAGTCATCAGTGGAATTTGACTATCCTTCTGCAGGTTTTTTGATGACCTTCGTCCATATGCTATAATCCAGTTTGTTCCATGCATTGCTATACCGGTTATGGCTATTTTGCTGCCTCCAATGTACACTCACTCAACATACTGGCTTTGGGCTGCAGGTTTGTGGTCTTGCCCTAATTTTGGAATTTCATGGACTTTCTCCCTGCTAATCTTTTGTAAATCGACTGTGGCAGCATTTTATCTTATTGCCAAGATTGAAGAAGCTGCAGATAAACCAATATACAGATGGACTCACGATGTTGTCAGTGGGCACACGCTTAAGCATCTCTGTGCTGCGATGGTCCCTGTTTTCTTGACTCTCATGCTAGCAAAGAGAAATGTTGACCTGGAGAGGTACTTCTCCATAGTGAGTTTTACATTGTGCATCATACTCTCCCACCCTGAATTGTCTTGCGATCTCCTGAATGCAGGCAAAGTTTGCTGGTGACATGGAAAGTCTCCTGGCAACGATATAGGGATAAGAGCTCAAAGGCAGAGACCTATGAATGCACGTATACAACTGTTTCAGCTGTGGAATCATGATTATTTGATTGAGCTTTCCTGTCGACAATGTTCTGTAAATCTCTGTTGATCTAAAATCCCAATAGCACAGGAGAACACCAACTGAAAGCACAGATGGCATGAATTGCAGTGTCTTTACTTTATGTACATAGAAAAATGTAGTCATCCAACATTATCTTTCTTCTGCACCTTTTGTTTGATGATGAGGACAAGCAGATGAATCTAACTCTGTTAGTTCCAAGTTTGGCATGTTCAATTGTAGACTCCTACACGGGTAAACAATTATCCATGCGGAACCTTTTAATTGATATCCCTCTGTTTTTACTCTTTCATTGTGAACAAGTTTTAATCTTGTGCTGATTGTGCCACTGAATGCAGTGCCAATATCCTCTTATCAAGTCTCTCTGGACTGGCAGAGCCTGCATACTTGAAACGCTCACTTAGTGTTGAAGGAGATTTGAATAAAGAATAGGGTAACATTGGCAGTTTTGAATCAAGTTCCAAATCCTCACCAATAGTCACCACAGGAGCAGGTCCCATCCTTGAAGTGATGGAATCGGCTAACATCTCTCACGACAATCTCCCTCTGGTAGATTCTAGACACAAACTTGATCACCATATGGCAGTCTCCGCAGATACGGAGATTCTTAGTCACTCTAAGAACCGCTCCTGCCTCAGTATTTAGAATCCCAAAAGCAACTGCGAGTTTCTCACTGTGCAAGATAAGGTTATGCTCTTTCTCCTCTTCACTAACATCATGAAGTGCAAAACTCGTGTTGGGCACATAGCCTTGCTCCTTGATCTTGTCCGGCAAGGCCTCGAGGAAGAGATAGATCTCACTAGCCTGAGGATGTGAGGTGTCTCCACCAAGAAACAGATGAGCTATCCCATCAATCTCGATCCAACTACAACCAGGACTCTTCTTCATTCCTAAGCTCTTCACAGTATTCCTGAGACTGTCCACTTCCTTCCACATCCCAGCTTCCGCATACATGTTTGAAAGCAGGACAAAGTTCCCTGCGTTCTCAGGCTCTATCGAAAAGAGCTTCCTAGCAGCCAATTCTGCCAACGGCAAGTTCCTATTCTTTCTGCAAGCAGCTAACAAAGCTCCCCATATGCTTGCTCCTGCCTCCATTGGCATTCGATCAATAAGCCCCTTCGCCTCCACCAACCTCCCAGATCGGCCCAGAAGATCCACGACACAAGCATAGTGCTCGACTCTCGGCTCGACGGAGTAAAGTTGAGTCATGCAATCAAAGTACTTCAGCCCAGCATCGGTGAGACCCGAGTGGCTGCAGCCCGACAAGAGTCCTGTGAAAGTCACACTATCAGGTTTAACCCCATTTCTGATCATCTCCTCAAAAGCTGAAATACAGTCCTCCCCCCGCCCATGAGATGCATAACCCGTAATCATAGTATTCCAAGCGACAGAATTCTTCTTGTTCCAAGGCAATCTATCGAAGCAGGTACGAGCTTCGTCGAGGCTCCCGCATCGAGCATACATTCCGATGAGCGCTATCCTAACAGAAGGATTCGAGTCCAACCCAACTTGACGAGCATAGTCATGGATCTTTCTTCCACGCTCGAGAGCTGCTGAATGAGTACAAGCAGGGAGAACACTCATAATTGTAACCCAGTTGGGCTTTATCTCATGTTCTTCCCTCAGCATTCTGTCAAACACTCGCAACGCCTCCTCCCCCAGCCCGTTCTGGGTGTAGCCTGATACCATTGCCGTCCATGAGACAACGTTCCGGCAGGGCATCGCAGAAAACAGCTCTTTGGCAAGGCTGACATCCCCGGCCTTCATGTACCCGTTGATAAGAGCATTCCAAGAGGAAGCGTCTCTGTCAGGCATTTCCTCGAAAACCTTACGCGCATTGCCCGGCTCGCTACACTTTACGTACATATCAATCAACGAAGTCCCCACGTACATGTCGAGATTGCACCCAGCTCTCAAGCTCTGCCCGTGAACGCACCTTCCCACCCAAATACTCCCAGTGTCAGCACAACTTTTGAGCACAAAAGGCAACGTAAAGTTATCGCCGGAGAACCCACCGGTGTGCATGAAACGGTACACCTCGATGCACTCCTTGGAGCACCCGTATTTGGAATAGGCTCTGACCACGGCATTACACAGAAGACGGTTCGGGTTCCTCATCCCGCTGTAGACGAGGACGGCAGAATCGAGATCGCCCGAGCTGGCGTACATGGCGACCATTTTGGCGCCGAGGAAGGCATTGGGCTCGATCCCTCGGAGGGCAACGAAGGCGTGGACTTGCTGGCCGAGCTTCAGCAGGTTGGAACCCGTTAGCAGCTCGAAGATGGGCGCGTAGGAGGAGGGGTGAGATGGGCACTGGAGGAGGAGCGGGTTCAGGAGAGCCCGCAGCTCCTGCAGCGACAGCGGCTTGGACATAGGATAGGTGGCGGGAAGCCACTTCTGGAGCCAACCTCCACAGCCATATGGCGCCTCTCATCCTGGCTGGGCCGTACTTATCGGGCCTCGACTTGCAGGCCCATGACTGACATAAACGCAGAACTAATGGCCTCATTCATCATCCGTACGGTATGGGTCACAATTCACAAATCGGAGAAATCCGTCACACGCCCTAATTGATCCATATTCGAGCTTGGCTGGCCGATCGAGGGTACATTTTTTATACCGAGGCCGTACCCCCTCGATTTTTCTCTCCGGGTGGCCTTCCATCAATCAAGAAGAAAAGGAGAGAATGATCCGTGTACCCATCTAATCAATGAGACGTCGTGGTCAGGTCAGGTCAGGTCGCATTAGCACACCCCATAAAAGCAAACCGAATAGGTGCAATTTTCCCTTTATATCTGCCGTTGCTTCTCCATTGCGACAACGATTCGATGCTACTACGGCATTTTTTCCAAAAATTCAAAAGGTGGCATAAAGGAACCAACAACAGGGAAAGAGGGGGAGCCGACCGTAATTGTTGGTAACGGATCAATGGTTAGTACTGCCATTATCGTCCCATGTTCTTTCTTAACCTTAACCCATAAGACACATGCACAAACACATAAATTCATATAATAACTTCGTGGGCTACTTATAAATCGGTAGTGAGTAAATCTCGACCGATAAACTTTACTAAAATTAAGGTAAGATCTTAGTAAAAGATCGGGAACGTGTCGGGGATTTGTCGGGGTCGAGTATGACGACCGCTTGGTGCAATGAATTTTAGCTGTCCATAATTCATCCGTGTGTTCGCTTAGACCGTTGGCTTTTGTATCGGACTATGCGGTTACGCCCCTAATCTGAGGAATTTACACTTGACATTATATTCAATGTCGGAGGGATTTCAATAAGGAATATCCAACTGTATAAAAAAAATTTAAAATAACTATAATATATTAAATTTTGATAAAATAATAATGTTAAATTAATAAAAATTATGAAAATTAATTCTGAACTTTATGGTTTATCAAGAATTAAATATAGGAAAAATAATCATCCAATTCTTGTGTCGATAGTATGAAGCATAGTTTTAAAAACCGGACCGGGCTGGCCGG
>CXYZ01002299.1:138741-213222 GCA_900006705.1 Sonneratia caseolaris
TTATAAATTATATTCAAATTATAATATTATGTAAATTTATTAGTAATATTATATTATTAATATTATTTTTTAAATATACGGTTCAACCCATTGAACCCCCGGTCCGACCCATGAACTCATGAACCCATGCCTACACCGGTTCCCGGCCCGGTCTGGTTTTAAAAACTATGGTATGAAGTCTCGCAATTGTGCCCCCATAACCCGTCATGTTCGCGGAGCCCATAAAACTCTGGTCCCTTTGAGTAGTTGGGATGTAGACGTCGTCGTTTTTGTCACATCTAATTCGTTGACCTTCAGTCACAATCGGGTGAGTTTAACCGTTGACCTTCTGGAACCGTTGAATGAGGCGCTGCCAGTGCCAGGAAGGAACACGCTCGCAGACGCGGCAGAAAGTCGGTGGCATGTCATATGCTCTGACTCTGAACACCCCCCACATCCGTATCAGCTTCAGCTTCTTCTTCTTCTTCTTCTTCACCTTCTCCTATTCCTTCGTCTTCAGCTCAGATCCGAAAGCTTGCGTTCACTATACACCAAAAAGTAAAAAGAGAGAACCTTTTTCATGGCATCTTCATCTTCTTCCACTGCAAGCTGGAACTTTGATGTGTTTCTGAGCTTCAGGGGCGTGGACACCCGGGAGGGCTTCACGGGGTTCCTGTACGATGCCCTGACCCGCCATGGCTTCGTCGCTTTCATTGACGAGCAGCTCCGCAGTGGCGAGTCCATCTCCCAACAGCTTATCGGAGTGATCGAGCAGTCCCGGGCCTCGATCGTGGTTTTCTCCGAGAACTATGCTTCCTCCGGCTGGTGCTTGGACGAGCTTGCGAAGATCATGGAGTGGAAGAAGGAAATGGGGCACCAGGTGTGGCCCGTGTTCTACCGGATCGATCCATCCGAGGTGAGACATCAGAGCGGGAAGACGGGGGAGCATCTGCTTAAGCTCGAGAAGAGGTTCGGGAAGGAGTCGGAGAGGGTGAGAGGGTGGAGGATTGCGCTCAATAGTCTGGCTAATTTGAGTGGATGGCACTATAAACTGGGGTATTCATTTCACTGTTGTTTCCCTCTGATCTTTCATGGCAGAAAAAGAAAAAGTTTCATTATATTAAGGTTTTGGCCTGTCACAAATTGATCCTCTCAGCTTTTCACGCCTCGTTTGAACATAAAGTTGAGCTTTCGATCTTAACTTTCTGATTGGCTGTGATGATAAAGGCTGTCATGGGCAAACTTAGTAATCTATCTTGGACATGATAGCTTTCCAATTGTGGAAATGTTTCTTTCTTGTCCCTTTTGCTCAATTTGATCATCAATACATTTGGACAATAGTAAGACAGGAAGTGAATCTCAGTTTTAGGTTAGGACTCACTGTTTCTAAGACAAATTGTTTAGCTGGGCTTGTAAAATCCATGTAGTGCGGTGCAGCTATGATATCTCGGACTAAGTTTCCACAAATTTTGGCATACCCTGCTGATATTCTTAAATTTCGATGGGGTTATCTAATGGGTGTCTGAAATTTGTAGGGCTGAATCAAAGTTCATCCAACAAGTCGTTGAAGAAGTCTCGAGCAAACTGAACCGTCCTACAATGAGCATTGCCACCAATCCAGTCGGAATAGATGATTTCTTGGAGAGCATCAGGCCGGTCCTAGGCATTGGGCTGAATGAGGAAACTCGAATGATCGGTATTTATGGAATTGGTGGAATAGGGAAGAGCACGATAGCTAAAGCAATATACAATGAATATGCAGATAACTTTCAAGGAAGCAGCTTTCTCTCAAATGTCAAGGATATGTCAAGACAGCCTAGTGGCCTTGTTCAAGTCCAAGAAACCCTTCTCTTTGAGATATTAGGGGACCGAAACTTGAAGTTGTTCAATGCAGATAGAGGAATCAGTGTCATAAAACATAGGCTCCAGTACAAAAGGGTTCTCATAGTTATTGATGATATCGATCATCGAGAGCAATTGAGAAGGTTGGCTGGAGATATAGGGTGGTTTGGTCGTGGAAGCAGGATAATCATAACCACCCGAGATAGACATCTGCTTGAAGCCCATGGAATTGAACACTTGCATGAAATGAAGGAGCTGAACTATCTCCAATCTTATCGACTTTTCTGTCTGAATGCATTTAGAGAACCTAATCCTCCCAAATCACTCGAGGAGCTAACTTCTCGAATATTAGATTATGCCAAGAACCTTCCCTTGGCTCTTATTGTGTTGGGCTCTTTCTTGTGCGGGAGAACAGTTAAGGAATGGGAGAGTGCTATTGCAAGACTGAAAAGTGTACCTAATAGAGAATATAATGAAATCCTTAAAATTAGTTACGATGGTCTTGATGATTTTGACCAGGCTATTTTTCTCGATATTGCTTGCTTCTTTAATGGAGAATCTGTAGACTATGTAGTGAAAATCTTGGATGCTTGCAAGTTCTTTCCAGATATTGGAATTAGAGTGCTTATTGATAAATCTCTTATAAGTGTTGATGAAAACAAGCTGTGGATGCATGACTTGCTGCAAGAGATGGGAAGGGAAATCGTTCGCAGAGAGTCTCCAAACAATCCCGGTGAGCGCAGCAGGCTATGGTTTCCAGAGGATGTCATTGATGTTTTGACAGAAAATTTGGTCAGTTCTCTTACGTCTTGCTATCTAATTTCTTGTTATTGTTTGCACTCTTAGCAGATGAATCATCAGTCTGTACTTTGATTATAGATGTGTTGGCAGTTATACTAAGGTTGTATTTGGTGTGGATGAATGGAAAGAGAAGTAATGGACTGCCCATATATCAAAACGGGCTGCTTTACCTTTATGTGGAAATCCTTCAACAATATTTCCATCCATTCGCATCAAACGAGGTCTTAGAGTAATGGTCACTTGTGTCTTTGTGATTCTCTTCGAGAACTGAGATTTCTCATTACGCCATGGATTCGTGTACCAGGGAACGAACAAGGTGGAAGCTATTAAGCTCATCTTGCCCGAGGCTGAAGAGGTGTACTTGAACGCGAAAGCTTTCAAGAGAATGAAGAGGCTTCGTCTGCTTATCATTCACAGTGCCTACATCTCTGGGGATTTCGATTATCTGTCGAACAACTTGCGATGGGTCGAGTGGAACGCATATCCTTTATCGTCTCTCCCGCCGAATTTCCACCCACGGAAGCTTGTCGGACTGTACTTGTATAACAGCCGAATCAAACACCTCGGTGAAGGTTATAAGGTAAAAGAACCAAATATTGTTCATCAGGGATGTCGTGATATGGTAACTGAAAGCTCCACTTACTACATATATTTATCTGCATTTTGCAGGTGTTTAAGGACTTAAGGCACCTGAGCCTGGAACGCTCTGAATGTCTCACTGAGATTCCTGACTTCTCAACACTCCCGAATCTTGAGAGCTTAGTCCTTGACCACTGTATGGGTTTAGTTGAGCTTCATGATTCCGTTGGGCTTCTTGATAAGCTCGTAACATTGAACCTCGAGTTCTGCTATCACCTTAGAAAGCTCCCTCATATTCTCAAATTGAAATCTCTCCACAGCCTCCTCCTCACCAGGTGCAGGAGGCTTGAGAAGTTCCCTGAAGTTCTCGAGGATATGGAATCACTGCAGGAACTTCGGCTGACCAAGACATCCTTGAAAGAGTTGTCTCCATCAGTTGCAGATCTCACTGGACTCGAAGTCCTCTGTGTCTCGGGCTGCAAGAAGCTTAAAGGGCTTCCAGCTGGGATTTACAAGCTGAAACAGATGAAGCAACTTCTTCTCCAGGACTGCTTGCAGCTTGGTCAGTTCTCTGATAATGATGGAGAATTGATCTCCGCAGAACTGGAGTTTCCAGTTTTACAGTCGTTGAACCTGCGAAACTGCAGCTTATCCAACCTCGACCTTTTCAGGAATCTTGACTGCATTTCCACATTGCAGGAATTGCAGCTGTCCTGCAACAACTTTGTTGAACTCCCTCCCTGGATCAGCAGACTCTCAAACTTGCAAAAACTCGATGTGAGTTATTGCAGCAAGCTGAAAGAAATCCCAAATCTTCCACCGAGCATCAAGACTGTTACTGCAATCGATTGTGAGTCGTTGGAGAGTTTCCCACAATTGTCTAGCATGATGCTGTGTTCCAGGAAGTTACTTCCATCTCTTAAAAGCATCAACTTTACGAACTGCCACAGGCTCGCCCAGAATCTCGGCAATGGGGTTGCAAATGTTCTAATGAACCAGGTAAAACCTACCCTTCCTTTCTCTAGCTCTCGGCCCTATCCCACTCCTTATATGGTTAGCCAATGGATTGTTCAGATTCGGAAAGCTTAATATGCTCATCAACAAATTTAGTCGCATATAGTCGAGAGACTGGTTGGATTGTCTTGCCAAGTCCATGTTCTGCTGCATTCTCCTAATCCACCATATAAACTTGCACCAAATAATGCGAGCTAGAGCCTGTATATGACTGGCGTAGCAATGCATAACAGCATGCATTAAACCAATTTCTGTGAATCTAAAAGAAACCCCCTTTTGCAGGATCCTCCATTCAGTCTGACTTGGCCTGGGCACGAGATACCAGAATGGTTCGAATACCGGACCCGGGTTGGTTTCTTGTACTTCCAGATACCGGAGCATCTGTACGACAAGTTGGTCGGGTTCGCTCTCTGCGTGGTCGTCAAAGGCGCTTTCGCTTTATCGCTCAGCTTTTTGATGAACGGCGAGGAGGTAGCCCGATGCTCGGAGGACTTCTTCCCGATGAAGTCTTGCCACCTGTGGTTGCTTTACCTCGGATGCCCGATCGTTAAGCCGCTGAACGGGTGGTACTACTTTGAGTTTAGCCTCGAAGTGACCTACCCTCCTGGTTCGCCCATTGAAGAGTACTTGAAGAGCTCCGGAGTCTTTCTCGAGTTCAAGGATGGCGGTAGGTTAAACTGGGCCATAGAAGGCCGCTCCTTGTCGTGCACTCACTTTCCCGAGGTAATGTACGAAGAAGACAACGACCAACCCGAAGATTCAGAGGGAAGTCCACCCGAAAATTCGCCGAAGAGATTAAAAATCTAATCTCAAATGGTACCCAACGGTTCCGTGCCCCAGAATCGGTCAGATTTGCGCAAGATTCTTGTGATCTTGTTGTCACCATCGGTTCATACTTAATCCAAATGCCATTTTTTTTTCTAAATGGATTTTTCATCCGAATGTACTTAAATACCGATGGGTCGAACTGATGCGGCATCCTGTAGATGTTTCCGGCCGATTAAGAAATTCACCGTCGAGGCATTCCGATTTCACGCCATCAGCCCGTTTAAGTCCGTACTGCTATTGGTTAACATTTTAGTCTTAATGTCGTTTTCCGACCAGATTTTGCGTCGACTTGTCCTTTAACTAATGATGAATGATGTCGCACTCTCGTAAAAAATTGACATTTTTTGGCATTAGTAAAACATGTCCCATGTGTGTGTATATATATACACACAATAAAAGAGGGACTCAAGCATTTATCACATTCACACTTCAATATTATTTTTTGTGTAATCCAAATGGTACACTCTAATCAATTTATAATTGAACTAGTGATTACATCATTAAATCTCTAAATTTATGATTTAATGATTAAATTTTATATTAAGAGGATCGGTGAAAATTTTTTAAGAAATTCTTGCTCGATTTTAAATTAGTTTAGATGTACTGTTTGACTATTTTAAAAATAGTGTGTAGTATAAAAAGAAATACTCTACGAAACCAAAAAATAAGTTGGTTGAGGGATGAAACTTTAGTCTTTTTGGGTATACTGTCTATGTTAATATGGTTAGTTGATGTCAAAAATCGAAATTTGTTTCCATTCATAGGATTTGGACAGGAGGGTTTAGGATTCGTCGAGCCACCCAAACCCCCTCGGGTCCTTTGCACGTGCGAGCTCGTGGTGGAAAGCAAACGCGTTGCTCCCACGCTAGTCGTGATCTCCTGAGCTGTGCGTGACCGCAGCGGATCTCGGCCCTTTCCTCCCCGGTGAGCTTTTCTTCTAGCATCAGCCATGGCTTTATACCTTGTAAATCCCAGCCGGCCGTTGTAATTGTTTGCTGGGCTGGCCGCCTATCTGGGCTTTAATTTACCGACACACCCTTCAGCTATTACTTCTTTACAAATTAAAATGGATGGTTTTTCCCAGATCTGTGGGTACTGCACAAGATAGCCAAATTCAACCGCTCAAGTGTGCAATTATTTTTGCCGTGAGAGTGGGCTCGGAAAGATAAATTCTTATCTAGAAATAAAGAGAGGAAATGCTCTCCATATGAAATTTCTTTTATATCTTTTGATGAGATTGGTCGGATAACAGTATAATAAAAAAAAATATAGCAGTATTTTATATTAGAAACTCTACCCAGCTCAATTACCTTGTCGGCCCAATGCGTGCCTTGCCTTTGATGGCCGAGACTGACAGTCCGGCCACATCAGCAGCCCGCCCGAGCAACAAAGAATCGGATTCCATCTGCCTGGGAACTGTTCATCCAGTAAGCATAGTGCAGAGGGCCATCTTGTCAAATAGGCATAGCCGAGGGAGCTGTCTGCAAAACCGAGTCGTCATTCTCTCACGTGGGTCCCACGCGATCATCGTCGTTTTGGTTGCCAAAAACGAATCAGTTCTTGCTAGCGGCGCTGCCTGACACGTGGCGACAATGGACTGGGTAACTAATTTTCTTCTGAACAGTGTGTTCGGTCGGTCGGAAGGAACAGAGGATACACTGTGCAAGCCACGGCGATGTAGAGGATGAGAGAGAGAGAGAGAGAGAGAGAGAGAGAGACAGGAGCTGGAATCTCGGAACCGAATCGGTGGGAGGAAGGCATCGAGAAACTGCGTGCGATTTGGAGTAGTATGACAGTGTTCCATTTTCCGGTTCAGCTACCTATCCCGAGGAGATATCTTTAAGCTCGAGGGGAATCTGGTGTTGTCTGATTCATGCGGTGAGTTGATCAGCTATTGTTCCTGATTCACGTTTTCCAGCTAGCACACTTGTCAGGGTACATGTGATGATACAAGATTCTTTTTGTTATGGGTTGATCGATCGTTTTCATTTCGGGTGCTGAACTGGTTTGGCGATAAAATCATGATTTCTGGGAATTTTGAGTGGAAAGATTTAGTCTAGATTTCAATGGGCAAGATGTTCTGCAGAATGGACAATTCAAAGTGTAATTCAACAGGGTAGGGTTTTTGTTGAGTAGCGCAAAAGGTCGGCATTGCAGGATTGTCCACCACCAACGAGGCCTTAATTGAGAGAATTACTTGTTGAATAAGTAAAATTTTTTAGTTTTTGGCTCATTTCTGCAAGCGAACTGAAGTTATTGGTTTGCTGAATATATCCATTGGACCCTCTGATTTCAATGAATAATCAGTTAGAGAAGGAGTCTGCTTGGGCTTAGTTGGAATTGAGAGCTTATTTATAATTTGAGCATGAGTATCAAGCCGCATAGACAAAGAGGAGCATGTTGTGGTGGATGGATTATAGCTATATCTTAGGGAAGGATACGGGATGCATTTTCAGCTGACAAGGGAGGTGCCTCATCAAGTTTTTTTAGAGAGAGAACTTTTGTTAGCACCTTGATTCAGTAGCCTTAACCATTGCTTGGGTGGTAGTTCAAGGAGGAGAGGGGAAAGGGAAGGAATATGGGGAAATGAAGGAGAAATTTTGATTGGACGGGTAAAACTAACCTTCTCAGTTATAACCTGTTAATTAATTGACATATTCATCTTACGGCAATTGGAATTTTTTTGTCTATTCTCCACTGTACCATGACATGATAACTGGAGACATGAAGATTTTGAGGAGGGATATCGACCGGCATTGCTGAAGTGTATTTATTCCTATTAATTTTATGAAAGAGCCATAAAGATAATTTGGTAATTTTATTATATAAGAATCTATAATTTCTTTCAATTCTGTTCAATCCGAAACCAGAGTTGAATGAAAAGGGAGTCTTCGAGGGGAATGAGGTAAATAATTCCCTCCATTAAAATTGGGCAACCAAACAAGGCAAAAGTTTCCCTTCCCTTCCCTTCTCTTATCCTTCCTTTTATGACCCCATCCAAACAAGGGGTAAGGAATATGAGTTACCGCAAAGAATTAAGTGTTGGTTTCTTTACGTTTATCTGTTTACATTTTCTTATTTGGTCATTTTAACTTTCTGATCCTCGACTAATTAAAGGTTTTTCATGCAGGCACTGATTGGTCTAGTATTGTTCATGCATTTCTAAGATTGGAAGTTTGCAGGATGTTGGCTACAAGGCTACTGGGATCTCTTGGAGAGCTTAAATATTGCTTAAAGATAATACAAGGTCTCTTTGATGGGAGTTGCTGATGCCATAAATATCAGCTAGATCTGGTGTTATATACTAGTCATGGAGGATACAGAAAGGTATAATTTGCTTTTCAGCAGTTTTGTTTTCTCTCATAAAGTTTGAGGTAGTGGCTCTGCTAAATCTCCAGCTATGTTATTTGGCAGGTTCCATCTCTATTTGTATGTTTTATGTTGAAAACTCAACTTGTTTAAAAGGATTTGCCGATGAAAGAGCAAAAAATAGTCCATCTGTAGATTCTTGGCAGCTATTATTTTACCTAATTTCATTTCTTAAGAACCTGCTGCACAGGAGCTGCTTAGTTATAACCATAAACAAATTTTCATCCCTTAGAACTAACATTGTGGATTTCAGGTACTGAAATGCCCAGATTTTGATTTCTATCTTTGTCTGCAGGTTTGACCAGAAAATCTTCTCAGATGGAGACATGTACAAAGGTAATTTTAAGGGAGTACTTTCCCATGGAAAAGGGAAATATACATGGTTGGATGGAACATATTATGAAGGCGACTGGGAGGAAGGAAAAATGCATGGGAAGGGGCAACTTGTTTGGCCATCTGGGGCAAGATATGGGAAGGGAACATTTTATCCCGCTGGAAGTAAGAACTCACCTCCAAAGAAATGGTCTAATTTGGGGGAGGAGGATAGTAGAAAGAATTTGTTGTTGCATAGTCCATCGTTGACTTCAGTGGAGTCTAGGGCCTTGAGATCCAATGTACGTTGTAGTCTTTCTGAGAAAGTTTTGACTGGAGGATTATTGAGAAATTCTGGTCGAATTTCCCATAGATCAGTATCGTTAGATGAAAACTGGAGTGCGTTGGATCCTGACAAAGAATTAGCTTCTGACAAGGAGTTGTGCATGGTGTCTGATGTTCCGTGTGAGGATCAGCATGGGATGGTGAATGACAGTACCAAATTTTATGAAAGGGAATACATGCAAGGGGTCCTGATTAAAGAGAAAGTTAGAAAAAATGCAAAACCATTGGCTAAAAGCAAAGAAAAGAATAAGTTCACAGGAAAAGAAGCAGAACCAAGGTCCTGTGTGGATATTCCTATTATACACGGGAGCTACTACTTAATGCTCAATCTTCAACTGGGAATCAGGTAAACTTTTGCTAGCTGAGTGCTCCTTACTTCTTTTTTGTTAAATAATTTAATTAGCAGGTCGAGAGTTAGTCAAACCTTCTTTTAGCATTTCTTTATTGAATTGGACTGATGAAAACTGCTCATCACCTTTTATGGTGTTGTTTTTCAAGTGATATTGATTCTTGATGTTCAAAATAATGATCCAGAGTCCACTTAATGCTCTGAAAGCAGAAGTGCCTGGTTGCTTTCGGAAATCAGTTCATGAATGTTTAGCTTTACCATAATGGCCTTGAAATGAAAAGGTGATATATGTAGCTCCTGTAATTGTTCAAGCGGTTAGCGTGAGTCAATTGCCTGTAGCAAGAAAAGGCAGTTGGGGATGCTGGTGTCCTAATACTATGTCAGAGTTTCTGCTGCATGTAAATTTCTTTAGTGCTTTACCTCAAGTTCTGTTTAGGTTTGCATATTTTCCTTTATGGAGCTATCTAGACTGGTTGTTATGTGCTCATGAATGCTTGTTTGTTTTTAAGGATTGCATTCTTGAAGAATCTTATCAGAAAAGTCAAATTTTACAGGTACACTGTTGGCAAAATCACACCAGTTCCTATGCGAGAGGTTCGATCTTCTGATTTTGGTGAGCAGGCTAGAATTAGAATGTACTTCCCCAGGAAAGGCTCTCAGTTTACACCTCCTCACTACTCAATTGATTTTTACTGGAAAGACTATTGCCCAATGGTCTTCAGGTAAAGTCCTAGTACATTGTTCAAGAAATTGTGGAAAAGTGGAAAACTATCTGATAATATGAATTGGATGATTGTTGTGTGCATGAATATAGTGTCCAAATATTTAATTGATGATAATGTGGAGAGCTCTTTCAGTGTGAAATGCCCTTGCTCTTGAGCTGCATTTTCTTTTGAATTTACCAGAATATGTTTAGGCTTGAGGAACAGCTTACTGAAGGAGGGTAATTAGAAAAAAGGGTGTTCATTTTGATAGATTACTTCCTATACTTTGTGTGTGTTTTAATCAGCTGATGACTAATTTGTTCATCCAATACTTTGACCAGAAAAAAGGGAATTATCTGTTGTTATTGATGTTGCATATAGAAACTTGTCGCATCTGTTCTACAGGGTCCTATGGAGGGGAAGAACTAAACTTGATTGTGTTCTTGCATGTTTTTATTTTTATTTTTTGCTTTAATTGTATGTCTGGTTTAGGCATACATGTACTGCTACATGTCTTCTTTTGATTCAAAGCTACACTTATATGTTAGTCTCCTAGTAACATCTGAATTGTACCTCCAGGAACTTGAGAGAGATGTTTAAGTTAGATGCTGCTGAGTACATGATGTCCATTTGCGGAAATGATGGTCTACGGGAGATTTCTTCACCTGGAAAAAGTGGCAGCATCTTCTATCTCTCACATGATGATAGATTTATCATCAAGACCTTGAAGAAGTCTGAGTTAAAGGTTTCATGAAGGAATTTCACTCCCTTTTATCGGATCATCTCTGCCTTACATAAATATTGTAGCATCTTTTACTTCCTTATCAAATCATCAAGTTTATATTTGTTTGGAAATGGTTTGACATGATGAGTATGGTATATCCTTCTGGCGTATTTCTTTTTAGGAAACAAGATGATTAATTAAAAGGCATTCATGGCCTCATTTGCATCACAGAAATCAATGAAATACCCAACTGCATGTGCATTTACCAAAAGCTCTCTATAAAAAGGTAAAATCCACAAGTAACATTTCTCTTGGAAATTTTAAGGTAAAAAATTTTCCAACAATTCATGCATTCTCATGATATCAGATTTTGCCTAAAAGAAGTATCCAGAAATTTCAAATTGGTTGCTTACAGAATGAAATATCAATTCTTGCCTTTTCCACAATCTTATCTAGCCGATGGAAAATTTAGTATGCAGCAAGGCTTTAGATTTTGGTCTTATATGCAAATGATGGTTTTCTGAATTTATGTAAAGGTTATGATCAAATATGGATTCAAAAATTCTTAGGTGCCTTTCCTTGAAGGAAACTAACCCTGTTGATTTTCTGTTTAGCTTATTGGCTAATATCATGTCAAATTCATCTTTCAACTTCGTTCTTCTAGATTGACTAAGTTTTAGTTTCTCAAGATATTGAGCAGAACATCAGCGTGAATTCCAAGGTTTTTTTTTTTTGCAGGCTTTTCTCAATATGCTGCTGAACTATTACCATCACGTGGGAGAATATGAGAACACTCTGATCACAAAATTTTTTGGAGTCCATCGAATAAAGCTAAAAGGTGGTAGAAAGGTATTTGTTATAGAGACATGTACCCCTTGTTCAGTTTCTGATCCTCCTTGTAAACACGCAGGAACATCGTCATTGTATGTCTTTCTTTCTTAGGTGCGTTTTGTTGTTATGGGAAACATGTTTTGCACTGAATTGAGAATTCATAGACGTTATGACCTGAAGGGTTCAACCATTGGAAGATGTACAAGCAAAGAAAAAATCAGCCAAGATACAACGTTGAAGGATCTTGATCTGTCATATGAGTTTCATATGGACAAACGATTACAGGAATCACTTTTTAAGTAAGTTTCTTAATTTGATGACTATGCAGTTTTGGCCATCTGTGCCTCGATATATAGTTTAATGACATAGTATGTGTCAGCAATAGCTCCAGTGAGCTAAGATTCTTATTTTTATAAAAAGAAAAACTGAACTGCTGCTCTTCCATTTCTGAAAAGATTTTGGCCCTCTGATTAGTGGATTCAAGTCTCAGGAATCGTATATTTGTAATTTTGAAGCATGTTCAATTCAATTGATAACCTTAATCAATCTTGTAACTGGAGAGAACTTTTGAATATGCCACAGAGAAAATTTATTTCTAATCTTCGAAATATTGTATCTCTTTGAGTGTGAGAAGGAGATGTCCTTGCATACATGAATTGTTGAGGAAATAATTTGATTTACTGCCTAGGAATTTTATAAGATGGACTGTGATCATGTGAAGAATGAACCTATTTAATGAGCTTTACTATTTTAATGGAAGAGGTTATATTTGGTACACATGTTTGCTCACTTCTGTACCCAGTTCATAGGCCTCTCAGATGTCCTACGTGGAGAGAGCTTGTTAATGTTTTTCCATTAGACTCTTCTAGTTAATTTCTCTTCCTGGAGGCTCTTCAGGAGATTACTTGCGGCCTTCTACTCTGCATAAGATGTGATGGACCTGATAGGGAAACATATTCTTCTTTTTCCCTAATTATCATGACAATTCTTCTGTCTCCCTTGCAGTCAACTTTCTTTAGATTGCTCGTTTCTGGAATCTCAAGGAATCATTGATTACAGCCTCCTGCTTGGGGTACATTTTAGAGCTCCTGAACATTTGCAGGCTCTCTTGGACACAGCTAATGTTATTCCCGACCATGAGATTTCATCTGTTGATGGTCAGTGATCTTTGTCATTGATCTCTTGCTGGGTATTGGGTCTGGTTTTCCTATAGAACTCAGCCTGTGCTCAACTCCTCTTGTTGGAAGATTGGGTATTGGTGCTCCAACTTCAATTTCTCCATTCTGAGTAGACTGCAATCTGGGTTCTTTCGATTAGGTGTGAACTCACCGACGGAGCTGGCAATTTCTCCAAAAGGTCTGCGCTTGGTGACCCACGAGCCGAGTTCTGTTAACAAAGCACCAGGTGCTCACATCAGAGGAAGAACGCTGAGGGCGTACTCTGTCGGTGACAAGGAGGTTGACCTTTTACTGCCGGGTACTGCAAGGTTCTGTCTTCCACCTATAAAGCTGATGTTACCTTGGTTTTATAACACACTGTGAATGACTTTATATCTGTTGCTTATTGCATCCGATCAGTCTCTCTATTCGCATGAGCTGATTCCTCCCCTCTTTTGTTCCGAACTTCACAATTTAGTTCCAGTTTGTTCTCTCTTTTTATCATCACAGGCTTTTTGTGAGCTTAGTTCATCTCATTCTCTTGTCTTGACACTTAAATGTGCGGATTTATCAGAATGAGGTGATCTAAATAGCTGATACTACAAGAAAACACAGGTTGCGGGTGCAGCTGGGGGTGAACATGCCAGCACAGGCGAACCATAAGCTTCTGCAGGATGAGGATGACTCAGCAGAAGCTGAGCTCTTTGAGGTCTACGATGTGGTCCTCTACATGGGAATAATCGACATTCTGCAGGAGTACAACCTGAAGAAGAAGGCGGAGCACGCTTGCAAGTCGTTACAGTTCAACCCCCTGCAGATTTCCGTGGTTGAGCCCAAGCTCTACGCCAAGAGGTTCATCAACTTCTTGGAGAAAGTCTTCCCCGCCAATCACAAACTGAACCCACGATAGAGCTGTTTTCCTTCTCCTGTACCTGCCAGCGTAACTTCCGAAGCCCTTGCGCTTTCTTGGCTAGCACGTAAGAGAAATCCGTGAGTCTTTTCTAACAATCTCTTGTAAAATTCCATGTGAATTAAGAGTCAAAATATTCGGACGATCTTGCCCATGCAACATTTTGGCAGCCATTACGTGTACATTATATTATATATATATATATATGTATATTTCCAATAAAGCACTAATTTATATATAACCAAATCATTATTGTCTTCTAAAGCGCTTGCCAACTTATTAATTATTCATTAAAAAAACTCTATTATTTGGTCAACAAAGCCAACATGTCTGACTTTCTGTGAGGGGATGGAGTATGCATTTTCCATTTTATCTCTGCTGTAGTAGAACAAAGGTTTCCCAAAATCCAGCCAATCAGAATCCAGCACTCTCTGGTCCCACAAATCCTATTGGTCTGTCATGCGATTTGTTTTCACAGTCATGTGTATGTAAACCTAACTAAATTAAATAGATCAACTTAATCGAGATCGATAGAGAGGGAGGTCTAGAGAGACGAGGATTTGCATATTAGAGAGAGAGAGAGAGAGAGAGAGAGAGAGAGTGTGTGTGTGTGTGCGTGTGTGAAGGAGGCCCGGACATGGGGAGAACTGCTCCGTCGAGCTTGGGGGCGGTGCTCCTGCTGATTGTGGCGTTGCTGACGTTTCATTTTGTGGCGGAGGAGGCGGATGCGGTGTGGATTACCTTGCCGGCGACGGGGACGAAGTGCGTGTCGGAAGAAATCCAGCACAACGTCGTCGTCCTGGCTGATTACGTCGTTGTGTCGGAGGACCACTCCCACTATCCCACCATTTCAGTCAAGGTGAGCTGATTTCAGTTGTATCTGCACCGTCATCAGTCATTAGGTGTGCTCGCAGATGTATGTTTGGTTGTCCGAGAATTTGTAAGTTAATTTTGAATATATCCTGACGCTTTTTAATGACGCGGAATTGGGGTTTTGTCTTCTCCAACCACATGTAGCTTATTGATGTTAGTAGTACTTTGGTTTAGATGATCATGCAAAATTGGTGCTCGCCACTTGCCAGTTGTTATGGTCATGGACGAAATTTGAATTTCTGTTTTCAACTCGACATTTGCAGATTCTTACAGGAAATAGGGAGTTTTTTGACATAAAAGTAGAGGGAAATGAAATATAAATTTGTCTCATGTGAACTGAATAGAGAGAGGGAGAGAGAGAGATTTATAGATGATATACCCAGTTTATTTGGTCTGTTCGTGAGAGCGCCGGAAGGTATTAGATGATTGCGAATGAAACATATGGACAGTTTTTGCGAAAAGTTAAGATTGAGAAATGGCTCTAAATGGCTTGACATGATTTAGAACATCACTCAAGTAATGGGGTGGATTTGGTTCATCCAAGAAGAAAAGCAAGTGGTTACTACAGCATATGCTGTGCATGGTGATGGAAAGCATTTGGTTCCATTATATCGGATGTGTTCCTCTCCAAACGATGATCAAACTGACATGGCTTTTTTTCTTTTTACTTCCTTTTTTTTAATTTTTCCAAATCAAACTACCATAACTTACCTGTGACTCCCAAGAAAAGATTTTCTTTACCACTGTGAATCTAAGTTTTTCCTGCAATTGGTCTTCTAATTCAGTTTCAAGAATAACCTTGGGGATTTAATATTAGGTGATTGTAGTTATTGCTTGAGTGATGTTGCTAAGCTTCTAATTTATAAGACTATAACCCTTTAACAGACTAAATCATTTCCTTGTATCTTGTGGTGGTTGCCCTCATCCTTTGTCTTCCTATGCTATAATATCCTTATCATTATAGAACATGACATTTCTAATCTGTTTGGAATACCGTAAAAATTGTAGTTTCTCAATGGTACATTGTGAACCTCCAAAAACAATTATTGACAACTTGTCATTTTGGTCCTGACCCCGATCCATGATCTGATCATTGGCTACTTTTATAGGTCACATCACCATATGGGAACAATCTTCATCATAAGGAGAACGTAACGCATGGCCAGTTTGCATTTACTAGTGACGAAGTTGGCAATTATTTGGCATGCTTCTGGGTTGATAATCAATATAGAGGAAGTGAAGTAAGCGTTAACCTTGACTGGAAGATTGGCATTGCAGCAAAAGATTGGGAGTCAGTTGCAAAGAAGGAGAAGATTGAAGTAAGTGATCACTTGCACATCATGTATATTAAATTTGACCTAAAAGATGACAATCATCAGTTCTTCAGAAATTCGAATAATGGGCTGTGTGGAACAAGCTGGATTTCACTCTTCCAATGTGAATATATTTGTTTGTCTTTTCGACATGTTGACATTGTCTGCTAATTGCTAGCGCGACACGAAGATAGGATAACTGAAAATTGGTCATCTATGTTGTAGGTCCTGTAGAATGACTCGTGCCGTAACAAAGATGCAAAATCAAAACTTTGATCTGCATTAGGAAAGGGTTTATTATTGTTGCAAAAGTGAAGCTAGTAGAAAAAAGCTGGAACAGTTTATGGTGCGCGTACATCTAAAAGGTACCAATACTGAGAGAGAGTGACTTAATTGATGATATTAAGGCATGATAAGGAGGAGAACAGGTTGTGCTTGAATATTTAGAATCCTTGCGGTATCAACAGTTCTTTAACTTACTTCCTCATCTGCTAATTTTCTTTTGTGGATAATTGAACTATCTTTTATCTCTGAAGGGTGTGGAGCTCGAGCTTCGGAAGCTTGAAAGTGCGGTGGAAGCTATTCACGAAAACCTACTCTATCTCCGGAGCAGGTAATCCTCTTAGCTTTTCCTTGTGTCGACTCCCGAACTTCTCATTTGATTCTGTTGACAGACCATGCTCATGTCAGAATCTTGTTCTTCTTCCTTTTCTGTGACGGGGATAATACTTGCAGAGAAGCCGAGATGCGGACAGTGAGTGAAAAAACAAACGCCAGAGTTGCTTGGTTCAGTATCATGTCCTTGGGCCTCTGTATCCTCGTCTCGGGTCTGCAGTTGTGGCACTTGAAGCGATTCTTTCAAAAGAAGAAGCTTATCTAATTTCTTATTGCTAGTGTAGACATCTTCTTCTTCCTCCAAGAAACTGTAGTCTCCCTGTTTTTCTTTCCTTTCATACACCTGTTGTTTAAACATTTTTTTCAAGTGTCACACCCAACCTTTTGACTCTGTGATTAGTGTCTTTTTGGAAGGGAAATTTTGGCATCCAACGAAGTCTTTCCAGGACATAAAATTCGAACTAAGAGACTTAAATCACCTCGATCGATCAACCCCGCGGTGGTATTTTTCCGTCATCTTTGGATGAATCCTCTGCGGTGGGTTAATCCTCATACTCAATTGTCGGTCTTGGGCTTCGAATGTCTGTCTTGATGAAAGGTTCGAATATGTCCAACTTGAACATGGGATTCAGAAATGGAATTGAACCACCCTCACCACACGGCTAGGATCAGATGTCTGCATATGTTTGATTTAGAGTGGTATGCCCATAAATCAAAATTGCCCCCACCTTCTTCACTTTTTACTGGTTGGATGCAAATGGAGTAAAATATTCAATCCGTTCTTGTCGTTCTTTCCCGGCAGCCTTGCCCGTTAAATGTTCGGTTCCCACGTGGTACGGCACGTGAGAGATTGAATTACTGAATAACTTAGTAAAATGGATATAACTGCTATGGATGGTCCTATCCTATACCGAATAAACGAGTATCCCCTCGAGACGGGAGAATTTTCTCTTTGAAAATTAGTTTTGTCAGGAGTCGTACTTCATCTTCCACTCTCGACGCTCCCCTCCTCCGTCAACTCTTTCTCCGCCTCTCACGCCCCACGAGCCGACGCCTCCGTCATTTCATTTCCCGAGAAATGGGAGGCGCAGCCATCCTCTCCACCCTCCAGTACTGGCTGGTTGACCACCCAGCGGTCCGCGGCTTCACGTGGTCCCCAGGCCACACCTTCGGCTCCACCCCGCTCTTCCTCGCCCTCACCGTTCTCTCCTACCTCGCCCTCACGTACCTCCTCGTCCTTCTCCGGGCCCCTCCGCTTCCCCCGGCCGTCCTCAAGCCCGTGACCGCCGTCCACAACCTCGACCTCGCCGTCCTCTCCCTCCTCATGGCAGCCGGGTGCGCCCTGTCCGCCTTCCGCCAGGCCCCCGACAGCCGCTGGATCTTCTGCTTCCCCGCCGGGGAGACCCCACCGACCGGGCCCACCTTCTTCTGGGCATACGTGTTCTACCTCTCGAAGATCCTCGAGCTCATCGACACCCTCCTAATTGTCCTATCCGGCTCACTCCAGCGGCTCACGTTCCTCCACGTGTACCACCACTCGACGGTCCTCGTCATGTGCTACGTCTGGCTCCAGACCTCTCAGTCGCTCTTCCCGATCGCCCTCATCACCAACGCCTCCGTCCACGTGCTGATGTACGGCTACTACTTCCTGTGCGGCATCGGGCTGAGGCCGCGGTGGAAGAAGGCGGTGACCAACTGTCAGATCGTGCAGTTCATGTTCAGCTTCCTCGTCTCCGGCCTGATGCTCCGCTACCACTTCTCCGCTCCGGGATGCTCGGGTATCTGGGGCTGGTGCTTCAACGCCGTCTTCAACGCCTCCCTGCTGGCCCTGTTTGTTGATTTCCATGTCAAGAGCTATGCCCGGAAGAAGAAAGACAAAGAAGGTTGATGGAGATGAGTACATCTTTGCACCAATTGATTTTTGGTGAAAAGATTTGCTGGGTTTGCAGATTTTTTATTCTTCTTGTTTCTTGGGGACTCTGTAGTTCCGTCCCTAGATTGATTTTTGGTCTCTTCTTTGCCGATGTTTCTCCAAATAATTCTTTTGATTCATCGGCTTTGCTCGGACAAATGCTTCCTCGTAACAGTTCTACTGTTGGATGCTCAATTACGGTTCACAGAGTACTGAAACTGTGACGTCCATTTTCGACCACTGCATTGCTCATGGGTGCTGCTGCCAAGAGCTAGGCTTGTTTTACTTCCTTACTGGGCTTACCTCAAACAATTGCGGTGGGTTCTTGTAGCTATGATCAATCACAGAGCATTAGGTTGCCCTATGATCTCCTCTCTGGCTCTGTTCTGCTTGAACCATTGCTGTGACTGTTATGAACTTGATCCTGCAGTAGATCCAGCGACTCAAGCTTTCAAAGGCATTAAGACCATGCATGTCATGGGTGTTATGCCGCTGCCACACTTATGTACCACTGAATCACGAGCCGACGTGAGTTGGAGTTGAAGGCATAAACAAGATTGTCCAGCCACCTTTGGCCCAATTGTCCAGTCCCTTTTGTTAGTGAAAGTAAATTCGAGGTTTTTTTTTTTTTTTGGTGGGGAGGGGGGGTTGGTGTGGTGCATAGATTCGTCATCTGTCTTCATTTATATGAGTGCGTGCCAAATACAAAAGTCACAGTCTATATGCTTGGTCTATTCCATCCCCTAAAATTGTTTGTTCTAGGAGTAAACTTTACAGCCAAGAATCGGAATGTGATGCTATTTCTATTAACTTGGCAATCACGTCTTCTATGCGAGCTGTAGGGGTAGTTCCTTGTCCAAGGACTTCCTCAACATCTTTGGCGTCTCCTTCCATCTGGAGATGTTGGTCTCGCATAGTTAGCTGTCTCCGACGCTGCCGGGGCTTGCCTCTCTTTGGATCAGTGCTGTCCCTGTATGTCGCCCAGGCTCTGACGAGGCCTCCCGTTGGGAAGGTGCATGCAATTCCAGTCCAAGTGCCATTGGCTGAGGCACGGCTGCATCAAAGAAGCACGTCTTGCTGCTTGGATCAGACCTGCAATGGATATGATCTCCGTTAGCTCTCTCTCTCTCTCTCTCTCCCACGCTTGTGAATGAGTTTGTCGAGTTCTGTCGATTAGCTGTGCTATGAGAGTGGGGTCAAGGGCCGTCGCATGCTGCAATCTGATTTTGTTTCTGACTTGCCACAGTGTCCAAGAAGATTGCAACTTGAAGGGAAAGCTCTGCTGGATCTCTTTTGGACTATAGTTGAGGATGGATCAGTTCCAGTCATTAGCTGGACCCATTGTCCTGCTGTGATGCCTCCACGCTGATCCAATCTCAGCAGCCAGGTCCGATATATCCAGATAATCCTTGAGCAAGGGCAGTTGAACAGGAAGTGTTTTCAGGCAACGGCATCCAGCTGAACCCAGATAATGTAAATTCGAGGTTTGATAATGAGCGACAGAGTTTTACAGATCTCCGGTCCATTGTAACAATAAGATGCAGCGTCATAATCCCACTGCAAATGACCCATTACGAGGCATCACTGGGTGGGAATTTTCACACGAACATATGCACATCAAGGAAAAATTCAACAAATACGATATATTATGTCGTGTAGAACTCTGACATAACATAAGTGTAACCTTGTTTTTTTTTTCTCTCTCTCTCTTTTGCAAATAGATGTTTGTCATCTTGTTTCACAAACAGATGATAGTGTAAGTGAGGTCTGTATCACAGCCTCTGCCGCATCTCAAGATGTATATCTATCACACACACCTCGCCAATGCCATTACAATCTACCGAAGACGTAAAATCCAATCAGATGTAGACCCGTATGAAATCTTTTGACTTAAGACAAAATTGTAGAGTAGAATCTTTTATGAAGATTCCACATCAGAATCATCAAGTCCTTCAGCATAGAGTTCAAAATCCTCTGGGCTCCATCTGCATATTAAGTGAAGCTTGAACGTTGCCATCTGGATTCCCAACAACCTCTGCAAAAACCAGAAGAAACCATTGGAACCTCATAGATGTTCCCACTTAAATCCTGTATCTACTATTTAAGGAAATTATCCTACTGTATTGAGATAACCATACCAGTATCCGAGCAGACTCAGGAGACAAGGGCTTTCCTTCTTCACAAACAACAAAATCCGAAACAAGCTCCACTACACCTATAAATCCATGGAATCCTGAGGGTTAGAGCATGTGCATATACAGATCAGTAGAGCAAAATGGGAGAAGTCATCACACACCTTTGTTCAGTCGAACTGGCATTCCTTGCTGGCGCAAGAAGGGCTCCATCTCATGGGTGAACTCCAAAGGACCTTCCTTGAGCTCCACCTACATTTATCAGATAAATTAACATAAGGTTACTCCAAGATGAGTGTTGCTCGACAGTAAATAGTAATAGCACACCAAATTTTCCACATGAAAACTTTTTCACCAATCAGAGTGTTGTTTGACAGGAACAGTAAGTCCATAGACATTTTCCACATGAAAGCTTTTCCACCCCCACATTGGCAATAAATTCATGCTAAATTCGAAAAGCGAATTAGAAAGAGCAGCCTTACCTTCTCGGTAGCAAGGCTTCCTGTCCTAGCAAAATCACATTCATCATACTCGTTGAATAACCTGCCACAAGATGTTTAAGGTTGACACCTATATCAATGCTTTCAACATATAATTGTATGACTGATCCAAGTGTGCATGCATGGAGAGACAGTAGTGAGAGATCTCTTGAATTAATCATCACAAGATATCCCTACGAAACACAATCAAATAATTCCTATTTAAGAAGAGAGAGAAGTTGAACACAAAAGCTACAGGACCACCACCTTACTCTTGGAAGATTGTTGAAGTTAGCAGTGAGTCAATCTTTAGTTGCAATTAAAAATTGAAGCTAGATTTGATGCTAGTTGAAAATACAACACGCTTTTACCACTTGAAAAAGTAACTGTCGAATATAGAAGTGCTAGTAATAGCTAGAAAAGTGCCAGGCATAATAGAAAGGCTTACCTTTGTACCTCTTCCTTTGGCAAATTAGTCAAGAAAAGTCCAGTGTTTCCACGCAAAACCTAGAGGAAATCAATATTCAAAAGAATGTACAGTGAGCATAGAATTTCAGTCCACATAACTAAGGAAGACTGAAAAAGGATAATACCTTAGAAACCTTATGGAGTCTAGGCCTAATCCCATCTGCAACAGACCGACCCAATGCAACCTGCATGACTTTATTTGACCCCAGGAAGAATCTGAAAGATGCATTATGATTACTATTCACTAATACTAGTAATAACATCCACTCAGAAATTATGACTGCCAATAAAAGTCTTCCTAGACCACTCTCAAAATTTGCACTTCCAAGGAAACAACTATGCAATGCAAATTAAGTAAGCCTTAGCCACTTGATGGTCTTAAAGGCAACAAAAACTTCACGATGCCATTTAACACTAAGCACGTGTCAATGAAATGTAGTATAACCTGCTGGAGGATTTGAGCTGCTCCTTGAATTCCTTAAACTTGAGGTTTCTCATGTTCTCAAAAGAGAAGACATAAACTGAACTATAGTGTTCTACCGCCTCCCTTATTGAGTTCACAATTGATTCCTTGTGCTCCCTCCCTTTCTTCTTCGTCTTCGACAGAGTAACTGCAAATTATTCCACAATCACTTCATTCACCCCACTCTTAAGAATAGATACGCTTCATATTTAAATGGAATCAATTAGATCACAACAAACAGTCAAAATTAAGGTTTATATCCCATATACACTCTACGTAAGCCCTTCGTTTTAGACCGATTTCCAGTAATTTTTACATGGAACGTTTAAAAAGAAAACTGGAAAGAATAGCAGAAAGGCCTTAGCTGATTCACTTCTCGTCATTGTCCTCGCTCATCAATTTAAACGTTTGTCAATGAAGATATCAATCCTTTGTTCATATACCGAAACTTATGTTCCCGAAGGAAGAATGAACCTGGTCTGTTTCTCTTAGACTTCGGCATTTTCAATGTTGACCAACTCCGAGGCTGAATGCGCCCGCAAAATCCGAACCCTCTGAATAAGAATACAGGTAAGCAGCGGCATGTTGCAAATCAATCAACCAATTCGCTTACTAGTAAGACCACAAATTTACAAGACCCAGAAGTAAAATTCCTCCACCTCTTTCACTTCAGCAGCTCAATGAAAGAGCGGCAGAAACAAGCTGCAACCGGAGGTTTCCGAGAACGAAAGGGAGGGAATTAGATGAGTGGCAGCGGAAGGAAGCTATCAAAGCTTGGACGCGGAAGGGTTTTAGGGAGACGAGCAGCAGGGGGGAGGGAGGGACGAGAAGAACTTCGAGGGTTTTGGAAACGAAAATGGGCCTCGTGGGCCTTGAAAAGATGGGCCAGGAGAATTTTTAAGCAGGCCCATGAGTAGGCCCCACTTATCCCCATTTATTTTAATCCGACGAGCAGTAATACTCACTCAAGATTTCAATCTCTAAGCATAAGATAGATGAAATGCGAAATAAGGGGGTTTGTGAGGTCCCATGATAAGGTCCGAATTTGGAAGCCCCTCATTTTTCATTCTAATGAGTTATATTTTTCATATTATTGTATCTAACCGTCATCTCTACATATTCACATAATTGGTCAACAAAAACAGAGACAGGTAGGAGTATTTAGGATGCAACTGTGGAGATAGAGCTGAGAAGTCCGACAGTAAATCACGTTTCTAGCAGGAGACATGAGAGAATGCAACGTGAAGGGTGGAGCTGAACCCCAAATCTTGGCGCCTATAGGTGTACCTCAAGAAACATCATTAGACCACAAAATGCAGTAACTATATGTTGACGACGAAGAACGAAGTAACACACACATCTCGAATATGTGTATTGGGGTAAGAATACAAAAATCGAAGGGTGGCAAAGACTTGTGTGCTGATCTTTGAACATCTCGAAATTTACGACATGTAATTGAGCAAAACCTGTGGTTTCTCAGTCTACTTGGGGTGCTGAGGATGGGTATAGATTAGGGTTTGAAACAGATCAGGTCAGAAAGAACGGTGGGGGGTGGAGGGAGACTGGAGGAGATGGCGATGTCTGAGGTCTTCCCGTCGACCATCCATGTATCTGGTTATCGCACATTTGATCGATCCCAAGAAATAGAATTCCGTCCTCTCCATATTTATCTATTTATTAATTCGTTTTTGGATTTCGTAGGGCTCTAAATTCCACCAATCATAATGCTGCATATGTTGCCAAATTTTGTTAATTTAATGTGTTACAGATACTAAAATAAATCAATCCAGAAAAAAAAAAAAGAATTTGATGGGATATCATCATTATCAAATTAGAATTAATAATCTTTAGGTTTATTTATTATTAGTAAGACATTTTGTGTTTTTTAGATTAATGAACTCTCCTGTTTTTTTCCCCTAATAAATGGCATAAGATTAGGGTTCCTAGGTTAGTTGACATATATATGTGGTTTCCTAATTGCGTATGATGCACATGAGTTACAAGTTCGCATTATATACAAATTTAGCTGCAAAATAATTCCTTAATGTGTTTTATCTAAAACGATGTTGGATCCCTACTGAGCCAATTAGGACCGTTTGGTTCACAGTCTGGAATCGGAATCAGAATAAAGAGAAATCGGAAATGAAATGGCAATTCAGAATTTTTGTTTGGTTTAAATTGAAATTGAAATCGTAATCTCCCTTCATTACTTATCATAACTTTGGATATTTGAATTAAAAAAAATTAGGACAAAATTATTAGTGACATAATATAAAAATTATTTATATCATATTAATAAGAGAATACATGATTAATATTTTATTCGTGTGTTGAGATGAAAAGCAACTCTGATCATAGAATTTTGCAGGGGAAGATACGAATTCTCCCTTCATTTCTTGTAGTTTAGAGTAACGAATTTACAGTCCCGATCCCGTTCGGCTGTCTTCGAGTTAAGCGAGCCGCAAGAGGAGATGAACCACACATAAGACAAGAGAACGAGGCGTTGAGGAAGTTCTGTGGGCCAGGTGACGAAGGAACACCATGATCTTCAGATGAAAGTCGCTCTAATTCGGCAAGCCGACAAGCTAACGGTATGATGAATGTTGCAGATGCGAGTTTCAAATTCGGTCGAACCTCACACATGAGGGTTGTGACAGTTAGCAAATAATATATGATTCATAGTCTTTAATTAGCTCATGAATGAGCTAAGTCGTGTAACATTACTAATTATGTTGCTATGATGCACTAAAACTTTGTGTTTCATTAGTTGTATGCCAGGGTCATCGAACCCGTTCTATTACTTGCCAGAAACCCTAGCCAAGACTAACCAGAGACATTGGCCAGTACCTCGTCGGAGAAATCAAAAGAGAGGTCCTTGTCACCTTCAGGAGGCGGTGACACAGGACTGGAATGGTCACCGAGGCTTCAGACTGGTGCGACAGGCAAACACGAGATAAGGGTCGATAGAGAAGATTCGACCAATATAGACTAATATCAGAACAAGCAAGGCAGGAGTCTTAGCTCGATAGAAGGCAGCAAGACGAAGAGGCCTGATTCGGGTGGTCTTTCCAAGCCTAAGTATTACGGTATCCTCGAACAGATCGAAGATGAGGGTCGTCTTGGTGAGAGCAAGAGTCCAAGGAGCCACCGTTAGTTCTTCTTCCATTCCTCCCATTCTAGTCGTTCGTGCTTCTCAATATTCATTCGGAGAGAGTTAGTAACACATCATCCTAATCGCTTGTTCTGTCGTATTACGATGGTAGATGAACGATGGTTGCCACTGGAGGAAATAGTGACAGAAGATTGCGGAGCGGAACCCTTGTCCTCGAGCTTACTACCACCGCACGGTAGCTCCAGGATGCCCCATGAGGAAACAGGTATGACGACTATTAGTCGGCGATCTGTGTCCGATCCTCATTTCTTGCAATACTGTAAAAAGCTTGTTCGATTCGTACCAACATAAACGTTCTTGTTGCTTTTTCCCGCATTTATAGGCGCAAAGATGCCTCGAGAACATGTCAATACTGAGAACTACGTATGAAGGAACTCACAACTACCCACTCCCGGCCAGCGCAACCGCCATGGCCTCAACTGCCGGCTCTGCACTTGCCTCCTTTAACTTCGTGTTAGTCGACTCGAGCATTCCTTGTCTGTCGAGCCAATCCGGCATCTTTAACAGCATCATCCCTTGTCTGGGTCATCTGCTCGAATGGGGTTCCCGTGGATTAACCCAAGCAGATCTCGAGCTTGTTTAGTAACCTTTTCTCTCAGAAGAAGAAGCATCGGTCGTTCACTTGCAGCTGTATATGTTTGACAACCAGCGATCACATGATCAACTGTGTTTCGAGTGTCTAGGCTATCGTGACTGCTGACTATGAGCCACCTGTGATGGGCTGGCGACGGCCCAGCCCAATATCAGGTATCTTCCCTGGGCGTATGAAGATCTGTTCTTCCTTCACAGAATGAGAGTATGAACTTCTGAAATAATTAGAAGAATTCCGAGAGGACGAATTTCGGCCTAGTGATATGTTCTCCACTTGGGACTAAAGATTTAATCCTTGGAAATACTCATAATCTTCCATTCATTTCATTCAATTTCTCTGTTATTCCCATATCTCAAATAGTATCGGATGAGGGACATGGGTCGCCTTAGAAATAGCTACCATTGTCGGAATTGCAGATGTAAGATGAAGCCAAATTCAATGTACAGCTCAAGGAGAGATTGAAGATGACAAGTCATAGACCTCTAATTGTATGTACATGTTTTTTGCGTTACAATTACTTCTACATTGGCTTCTTGATCGAGCCTCAGACAGCAATCAGAAGGGCCTTTGCTTACAACAAAAGAAAACCATGTAATCCATACGCAAAAACCCAGGGACCCAAAGTCAAACATCCTAAAATTTACAGCTTCTAAGCATCCCAGCTAAGGTAACACATGTACATACCTAATTCTCGAGATTCTGGCAAGGAAACATCGAGGTCGGATTTAACATAGTCGCTGAGGCCTGATCTTGGAACCTCGATCCAGTTCATGCTCTAAACAAGGCACCTGATGCAAGGCGACAATGGAACCATCTTCAGAACCAGAAAAACCGGATGCCGATCACTCAGCGACATACCACCTTACTGCTCCGACAGAGACTGACTGGAGGGAGAGGCTCCGTCAACTCGTAGATCCTCTGAAGCGATCGGAACTTTCTCCTCCTCTTGCTCCCCTCGCCATCGTCAATGTCTTCCACCGAGGTACAGAATACGTTAAGGGCCGAAGAAGCTTCGGTCCCATCGTTAAGCACCCTCTTCGCGGCGGTGGAGGAGGAATCCGCTGCGCTCTCGTCCGAGTTGCCGCTTAGACTTAGTTGAACGAGCTGCCGGGCCACGTCCAGCTCCAGGTCGGAGAAAGCTCTCGAAGCTTCGCCACCCTTCTTCTGCTGCTTCTTCTTAGTCGCTCCGGCATCATCTGTTAACAGCTCTTTCGCCATTAAGCAGAGCTTGGTGGGTCGAGATCGGGATCATATATGGAGGGAGAAGAGCATAATATAGCTAACGGATCGCCGACTCATCTCATCATCACCCTTAAGTTATTCTCATCAAGGACCTCAGGGCGAGAACGAAGGAGGTTTCTGATATTTTTTGGAGTTTGTTGCGTGCAGTCCAACGCCATATTTAATGTGGGGCCCACCTATTGGGCCCCATTTCCATACTGGGCTGATGCTTTCAGCATCGAATCAGGCCCAATATCCCTTCTATGGGCCCAATTAGGCCCATTTAGTTCAAGTCGCTTCTTCTTACTTCTTTTCGAAACGTGTCCATCTTCCCTTTGTTCCATCGGAACTGTGATTTTGAATCATGTTCACTTGTGTAAAGCATGGCATAGGATGCCCTTTCTTGGATCAGACACAGAAAGAGAGTAATGAGAAAAGATTCCGAAGTGATGAAAGTTCCAAGTGCGATCTTATCATCACCGGTTGGTCAGCACTTTCATCTTTCGGGACATAACTCACGGACAACTACAACAGTCATCAGCAACGTCTCGTCCGCATGGAACGACAATACAGATTGAAAACGTTATACAAAAACCATGGAGTTTTCCGCCCCAGGGTACCAGAAGTGACACAGAAGCAAGAACAAGGGAATACGGATAAACATAAAGTTTGAACGCACCAATGTCAGAGATGAGAAACCAAATATGGCGAATAGAGAATTGGATATCGAAGCAAAGCCCAGAATGAGTACATAATGATCGATCTAAGTACACATATATCATACCCTCTTCCTCTTCTAACAGAAGTATAGACGACAAGTATTCATCCGACAAACGTTTCCAGCATCCTGCCTTGACAAATAAAAACCTCCAAAAAGAATCACAAAAGCCAATTTCCATGTATGATGCCTGAATCCGCTTCTCAATTGATCACTCCATACTATTAGCCCTACATAACAACTCGAGTACCTCGGTCCGACAGTTCATGATCCTGCGGAACATTTCCCTCACCTGTCGCTCCAATGGTTCCAGTCCATTCCTAAGAGCCCCGCAGACAAGGCCTAGCTCCTCAGCTTCCCGCTCGACTTCAATCTTCTGTACTTCTGTCAAGGGGAAATGGGCTGAGTCAACCAAGTCTGTCAGGTGTCCTGTGCACTTTTCCATCTGATAAATCTCCTTTAACAATCCGTTGGCATTCCTGCAATCCCTCTTTTTCGACTCCTCCAGAATTCGGTCATGGAGAGAGAGCACCGAGCCAGCCCATATGAAATTCTTTGGAATTGAGAAATTGATGTTGACTCCCCTATCTTGGCAAGGGATTGCAGCAACAAGGGCCCACAGTGCGAAAGCTTGCATAAAGCTTATCGTAAAGAGGGGAATTGCAAGACCATTTGTTGCAATGATTTCGCTCCCACGAGGAGGCACTAAGCTATTTGTGATTGACTGAAGTTGCTTGACAGCGGACCACGAACGAGACACGCTCCATGTGAGAGACCGGTAATGCCCTGGTCGCTGAAGATGATGCAGGTGATGATCTTTGTTCAAGTTGTGACGCCCCAAGGACCGATTCATGCGGGAAAGAACTGGAACTGAACTGGTGGTGTCTTTCTCCTCGAGCATTTGAAGGGCAAGATCCACTAGAGCCTTTCGGGCCCGGCGAAACTGGCCCTCACCCACTGTCTTTTGGTTTGACCCCAGTGCACTCATAACTATGTCCAAATGCTTGTGCCACAACCGAACCTTTTCAATCCCATCTCTAGCAGCATTACAAATATCAAGGGCCTTGACGCTCTTCTCAAAGAACTCATTCACCATGTGGCCCATAGGGCGTTTTGCAATTAACTCCTTGTTACCCACCAAAATAAGCCTAAATTCGTCCTGGGAGCAGATATATGCATCCAAGAGCTTGTGAACCCAAGCAATGGAGAGTAACTCATCATTGCTAGCACTGGCTAAGTCATGGAACCGAGCTGTGACTTGCTTCTGGAACGACTCAAGGGTGGAGTCCAGCAAATCAGAGTCAGGATTGGATCCTCTGGAATGAACCTGTTCCCTTCGAAGGCTAAAAACCGAACGGCCCAGTGAGGCAAAGGGTGAAGAAGGGCTGGAATTATCTGTAGACCGCATTCTCAGAATATGTGAATCAAATCCACTCCAGACTCTCAAGAATCAAATTCACAGAACCCCACGACAGTATGTTCAAACGACACCAACTAAATTCCTCGACAAAATTCAAGGCAAGGCAAACCCTTTCTCCAATTCTACTTGATGAACAGAGCCCACAGTCAGGGATCTTGAGGCAAAATGTCACCAAAGCTTCAGACAGGCATCATGAACAAGAAAGCTTAGAAATCAAGATCTCAGAATCTAGCATTCACAGCTAAAACCCAGAAGAAGGGGTTAAAAAACCAACTTTTCAGCGTACCAAGCTGAGCCAAACCCGTGACTTCCACAAATCCCAGCTCAAGATCCTCCGAAATGACAGAACCTGTTAAGAATCAGGAATCGACGCCCGACGAATTGGACGATGTACCTGGATCAGATGCATGAAAGGGTCGTTTCAAGTCCAAGGAACCAATGGCGTTTGCGAACAGGAAAGGAAGAGATCCCAAAAGGAAGGGGAAGGCGTCTGCACCTGCGCAGCTGCTCTTTCGTAGGCTCCGGACAATGCCAGAGGAGCTGAAGCCGAAGGCAAGGCAACGGGGCCCAATGCCAGCTGAAAGAACATTTACCGTGGCCGTTTGTGGTCATTATCTATCAACCCTTCTTTATTAAATACTGTATACATGAATTATCAAGAAAGCTAACGATAAAAAAAAAAAAAAGAATTATCAAGAAAGCAAGCTACAAGCCACTGCTCTACTTTTTCCCTCTCCCTTTTCTTTTTCATGAAATAAAATATATAATTTTAAAAATCGGACTAGATCAATTAGTTCATAGGTCAACTGTGAATCAGTCACTTATCAAATCTGATTCCTAAAAAAAATTCATTTGTATTTTAAATGAGATTAACTCTGATTGAATGGTCGGTTCATGGTCGAATTGGTGAAACCAATTAAACAAATAAGAAAATTAACGGACTTAAAAATAAAAATATATTATAATATACTTATTTTATTTTACTAATTTTATATTTATATTTTAAACTTTTATATAATATAATTGTTATATTAATAATATTTATTAATAATATTATTTATTAAATATGTAATTCGATCAATTAAATTCTCGGTCCGACCTATAAACTTATGAACTTATGCCTCCACCGGTTATCAATCCTGTCTAGTTTTAAAAATTATAATAAAATTGAATAAATATATATATAGACATATACATATTTATACTTTTTTTAATTTATATCTTACATTGTTCTAAGTTCTAAATAATACTATGTGGAGCCTAGCCAAATTCTACCGACAAAAACTCTTCTAAGATTTATTCTCTCTTTATAATTGTCAAAATTAATATCTTTGTTATAATTGAAAGATATTAAATCATGTTAACGTAGATAATGGTACATGAGAGGATGAGAATGTGGATTTTAAGGGAAAAAAAAAAGGGTTTCTCTGCCTCGTCTTACTGAAACATCGGACGACCACAGCAAGGAACGAAGGTTTGCAAGACATTCGAATTTGCAAGATGACACAACTTCTTCTTTTTTTTAATCTTCAGTATCGAGACAGCTTACTAGGTAGAATTTTTTTTCAAAAGGGTATATTCGATTAAATTATTTTTTTTATAAATATTTTATTAAATAAGGGAGGAGGAGGAGACAAAACGCTAGGTTTGATGATATCCGTTAAATTCGTAATGTGTCTGCATAGGATAAAAGTTAAACCACTGGCGGTGCAAAGCCAGCGATCTTGATACTATTTCAATCTTATCGAATTTCGCTCTGAAGAGCTCAAATCTCCAGAAACCCTCATGACCAAATAGCGTCCTGATTCACGAATGCAAAATCAATCAGAGTTTTCAGCCCCCTGCTGAAGATCCCCTGCTCGATGTCACGGCATGCTATATGTACATCATCGAGAAATTAAACGCAAAAGAAGAAGAAGAAGAAGAAGACGGTTTTGTTAACTGTTGGATCTGCAGGACTCGTGCAGGATTAGTTATAGCATTTAATGGTTGATATACAGCTAACCCTGTCCAAGATCAGGCTTAATGTGCGGGACAACTTTGCCGACAGATGATATCAAGAAATTGGAGCTTAATTTCTCACTTCACTGACATGAATGCTACAATTATATGCGGGACGCATACGAGCCGAAACTGGAAAATCGAAAAATCGGGAAATATTCTATGTGCCTAAAATACGTTACAAGAATCCGAAAACGTAATCGCGTGATTCCCGAGATTATACAACTGCAGCATCGTGGTTTCCCTAATAGATGAGATGTTTCACTTTCAAGACGTTGTAAGTCAAGGTTAGATGTTGAGCAATTAATTGCATGCAACAGCAGCTGTTCCGAATGTGCTAAGCTTTCCGAGTATGAATTATTCCGTGTTCAACGTATGCACCATGCGCGACGAGGTGCATTACGATCTACCGCGAGAAACTGTGTAGCACAAAATGGAATCGAACTCGACGGGCAAACCATAGTTTTGATTTCGACAGACACATCCGAAGATCCGACTTCCCTTCGATGCATACATCAATTCCAAAACCCCAGTGCACAAATGGGAAATGCAGGAGACAACAATCACGAATTGAGAGGGAAAATATTCAGCCCAGAGAGACAAGGGCTGTGATTCCTTCAAGACCAAGAAACTAAGTGTCGTTCGGATCGATCCATTTGCCAAATAATATCGTCCTTCCTCCCTGAACGCGATTAATTAGGCTCCTCTTCTGCTTCATTTGTCTGCTTCTTCCTTCTTCTCCTCCGCTTTCTCCTCCACTTTCCCGGCCTCCACGGTCTTCATCTTCTCGGTTTCCGCTTCTTCCTTCTCTGGCTCGCTTCCGGGTTTCTTCTCATCCTTTTGGTGAAAAAAAAAAAAAACAGAAAGGGAAGACGTGTTAGCAGCTATTGTGTGATCTCTTCTAGATCAGGATGGAAGATGTAATATCGTGTTTGATGTGGAAGAGACATGGACAGGAAAACGTTTCGATGCATCCCATTTTTTTTGTCGTGCACTCGTTATCCTTCACTTTCCAGGCCTTTTCGTCATACGCTCGATGGAGATGACCGTCGATCCAGGAGATGTCACAGTAATTGTTGTATGATCTCGTCTGTCTAGAACGAGCAGCAAAGCAAGTGAAATATGACGCTCGACACAGTAACAGGACGGACTGAAAGCTGCAGCTAGGATGCAATCACCCTCGAACATATATATGCGTGAAGCAACGATTCCAATGTTCTTGTTCGTATGAATGTTGCTCTCTGTTCCTGAACCATTCGACGGGTACCATCTGAGCCCACGTACCGTTTGGATCGGGTCAGAAACTCACCTGATCAATCGAGTTCCCGAGGGACGAGTCCTTGGTCTCTTCTCCGACGACGACTTCCTTCTCGTCGCCCTCTTCCTCCTCATCCTTCTTCTCGCTCTTGGCCTGCTCCTCCACTCCTTCAACTTTCTTCTCTGCCTGTTCGGTCTTCACCTCCTCAGCTGCTGGGACGGCTTCCTCCTGGGTCGGCTCCGGTGGGAAACTGCTGCCCTTCTTGAACTTGGTCGGCAACGGAAGACTAACGCAACCCCCCATCTCTTGAAATCTTAAGGCGAAGAAGAAGAAGAAGAAGAAAATCTCCCCTACTGGCAAGAACTAGAAGCGAATGAAAGATCAACGAAGATGGGAGAGCACCAACTGTGAGGCAAACGCTCCTGGACTGATTTAAAAAGGCACAGGAGAGTTTTGGCTGGCTGATCTTCTTTAGTAGGAATATAAAAACATATACATACATACATATATATATATATATGTTTGACGCTTATTTAAAATTTCAGATTCATATATTATAAATAAAAGTTTCTTAATTTATAGATTACTTTTTAAGAATATTAATCAATGGGTATCTATTTGATTGAAGTACAAAAAAACAAAAATCAATGGATGAGGATTTTTTTTGTGTATTTTATTGTAGGAAACAGTGGGTTTTTTTTTTATCAAATTAGTACAAGAAACAGCTGGATGATTCTTATTTGCAGGTTGTAAATCTCGTGGATCCAACATACCGGACGCATTTGGCATTATTCTCTGTTTCGTTTTCCCTTAAAAAAAAAAGATCTTGGAATATCCATCCACCATTGTTTTCCACTACTAACAGGGCAACGTGCCATTTAAAAAAAAAAAATCCAAGCACATCATTTTGTGTTCAACTGTGTCCACCCACCAATATCTAAAGATGGGTGAAAATTTCGTCCGAGTAGAGCCATATTTAACCTGCGTCAAGTACGTAATAGCCTTGATTGGGCGCCGGCGCATGTATGTTAGTGGCCGGTTTATCCGTTCAATTTAAACCGGTTTCATATAAATGTACTCTGCTGAAGAGGACTAGAAGGCACTGCACATTCGCCCACCGTGGGCGTGGTCGAGTGGTTCGGCACTCATCATTCCAATAGAAGGATTTAAGTTCGAGTCTCATCTGCGGCGGGGAGCTCTTAACCCCTTCAATGAGCCGACCCGCGGTGATCCGAATTAGTCAGCTGGACAAAGTCCAACTGGAAACTGGCGATTTATATATAAAAAAAAAAAAGAAGGCACTGCACGTTCATGACTCATGAAAGTGTGGTTCACTCTTCGGTTAGTCACGTCGCTACGGGAAGGTATCATCTGTGTGCCGGTTCGGTTAGGGGGTGAATGGATGGGATAGAACGGAAAGGGCTCCTCAATGGAAGCTTAGGGCCTCGAGAGAAGTGGGCCTGGACCGACAAACAAATAGGCCCATTAACAATCCGCCAGCTCATTGGTTCCCCTAATTGGATGGGCCGACAGGCCCATGTTGTCCTTTTCCTCCGCTTGCTTGCTTTCTTTCTTCTTCGCTTCCTCACGCCGCGACGTTCGCGCCCGGCGCACGTTAGCCCGGTCTACGCAACGCCGTTATTTAAGTCATCTTCGACCGATTATTCCACCCGTCTGGAGCTGCAAGTCCTTTGTCCCAGCTTGCTTCAAAGCCCTAGGTAATGCCTCCCGCTTATCCTTCTAGCTCTCTCTCCGCACTCCGAGGATCAGATCTAACGGTGCGGTCTAGCAATCTGCCAATTGAACATGCGTTAGCTCGTTGGATTAGTCTTTCCGAGAGTCTCGGTGTTGGACGATTTGAGATGTCATAGTGGAACCTTCTCATCGACGTGAGGCGTTTTTCTAAGTGATTTTGATCGAGCTTTGGGATGATCCTGTTCGCATTTTGTGTTTTATAGTTGTCCGGTTGGATGTTACATCCATTGCTGGACGGGAACGGCCAGTAATTGTTGAAACACCGATATGCGTGTTAGAGTGCTGTTTTATGAGACTTTCTGTTTGACAATTAGAGTGCCGAATCTCTCAGCTTCCCTGAAATGTGATTCTGATCCCATATTTCGTTGTTTTTTCCTGTGTAAATTTGATATTTGATGTGGGACTGATGAATTTTCTGTGCGTCCATTTTAATTGTACAGGTATCAACAAGCATTTTACATATACAGTCGCCTATCTTTGAATAACTTCTATGTGAGTATTAGTTCTGTATTTCTTGTTTGATTGATTTGGATGTATCGTGTATGTGCATATAGTGGCAAATGCAATCATTAAGCGCATTGAAAATTTTCCCCAGTACCTAGATGTTGGCAGATGAGTCAACCGTGCCACAATTCATCGGAAGGATTCATTTCTATCCCTCTACTACATTTCATATGTGCCACATTCCGTTGAGAGATCGACGTAAAAACTAGACAAATATCTTTAGATCAAACAATTGATTATGCGTATTCCTGGGCTGTGGTTTGATATAAATTGATGAAGGTGATTCATTAGTTTTATGATTAACTCGCAATGCTTGTCTTAATCATCTCTAAACTAGGAAGAGAGATGTGTATATGCAGTAGACTGAGGAAAAACTTGAAACCAGGACTAGGGAAACAGCTATATGCTGATGTTAGTTAAAGTGTTAGGACTTGGGAAGGGAAATTTTAACAAGGTTAGCATGTACTCGGTAAGTATCAGTGTCTTACTAGTTAGGTATGCCTTTTGGGTTCTCCATCTTGCAGTTAGCATTCATATCAGTTCATTTGTTCATTAAGTATCTGCTTATACATTGGAAGTCTCTATGGAGATTAATTGTCTTTTGCCAGTTCCTACGCTCTATAAAGCAAACTGGAGGACAACTTGATTTGATTTTGGATGTTATAGCTAAGGAATATCTGAATGATATATATTGCTGAGAAATTCTATGTCATGGCGATGTTTAGTGGTTCCTAATATTATGGATGATTTGCATGGGATTGCAAATTTATAATTCATTTCAATCTCAAAGGAAGGAGAAGTCAATATATAGTTTTTATGTGGTGTTAGTTACCTTAGTACTGTCATCCACTGGAGTGTGGTTTCAATAATCAACATTATTCCAATCATACATACTAAAGCTCATGGAAACACAAGTATGAATTGTTTTGGTTCTCCCATAATATGTTCAAAAATCTAGCCAATTGAACAAATTATAATTCTGTTTCCATATAATCATGACTTGTAGATGAACCAGCATGGGAGGATGTTGGTTGTTGGAGTATTTTCTGTTAAATATATAATATTTTGCCTTCTGTGTTCAGAATGCTGATATAATTCGCTTGCTTCTGTTGGAAGCATGTTATATCACTGAATTAAGTTTTGGTTTGACAACTTTGGAGAAGATCAGAAACCCATTTTACAAGTCCATGTATAATATTCTAGTAAATATTGTGTTAACATACATCAGAAAAGACTGGAACTCATTTCTTGTGTCTATATATGAGACAGTGATACTGTGACTTCCCTTTGCTTATACAGCTTTAACTAGGTGAAGTTTTCCAACCCACACCCCACCCCACCCCACACACCCCCACCCACCTAAAAATAGTTATCTAGGTGAATTTCACATTCTTGGTGAAAGAAGTTTTGAAATATGCAAGTTGTTTGTAGAAATTATATGTGAAGATGCAATGCACATTGGCTAACACATGGGTGTCATGGCTAAAGAGTAATCCTCAGCTCAATGCTGAGCTCCCTCATGAAAATTAAATTAGAACAGTTGGAACTTGTAAGATGGTCGACTAAAAATAGTTGTTGAGCACTAGCTATGGTTACACAACTCCAGAGAAGGGCAATTTTTATTAATGTTTGGCTAGACCTAGGATTCTCTGACAGAAATCTGAGAACTGTTGGAAGTACCTTATCGCTATAGCCTCATCCATTATGTTGTTTTATTAACAAATCAAGTTTAATATGCTTAACTCAATATAGGGCGGATGAGGAACCTGTTGATCAGAAGAAATATCTTGAAGAGTCCTGCAAGCCAAAGTGTGTGAAAACTTTACTGGAATATCAGGTATGACTTTTATCCTTGGAACAGCAATTATAACTGAAGTTGTGAACTTATTGTAGCATGATATGTGTGCTGGATTTCATGTTGATGCATGGTGTCAAGAAAGAAAAAGGGATAGTTAACTCATATTAAGGTTGTTTTCTGGGATTTGCAATTTTTTTTAAGAAAGGCTTGCTAGGTTAGTAACCCTTAGGACATATCTTCACCTAAAGGTGCACTTGGACTTTGACTTCTTTCTGTCTGCAGGCATGTGTGAAGAGAATCGAAGGTGATGAGAGCGGCCACAAGCACTGCACGGGGCAGTACTTTGATTATTGGTCCTGTGTCGACAAATGCGTGAGTATTGTCTTCTTATTGCAAGTCAAAATGGCCTTTCATGAACGTCTTCTTTCCCGAAGTCTAATATGGGATTTCATTGCCAAATTTGCAGGTTGCACCTAAGTTGTTTACAAAACTGAAGTGATGATTAGAGTTTTCCCCGGCTGTTGAGCATTTTACATTGCCTACCCAGCATTTAAGATGGAAGAAGGATGGCTGGAGCATCTGTTTTACATCCAAGGACAGAAATGTTTGTGCTCGGTGTTTCTTTAGTTGTTGAGACCATATCCTGGCAATAAGTGGTTATTGGTTATTATACGGTACCATTCTCAAGTTTCTGATTATGAAGTCTGCATTTTATTTTTTTCCAAAGCCAATGGATTCGTGGGAATCGGACCGCTAAATATCCATTTGAAGTCCAGCACCTTGTGATCCTCTTGGAAGGACAGCGTTCTAACTCCTGGTATCATCGCAGGCCCCTCTGTGTTGCTTGTTGCAGGAGGATAATTCTCTTTAAATTTGAATAGACTGATGGTTGGATAATACAGACTCGAGGTCCCTTGTGGCTGCTTAATCTTGCATGGTTGAACGCTGTGGCTCGAGTATAGACTAATGCAAGTCCATGGAGTCCTGAATCTTCCTGTGAATGAATGTTAATGTATTGTAGGAACAGGTGTTCTCCAGTCTCCAACCAACCATCTCTACCATACTTCACGGGATTTACGTGTAGGAAGTATTGCATCTTCAATTGTCTGATCAGTCACAACAGTCGCATGTGCGGTGCGGTACCTCTTCGTAGGTGTTACGGCGTCGTAGTCGACGGTTTTGCAATTGAGGAATTCTGAATGACTGGCTGACATCATACTTGATTTTAAAAATGAAGATCGGATGTTATTCGTTGTTGATGGTGTGGCGTTCATCTCACGCGCTCGTTAAAATTCGATACTGAAGCGTGCTGATAATTGTCCATATACTCGTCATCGGTTCATTTCTTTTTTTTTTAAAGTAATATTTGATGTAAAAACTGTATTAGATTGGATTTGATGGAAAGGGAAGGAAGGTGGTAATGAATATTATCATGAAGGGGAAGAAGAAAAGGACGTTACAATTAACTAAAATAATAATAAAAAAACTTACTGAAAGTTATTTAAAATAATGGTGTATTTTAAAATAATGTAGGGAATATAGAGATATAAATATATACTTATTCGTGGCGGGGCAGACATGAAGCCCAGACATCGGGTCGGGGCAAGACCCACCTTGTTGTAGCACTTGTCGGGTTTGCCCGCCCAAAAATAGGTCGGGCCGGGGCTGCACCCTGGGTATTTATTCGTCCAACTGTAGTTGAGCCCACACGCCTAACGCAAAATATTTCCCTCTCATTCACATTTCGAAATCTCTCTCTCCCTCTCCGAAGACCGCGGTGGTTGCTCAATGCAGCCGCCAACGCCAACAATCCACCTCTCCGTTGTCGGAAGCCCTAACTCCACCGATCAAATATGCCTTCTCTCAGAGCTGGTGTAAGCGAAACTCGATGGCTGAGTTCTCCACCCCGGGGGGAGAGATCTCCCCAATTCGTCGGAATGTCGTGTCTGCGATTGAGGATCGACCTTAGCAGAGGTAATGATCGACTTCGAATTCTATACAGCAAGTGGCGAGTTGTTTCGCTATTTAGAAAAGTGCATTTCACGCGTTGAATCTTCGGCTACTTGTTCATACCTTTTATTTTAGTTATTCTGTCGTGCGATTGTAATACGAGAATCCATAGGAGCTGTTTCTTGGATTGCGAAAACATTGTGCCATGGTCGCATCCGTGTTGTCGCTTAGAATTCTCAGTTTGACTCGACTGCTGTGTTGCAAAATCTCTAGTAAGCAATCGCGCATTGAAAAGAAAAATCGAAACAAAAAAGAGGGGCCGCGGAGGGTTGTGAGGTATTTTTAGGCATCAATATGTGATAGGGTTAGGGTAGCCGGGGACATAGCCAAACCACTTGAGAATGTCGAGAAGGGAGCGAGTTCTTTAAGGGAGAGCGCGAGAATCATGGCTGTGTGACGTTTAGAGATAAGGTAGTCAAGGGAAATGTTCCACCGCTTAGCAATTCCCTAGGGCCAACAGAAACAAAGTGAGTGATCGACAGTTCAATGAGACGGTTGCTAGCGATAGACTAGTTTATGATGCTAAATTGGTCTTTTAATTTCATCTGTCTACGAATAACTCACTAAGGACGTTAAAGAAGTTACACTTAGACGTACCTGAATATTATGGTTTAAAGAAGTGAGGAAAAGTCCAGTGACCATGCAGTAGAGGATGGATTCAAGCATGTAAAAATGAAGGTTTTCATGACATGTTGATGAAAATAGGTCTTGAAAATTTGGTGATACGAGCTGTGATTATTCAATAAACGTTCATTTGGCTGAAGCAAATAGATTTTAGGGTGTGAGGTTTGGGTGATAAAACCTGTTATAAGGTATTATGACTTTGTGAAGCTGATGGACATAGGAAATGTCTAGAAGAATGCGATTGGAAATTGATTCATATTGCAAGATGAAATTAAGTTAATGTAAAGGTTAGCAATAACATTAACTTGCAAAAAGCATCTATGAAAGGAGATTTATTAAGTCTTTGTTGTAATATAAGCTTGTTATTCCCCTGAGTCTCTACTTGTGGAATGGGCTGCTACGAGACCAGTTAGAAGAGATTTATACTAAAGGTGCGTCGCTTGCTTAACTCGAGCTGGAATTCATATACACTATGATGTGAATTTGAAGTTGCAGTTGTAAGAGCTCTTTTACTAACCAATTAGTTGACGTCTTGCGTAACATATCCATGACGCTCCTCAAGAATAAGTGTAATGTGTTTTGTTGATAAAAGTTTTGTGTTCTTGGATAAAATTCTCTCTCTACTGGGTTTTTAGGCATGCGTTCCTTTTAGGAACCCAACACTTCACCGACAACAACACTGGAAATACTAAGTAACAACTTTAGCTGATCCTAGAGATTACCATTAGCCTCCAATCTCTAGTAATGTTTGAAAAGAATGAAGAGAGAGAGAGAATGATCTGAATAAGTTGCTGTGTTGCCTTTTGAAAATCAATCTATAAATTTCCAGTCAATAGAACGGGGCCGTCGGCTACATTGTGAAACTTTGGTGGTGATCCTAGGACACTTGTTTTGAAGATGTTCAATATTTTGATGGTTTAACTCAGTACATCATGTCCCTCTTCTTGGTAGTAATCTAGTTAAAGCAGTAGCTTGCCCATGGTAATAGGACTTGCTCATTTCTAAAAGAAAGACTGCAAAAATTACTGATGATTTTTTCCTCCACTTAGGCATTTTCCCATTCTGTCTCCTCCCAATTTTCTTAATTATTGTCTTTATTCAAGATTTTGTCAATGGATGGAGTTGGAACCATCTCCCTCATCTTCAGAATTTCCTTTTATTGTGATGCAAGCTTATCACCCCAAGCTTCTACTTGTAGAATGGGCTGCTACAAGATCAGTCATGGGGCGCAAAGGAGATTTACACTGAAGGTACGTTGCTTTCTGAGTTCGAGTTGGAATTCATACACTATATAATGTGAATTTGGAATTGTGGTTGTGAGAGTTCATTTATTTGACATCTTTCTTGATATATATCTATTATGCGCTCCAAGCATAACTGCAAAATCTGTTTTTTGTTCAAAGTATCTTGTATTCTTAGATAGAATACCACAATCACACTGAAAATACTGAGCTATAAAAATAGTAGCAGATTAGAGAGATTACCATTAACCCTAATATTTAGTAATGTTTTTGCATAGAATGAAGAGAGCGCTCTGATTTAGCTGCTATGTAGCCTTTGAAACATCAATCGATAAATTTCCAGTCTACAAAATGTGGCCACATGCTTGATTATGAAAATTTAGTGAAGATCTTGCAACAATTTTTTGAAGATCAGAAATATCTTGATGGTTCAACTTAGCACTTTCTTTCCTTATTGGTGCTATCTCGTCAAAACATGTGCTTGTCCATTCTAATCAAGAACTTGCTCATTTCAAAATGAGAGTGTGATCACCTTACCAACCGCAAAAATCATTGATGTTTTTCTCTAATAGGCATTTTCCAATACATCTCTTCTCCATTTTTCTTAATTATTGTTGTTATTCATGATTTTGTCAATGGATAGAGTTGGAATAATCTCCCTCATTTTCAATATCAATTAGTTAAGCTAAAAATCTGACCTCACTCGAGAAGTTTAGGCCTCCCAAATATTTTATGCTCTGGTGGCCGCTACTTGAAATCCATACATGGACATGTATAATGTTTATATACATAAAATAACTAGATAACATCCAATCATAACTTCAACAGCTACACAAAAGGTTAAATCAAGTAGATAAAACAATAATGAAAACCGTTAAAAATTTTGTGCACTTTACTCTAAAAAGCCATCAAAGTTGTGAAGGATTAGACTAGCTTCAATCTGGTGAAGGTTGACAACATTTGCTTCATTTCAAACATTAATGTAGTCATTCTTAGCATGACATGCTACTCCAAAGGCCGTATGAGACCTTGCATCAACACTCTTGGTGTCTTCATAAGAACAAGATAAGGATGGTTAGATTGAAGACCCTCATGTTGATTCACCATTTATTGGTTGACATCAACCCTTTATGAGGAAATGTTATACTCAACAAGGTGATGGATGCACCTTTTCAATAAATTATTTAGCATTCATGTCATGTAATTTCAATGAAAGGTTATAATAGAACATGCAAGGAAGTGGAGAAATGAAAGATGTTGCCTAGTTTGCATAAGGAGGCATGATCAATGAATTGAAGACCAAGCATATGTATTATAAGATGCAACATCTAGCCTTTTTGCACAGAGGTTGATAGGTCATTTTAATGAAAAAGTGCAATTAATTATCACAAAATTTAAATGTGAGAGAGATAAATAAAATGTTTGGTATTAATTTCATTCATTTATTATTTTTTAGCTTTTTTGAATTAATTTTTTATTATAAAAATTTTTAAATATCATTCTTAAGATTGAGTTACATGACAATTGCCTTTTAATATACTACTATATTATATGATTATTACTTTGTAAAAAAAGAAAAAATAATATATAAAAAATAGACAAAATTAGATATTATTAAATGATAAAACTTTTAATTAAACATAGATTGAAAGATAAAGAAAGAGTGAGAAAGAAAGAGAGCATGGGAAAGAAAGGAAGAAAAAGATTGGATCCCACCATATATTATGTGTGAATTAACTTATTTCAAACATGAACTCACATCATCGAAGAGAGTTATGTAAGTTGTTAACATCATAAAAAATTAACATGATGTATTAAAGTATAATATATTTTAAAAAATACATATCACAAAATAATATTTTAAAAATTTTATATTAAAATATTATATTAAAAAAAATTATACTAACTATATAATTTACCCTTATTGTTTATATTCTATCCTTTTGGCTTACTAACTTTGATGCCTCTTATTGGCAAGAGTTTTGGCATAGTAGATTTCACTAAAGATGAGCATGATGAGGTCAAAGGAGCAATAATTACAGCAATGAAAAAGAAAAATATGTTTCTTGGTTTTAGTCATTATTGTATTTCAAAAAAATATTGTAAATTTTTTTCTTAATATAAAGTGCTTTTCTATTCTTTTCCATTTGATGGTTAAATTACTTGAAAGAATATTATTGACTTTTTAATACAACATTGAATACCTTCATGCAAATGCATACTCAAAATATTGTTTATGATATAAGGTGTATATGCAATTTTATGTATATACAACATGAACTAGTCTTGATTAGGTTTGAGCAATAATGGAATGAGCTTAATGCTTACTAGATCAACCAAAAATAAATTGAATTTAACTTTAATCAAGCTAAAGTAGCCTAAATCAAAGTAATTAGCCAATATTGCGTTGAACCATATGAAAATGCATTTAAGAAAAGTTAGACATTATATAGTTCAAATTATTGGCTAGTGTAGGGTAGCTTAATAATGAAATCATGCCATAGTTAGGCCATCACTTATCATCCCTTATTCTTACAAAGCCAAGTCTTGCCATCTTGACCAGTAACATTAATATGTTATGCTAGTTATGCCCCTTGTCATCATTGAGAGCTAAAAAGAGCAACAGAAGGACAAGGAAGAAAGCAACACCTTGAATCAAGTAGAAGATCAACAAGACAAAGCCACACATACAATGAAAATGCTGCCCTGGTCCAAGGATGCAATTATTAGTAAGGCTCTAGAGAAAAAGCTTGACAAGGAAGAAAAACCAAAAGAACTAGGAGAATTTACAACAATTAGCAAATCTACTAAACCTAGGTAGGAAAGGAAAATATTTAGATTTAGAGGCTGCTTGGGAGGGTCTCCATCCCTTAACATGATGAAGTGAAAAAAAAAAACATAAGCTTCCAAAGAACTTCTTGTAGCTTGTACTTAGTGAGCAATGAAAAAATCTTCAACAGCTAATAAAATATCATAGCACAAGCATCAGACATTAGTAATTATTAATAAAACTATAGCTAGGAAAAGGTAAAGTTGAATCTAGTCATAACTGCTGTAAGAAAAAAAGAGAGAGAGATTTTGTACCTTTGCTAAAAGTTTTCTCCTTGGCGATGCAGTTAAAAGTGCACAAACAAGTTGGTCCTAACTCTATTTCATGGTGCTACCACACCCTCCCTCCTACAAGATCGGAACAAAGTTCTCCTGCACGGGAATCAATACATTGAACAGACAACACATGTGCAATCAGCCAACAGCTTACCAAATGAGAATGTGGCTCTATGCACGTAGCAACGAGTAGGTGGAATTTATGGAGGTTGCAGAAGCGTAAGTAGTGTTGCACTGGGGTCTGCAGGAAGGCCTGCCATACTAGCTTTGCCTAAACCACCAGCACCCAATGGCACAACTACCATTGCAGGAGAAGATCCATAACCTCCCAGACAGTGGCACCACTAACTTATGTTAAAATGTTGAAGATGAGAGGAAGCGTAATCTGTTAAAGAATAATCAGTAAATTGATGGGAATGGGAAGCAAGGACAGATTGGAATGAGACACGCATACAAAACTGGAGCTTATACAAGACATTATTACTATATTATAATACAATTGTTTATTGTAGGTTTTAGGGATTTCTTTAATCTCACTTTTCTCTTCCATGCGGATTACTCATAAATATTGTGTGATTAGTAATATATCCGACTGGATTGACGGACGAAATAGATAAGTTGCATGCAGCATTTTGTGGTTATGCGATTGAATGAATTACTCTATTCTTTGCAAGCAAAAAATATCTAGACAGCAACCAATGATGCGACAGACAGAACCGGCCATTGGATTGAGACAGATACAAAGTCATCGCACGCAGGACGCATGATCCTCACAATATTTTACAGTATCACGACTGAATGATAGTTAGTTGCAAAAAATCATGAAAGACATCTGAAGACAAAATGATTCTGGACCTGAAAAACTCGTAACCGCCAATGCACCGGCCTGTGGCATTTAGCATGGGTTGTTGGCGTGATTACGATTAACTACTCTGCCTTCACCACAAACACTCCAAAACCCCAGCGTTCTGGCAAACTAAATCACTAAATCGAAGATCACAGTCGATGGACAGCAAGCATGGAGATGCAGTACAAGTTGCAAGGCGATTCGAGTGTTAAGGTAGTGCTCCTTGTCAGGGCGCTAGCTAATAATTTCGATTCCGCAACACCATGGAAACTGCAGCACCAACAGTTCGAAAAAATCAGACTGAATGAGAGTAACTTTACCACAGTTTTCCGCCCGACGATTCTCGATTCGACCTCCGATGCTATCAAACCGAGAGACTTCGAAGTTCTAACTGTATCAACAAATGTGTCCATCGTAGAGGAAGTGGGGAATGTGGAAGGGAGGGAGGGAGGGAAGCGGAGGGAGCTCAAATTTCGATTCTGACGCCCTCTGGATCATTATGGCGGGTTTATTGGGTTCAAGTATGGGCCGACATTGGGCCCAGAGCCTGAGTTGGGGATTAATATGGGCCCTAGGCCCAACAATTTTAATGTGGGATAGGTAAAATACTAAATATTTTCAAAACGGGCCCCGGGCCCAATAACCCTCACCCCCGCCAGCCTCGGGTGGCCCCGGCCTATTAGTCGAACAGATTCCCCGCAACCAACACAGGTGCTTCCAGTGTAGTCTCGGTGCCTCCACTGTGTACAGTACGTCATGATCTGAGAGATTGTGACGGACCCAGTAATTTAAATCTACACATTCTTTTTTCTCTTGGTTGGCTACGAGAAAACTTAACGATTACGGGTCTCCGAAATTAATCATTAGCTCCACCTCATCAAGAGTGACGTCCGGAGAATATTCAATTATGGCACAGAGATTGAGCCCCGTAACTTTACCTTGCGCTGATGTGAAAGGCGTGGACTGCACATTCTCTCACTCTGATCCGGATTACGCCGGACCGGAGCTCACACGGACGCATGTCTCCTTGTATTTCCAGCTAAGCGGATAAGTTTAAGACAGAAGGGAGACTTTAAAATGAGAACATTCATTAATTTCATAGATTTTCTCGAACTGGAAGATGCTGTCTGTCGTTTCGTGCGCTTATAAAAATACTCGAGTCTATGCCCGGTTGCACCACCGTCCAAGGTGCGCCCACGTGGCTGGCGTACGAGTTGGGGTTTATTGTTACGTGCAGTAACTTCTATTGGGTCTCTTTAACATGATGAGAGGCTGATGTATATTAAAAACAAAAAAACAAAAACAAAATGAAGGCAGAGTTGTTTTTCATGGCAATCGATGATAGTGGCCCATCGGCGTGGGCAGATAGTTGGGGCTCGTGCAGTAGTGCACTTTCTGGGGGCAGTCATAGCATCACGTATGACTCTATGCTGCCCTAAGCAATCGCCTTGCCCTTTTTCTAAATTACTTCTTTTTGCCCTTTTCCAAATTACATACCGTCAGTAAGCGGATTTGACTCCAAATTTAAATGAAAAATACTTATTAAAGGATATAATTATTTCGATTATATTTATTTTTATTTCAAAACTCCAACCAACAACTTTAATTTTAATCTACTATATTTTGGCATAAGCAGAACAGATTGAGCTGTGTGTGCGCGTATGCGATTGAGTTGACATTGCTCGACGGGCCCCACTTCTATATCAGAAAGTCAGAGCATCTCATCTTTCTTCTTCTTCTTCTTCTTCATATCATGCCTCGAGATGAAAAGGGGCAAAGCGAGGTCCCTTTCAGCTGTAAGTGCATAATAAATATGCAATTAAGACTAAGAGCTAGGGTCATGATCGATCGTTCGCTCGGAACTGGGCTTCGTTTGAGGCATACTGGTTGTTGGGAGTCTGTGTAGCGATAGTCGACTTCGCATTGGAAGCCATGAGATAGCACAGTATTGACTCTAAAGTACATTTGTTGATGAATTCTTGAGAGAGAGGGAAAGGGAGACCGGAGAGAGACCTTAGCCTGATCGTCTCTGCAAGTGTTCTACTAATCTCCCTAGTTAGTTATCTCATCAAGATCGTCCAATGATAGGAAAACTTCGTCCAGGCATGACAGATCGATTCCGTTGCTGTCGTCGTCATCTCCGTCGCCATCACATTCATAAACCCGGCACAGAACCCATTTGCTGCAGTCCTGGAGAGATTCATTCAAAGCCATCAATGAAGTGCCACATGTGACAAAAGGAAAAAGAAAGCGTAACCTATATGAAGTTGTATTGAAAATGGTGTCGTAATATGCTTACCTTCTTCGCGTGCCCTTTTCTTTTAGAAGATGACGCTCGAGAACTGCTGCTGCCACTGGAGCCACCACTAGAGAGGCGGTATTCGTGCATGATCCAGTTGGTCTTCATGCCTCCCGGAGCCTCACCGGCATAGAAAACAAGGTGATTCTTCATCCCGACTCTCCTGTTTGTGCCGGTCAGGATTGGCTCATCGACTCCTGATGGCTTCCAGTACCCGTTGCTGGTTACCCGGTCTCGTGTCCTCCGGCTATAGTAGTACCATTTCTTGCCCCCAGCCAGAGCCTTTCCTGAGGGCATCAGTAGTTCCATTCCAGAGCAGACAAAACAGAATGGTCAATTTTATTCATGCATGGAATACGATCAACTGATCTCTAAGAGGACCCTAGAAACTCTATGCATGTGCATATCAACAAGTCTGAACACACGCGGCTGCACGAAGATATCGCATCCAAGACTCGCTCAGGCAAGACGTAATATGCATGCATGAACCCATGTGGTTATATCTATATGTGGAGATGTACCTTCGAGTTCCCATGGATTGCAGGGATAGAGATCGAGGTCAGGGATGACATCGGGATGGCTGGGCAGGACGGAAGCTTTGCGGTGGAGGAACTGGACGACGAGCTCCTCATCGGTCGGCTGAAATCGGAAGCCCGGCGGCAAGTTCACATTGCTGCTATCATCCATGCTCCCTCAAGTCTATTTACAGGACTAGCTGGGAAGTGCCGGCAAGGCACTTACATGCACATTTATCAGCAAGCCGATGGAGTGAGTGATCGAGATAGTTAGTGGCCTATAAGTAGTCTATGTCGTAATTTATAGTCGTGGATGGGGGAAGAGAGAGAGAGAGCAAAGCTTTACTAGGAGACGTGAGACAGAAGGCACCGGCGGTGGGAATCAAATCACGCAATTGATTGGGGATGTTTGTTGGAGTGTTTTATTTAAGGAGAAATTCCTGTCCGTAGCTGTTGTTGTGCTATCACGTGATGATAATGACAATGGAATGGCATATTAGGTGAATACAAACAAAATGCATATAAAAATGCATATGGTAGAAAATAAAGACTCCCTCCTATTTCGAGTGCTGAGTTAGTTTGCCTATATGTACGTACTTCAAGAAAGTTCTGCGCGCAATGGATACACATGGCAAGATCCCAGAGGAATTTTTATTTTTGTTTGAGCTAATATTGTCCTAATAGAAACTTGAAATTGTTGAATAGTTGTCATATTAATAGAAGATATGGGATCTGGTACGGTAATATCGTCCTCGACTCAACAACTAAAGAATCAAGAGTTCGATCACTCGCATCCCTCTATCCCACTCATATTCTATTCATTTTCATACCAGCATGTTGGAGTTAACTGAGTGCACTGTTCTGGGTGGCTTCCAGATAGGGAGCACCGGGGGGGAGATTCAGAGATCTTCGTCTACCCTAAACATTATTATAAAAAAAAATCAAAAGATTCATAGACTAAATGGAACTTTATTCGTTTCACTAGGATTTATGGGCCTCCCATTCTTTCCAGTCGGGGGAGAACAGTGAAAATAAATTGTGGGATTGGCATGCTTCATGCTTATGTCATCCACGTGGCAAAAGTAAAAAATAAAACATCAAAATGGGTTTGGTCGAGGACCATATTTTGCAGCTTGGGGGCAGTGGGGTGGGCCCTTCCGCATCCTTGGAAGTGTGCCTGAAACACTCGATGGCACAAATTTATCATGGTTGATGATTATTGTTACTTCTCACTCTATTTTATTGGCATTGTCGCATTTGATCCATCTACGGATCTCATAGTGCCTACCCCTTTGTCATTGCAATTCTTTTCTCTCATTTTCCATTATGGAAGTGATTCAACATATTCTTTTGTTCAAATAATCTATTAATTTTGAATATTATAAATATAGAAATTAATAATCATAATAGTTTAGTAAACTGATCTTACTCAAAATAAGATTAATAACGAATTGTTAAATTTCTAAATATGTTCACGTAATGCCCAATAAAGAAAAAAAGAAAAGGGAAAATGATGTAAAAAGCTGTCTATGATCATGGCAAGTCATGTTAAGAATATTTTTTGAGTTAAGTTCTTTTAACGGATGTGGGGGGGTCATGTAGGATTAAGGCTCACAAACACAATGATTAAGGATTAACACAAAATGTCAATTAATACTTACCCATCCCACTGTCCGCTTCCATTCACATCGATCCAACTCGAACCAGTAGATCTAGCGTTTATGTCATGTGTATATGATGATTATTAAATTTGTGTGCTTAGCTAAGCTGACTGATCCAATTCCCATAAACCTTAATTTAAAGAGGAAAATAAAAATTAAAGCAATCTCTTTATTGTTTACAAATTGAACCGGTTAATAAGATATATAACACTTTCGATTTAACTCCTACTTGACACGATATGTGAGCAATTTTGTTTCTGTTTTATTTTTTGTGATATTTTTTAAAAAAAACTCCATTATTTATTTATTCATTTTTTTAATGGCTTATCAGAGTGGGATGGGATTTTCGGGTCAGCGCACAAAGAGAGCCGATCCCATTGGGATGGGACGATCGCAGACCAATCCTGACCACTAATTTCACGTTTTCGTGGACGATAAGATTGCCCGTTCCTTACTCCCTTTTTGTGTCATCAACTGCCTGCCCATTTGTTGTCCATGGGGATGGCAAAATAGGCCCGACCCGCACTGGCCCAACCTGGGTTAGGGGTTGGTGGGGCCCGACCCGTGTTGGAATTGTGCATGTCATGACCGGACCGGCAGACATGACAGGGCGGATCTGGGTACGTCCTCTGACCCGCCCCGCCCACAGTAACATATTATATAATATCTACTATATTTTATGCAACATATACAGTATTATATATTTACATCGTATTCTGCTTTCTATTTAATGTGATTTAAATCGATTCTTTAAAATTATGGGTCGAAATGGGGCGAGTCATGGGAAGTGACAGGTCAACGGGCCGAGGGTGCAGGGCAGGCTCGAGCCTTCAGACAACCGCCGGCCCGGCCCGGCCCATTTCCATCCCCAGGCGTCCACCCAAAAAAATGAAATTATGTCAGTGTAGAGGGAAACGAAGTTGGATCCGGCAATAGGCGAAAATGACCGAAATCGTACCCTCGTGGGAGGAGAAATTCTTGCGTGGAGCAGCCAGGAGGGAGCTGGGCTAGTCAATACTTACTGTGGCCGTATTACTGTATGCAAGATATATAACACAGGGCACTGACTTTCTGTGCAGCCAGGATGCACTGTCGACGACCACAAAGATCGTCGCTTTGAATTCATCTTTCAACTTAGTGATTTCTTGTCACTGCAACTTTCATTCAGCCCGTAAAGCACGCCTCCTTCCGTCTGTCCCGATTTTCACTTCTCTCTCTTCTTCTGTGGTCGCAAATGAATTTTCTTTTTATGATTTAGCCAATCCACACATTGCACCAAGAGATGAGACAAACAGAAAAAAAAGGAAAGAAGAGAGCCATCAGTTTGCACCCGAACTAGTACTACGTAAATGTTTTAGTTAGGCATTTACTTAAAAAAAATGCATATGCATGTATACATACATGTACATATATACTTACATGGTTGAAGCCAGGAAGCCCCACAAGGTGAAATTAGTGGAAGTGAGCATTCAGCTCAATCTCTGTGGAAAAAGTTCAGAGAGGATCGGTGGCTGGAGCCAGCGACCTTTTAGAATTTACAGAGGGCAGAAGTGCGATAACATCAACTGGAGGCTAAAGCTTTTCATCTATCAGAAGATTTCTCATCATTTTTATCCTCTGTAAACCAACTCACTACAGCTAGAGTCAATCAGACGATGATCTGTAATAGAACCGAAGCTAGAAGTTTTGCTTTTCAGGGCATATCAGTGATCAGGGCTAGCTCCAGTCATTAGTTCTTCCTATTTCTAGTACACTGGCTCCATAGTTGGGGCGCGCTCGTCTCAGTTGAAAACAACAAACAGTTTATGGAGTGTAAGAGCATAGAGAAACATTTCTCGATTATAGTGTCAAAAAATTTTCAAAGATGCCATCAGCAGCCTCAGACTAGAGAATATCATTAGCAGCCATCAGATGTCAAGCCCACAGATACTTTTAACTAATCGACAGCACAATACCTGGTAACAAGGCGTGCTTCAGTTTCCATCTTTCCAGGTTGAAATTATAAACATGCAACAGTTGCTATAATTCTCCAAAAGAAAAAAAACAGTCGCAAGACAGAGATAAAAACAGATAATAACAAGACAAGTGACAAAAAAAGAAGCTAAAAACTCGGGAACTGATGATGCAGAACGAGTGTCTCATTACCTCAGGCCGATGTGTCATCTTAACCTGGAAAGGATTTGAAAAGGTAAACAAGGCATGCAGTACAAAGACTGCTCTGGTCCATAAGACTGTTTTTGACCCCACCTAGTGTTTGCTTAGGCAGAGCTTGGAATCTTTGGTTTCAGGTAAAGCTGATTGTGTATCTCTCTGAACTTCTCTTTAAGCCTCTTAATCTGCAAACCACAGAGCAGGTAAGATGGTAGAAAAATACAAGATGCTTCATTTGAAAATTTTTATTTTTCACCCTTTCCCTCCTCTCAGATGATAATACAAGTAGTTACCCGTTTCAGCTCAATTTCTGTATCTCGCCTTTTCTGCCCTAACGAATGTCGCAGGTTAGTGATATCAAAGATATTATCTAAGTCATCTTCAAAAGCAGAGTCCAGGTCTTCTTGAAGCAGTGCGGGAAGCTTGTCAATTACAGGCATAAGCAGAAAGCAGTTGAACTGCAAAATCACAGAGGCAGCCACTGAAAAACTTGATAAACAGCAATTTGAGCAAAAATTATGTCTCTTAACAAGGAATACTATAAATTTAAGCCAAGTCCAATGATTTTTAGTTGAAAATATGCTTGTACACTGTAAAACAAAAGAAATGACTATTTACTCTCATTTGTTTAAACTGACTTCCATGTGAACTTATATCAAGTAATTTCACAATTGAACTACCTCCTTTGGGTTATGCATAGTTTAATGCCAAAACCAACCATGCATTATCTTGTTCAGTGCCTACCAATAGTGCAAACATGATCAACTACAAACCTTCAGCTCTGCAGAAGTCAAGAAATACTCTCTTATGCCATGAAATATCTGTTGGACCAGAGCATACACAATTCTTTCAGAAGAAGGGGCAAGCCTTCGATTCCAAAGGGTATTATCCAGAAGGTCAGCAAGCCTTGTTTCTGTTGTATGAACAAAGGAATTTGAGTCGTTGCTTGAAGCCAAATGGCTAAGTTTGACATCTCCCCTGTGCCTTACTTCTGGCTTCTCATTAGGAACTGACCCAGTTGTTGTTGACTCCTGAGGAAGACCATTCCCAGGAGATTGCTCTGTGCCACCAAATGAATCCAAGAATTGCCTCAGCCCAGCCCGGTTCTACAATAACGTTTCAATAATTAGCAATGTTAAATCAGAATTATTGACTTCGAAGAAGCAAAGCTCATTCATTCAAATTATTAAGGTTAAGGAGAAAGAGATTTAACACACTTAATATTTTAGCATAAAGGCAGATGGATTTACCAACTTTATGGTTTACCTTGTTGTGGAGGGACCAGGTCACATATCGTGTAGTGCTAATCAGGTCTTCCATGCATCTAGCAGGAAAAAAATCACACGTTGAAAAGTAAAAGTTGAAGTGTGTTTACTATAACATAAAAGGAAATAAATATGAAAAACTGAGCCATGGACAGTTTCAAGCGGCTGAAAGAAAGCAAGTAATTTTACTTTTCTCGACAGGTTCTTTCAGTGGATTCTACAAAATTGTCGTAGGCTGAAGCAACACGCTTGAGGAAAACCTCATGGCCGTTTAAGTATTCACCATCTTTCTGTCCAAACCAATGCCAAAGTAGCCCAAAAGTAAACACACATTAAAGGCAGGATCAATGCTGAGTGATCCACATGAGGAACAAAGAGCAAATGAAAACAACAGAGTTCGCTTTCAATAGCAATTCAAGTTTGTACCTGCAGCAGGTAGACAGAGATTGGAAGCAGCCTCTTGAGAATGTACAACAACCTTGAACCCAACTGCAAAAGCAAAGGAGAAGTCCCAACAGTGTATTAAAAAAACAAAAATTAAAAATTGAAGCAGGTGGTAATATGCTTCCCATAAGTTTCTGCAGCATAGAAAAATCCAAGAACTCAACCTGGTGAAGGAAGGGTTCAAATGTGTCACGAGCCTTTGCAACAGCAATTACACAGGCAGTTCTGGTTCATGAGAGAAACAAATTTATTGAGTTGAACAGAAAATTATGTGCATACAAATATCTCTTAGGTAATGGAATCATGCTAGAGATTATCACTACCTTGAGTAATTGGTTCCATCATGAATATCTTCAACTCCACACGCATTGACAATTTCTTCTCGAGTAATTGGTGGGCATTTCATCCCTCCAACAACAAAACGAAATTCAGCCATTGCACGATGATACTGTGCTCCTCCATAGAGACGCATCCCAGCATTCTGAGCTCAACAGGAAGCATTATTATTTTCTATATTATCTTGTTAAAATGCATTTAGTTGTGATACATTTAAGAATAAGCCAGCATTCAATTAGCAGGACCCTTTTTCATCAGAAGAATGTCTAGATTCTGTAATATACTGAAGAAAATTTTTCAAAGCTGCAGATTTTTTGGATTGGGATACCTGGTATATGAATAATAATCTCTCAAAACTTACAGGGATTAACTTTTGGGGAAACTGCAAACCATCAGTACCCATAAATGCTCCACCATTAGTTCTCTCGTCTTGTAGATTTTCACCTAAGACAATATTTTAAGAAAAAAAGAAACATCCTCTGTTAACTATGACAGCTTATGCAGCAGCAACATACAAGTTCATCTCAGTAAATGGAAACCTTAGATTATAGTACTCTACCCACAAGACTCAACATATTATAAGAGATATTGCAGAAAACCATAAAATAGATGATAGTATATACACCTGCAATAATTTTCCAAGGCATATGGATATGAAATTTACCAAATTTATCAGGAGGAGCAACGACTGTTCCTTTTAGTAGAAGCGACAACTGAAAATTGAGCAGACTAAAGTGAGAGAGATAAAACATACAGGAAACTATAGGCATGAACAGCCAGTAGAAATACTGAAACAAATAGTACACAGACAGATATATATATATATATATATATATATATATATATATATATTTGAAGAATCTCTTTTTTATGGCTCACAATTAACTTTCAAATTCACTTCAGCAACCAGCTGAGTTGATATAAACCTTTGTCAAGAACAGATCATGGAAGGTTCTTCCTTTCTCTTTCAACTTTGCGTCATCCAAAGTGCTGCAGCATTGTAAAAAACTGAAAACATCACAAAATCTGAAATGGATATTATGCACATGAAAGTGCTCATATGATATTTTGCTGCTGTATCTGTTAAATTTCTGCCTTTCATTGATATAAGGTTGAATAAACTATGGTTTCAAGCAGATGAACAAAATACTTGCCTGAGTTCCTGATTGATTTCATTCAACTTTCTTGTAGCTGTGCGGAGCTCCTTTTCAAGTAATGGAATAATCAATGGAACATTGTCCATATACCTAACGGGAACCCAAGTGTATATTCTTCAATTAGTTCAAAGTAAACTATTTTATCAACCACACATATGGTGCTAATGCTTCTGTGAATACCTCTTCTGCAGCAACTCTTCCAAAAATAATCTTAATTTGCTCACCCCTATATGAGTCCTCTCTTGTTTGGAGAGTTTACGGCCCAATTTCTCCTCCAAGGATGCTATATCTTCCATCTCTCTCAAAAATATAGCCTAACATTAAAAATTGAAATTAATAAGGAAAAGAGCAACGTTTTAGCCTCAAGGAACATTGTTGATAATTATTGTACAAAACTCATTCATTTTATTACCGTAATTCTTGATTCAATGTGGATATCTAATCCAGTTGCTCCGAATAAAAGCAGGATTGCAAATGTAATCAAACCAAGCAAGCAAGTAATCTCTCGGTGGTGATAACAACATTCAATTCAGAAGGACATTCCACGGCTAAAGCAAGTTAATGGGCAAATGAGGTTGCAAAGCTAGAATATGTACTGCTTCCAAATTGAGGCAAGATTGCAAGAAGCTGCAGGGAGATCTGCCCCTCTTCAGCAATAGATTTTTCCTATTTCTTTTATTTTTCTCGTGGAAAGTAAATAGTTAAAGCAAAGGCTTAATAGGCAAGATATACCTTTTTAAACTCATTGTTGGACTGGTACATTGATCCATGTCCAGGACCCACTCTTCCCGAAGGAACAGAGGTAAAGAAGGGAGATTCGCCTAGTATGAAGCCATCAAGAGTACAGGCTGGGGGTGAGAGAAAAACTTCAACATCTGATGATCTCGCAAACTGGGGAATTTTTGTGTCCAGCTTAGTTGAGACAATAACAGTCCTTGAAAGCTCAGGATCAATCTGCACATCAGCATACTTGATTAAAGACCCATCATTAACCATGTCAAGGCACGTTTCTCGGAGATCCTTGCAGCCATGGATATTTCAAGAAAATTTCATTCCTTTATGACAACAACTAGCAAGAATTATAACTGATGGATTTCCATTTGTCGCCACTCCTCCATATTTTCAAGCTTCTTTGCATAATCAATTCTCCTTCTGAGAAAAAACCTAGTCTCTAAGAAACCTCTGGAGCATTTTCCAGGTATAATGTCTTGAGATATTCATAGTTAAGCAACTTAGGTGTGATAAAATGAAATAAAGTCGGCATACTTGCATTACAACCCTTCTCGTGGTGGCATTGCTCCAGTCACTGCAATCTTCAAGGCATAATATAATGAACTCTTTGTGCTGCATTTTAGCCCGCACTAAAGATTCCACAGCACGAGCTTGACTCTACGAAAGTGAAACACCATAATTCAGTCCGAAATTCTACAGTTTGATGAAAATGAAGCCCTGCAGGTGATTTTTACCTGCAAAGCTCGATTTTTTCTACCAGGAGCTGGAGAAATAAGTCCTGGAGTGTCGATTATCGTCAAGTTGGGGCAGTACTTGTACTCCACTTTGATGATGATCTCCTTAGCTGAGAAGTGACAAGGTTCACGCTCCAGCCTAATATTCTCAGCTTCAATGTATGCCTATAGAAGTATGGAGTACTGGAATCACCTTCACAGCACGTCGAAGCAATTAGGGAGAGAACAGGAGATAGGTAATACCCGAGAAGTAACCTGAATTTCCTGAAGGGAAGTGAGGCGGGCGGATGAAGGGTCGGACTCAGAGAGGAGGGAGCAGACGGGTAGCTCGCAGCTGGGGTCGTACTTCATGTGAAGGGTAATGGGGCGGCGGGTCTTGGTGCCGCCACCGACGTGGTTGAACTGAAATCCCATGAGCGCCTCCACGAGGGCGCTCTTGCCGTCCGTCTGGTGGCCCACAACCAGCACCGCCGGCGCATCGAACGGCGTCTCGAACTCCTGGGCCAAAGCGTGCAGCTCGTTGTAAGCCTCGTAGAGCCGCCACTGCTCCGCCTGCGAGTAGTCCTCATCCTCCAATGCAGCCTCAGCTGGGGATTTCGCCTCCTCCATCGGAACCGTAGACTAGTTCACTCAGGTTAATAGAATGTGAATGAGGCCTCGCTTTCCCTCCCTTTTCGCCACTATTATCGGTATTCTTTTCTTTCCTTTTCATTTATTATTTTTTTACCAACATTTCAAGAGGAGAAATTGACGGCCAAGATCCTGCGAGCGATAACAACTCGGTGTTAGCTGTGGCCAGTGTTGTATCCGACCACTGTGAAATGGGGCCCACGCTATCCGACCATGGATGTCGCGAGTGATCGCGATTAATTACCAGCTTGAACTATTTATAATTTATTATTAAATATAAATTTGATGAAAATTTAATTGGAAAAAATAAGTCTAAATAATAAGTAATGTTGAAATTGTGAATAATTATTATTGACAATTTTTTTCTTCGAAATTAAAACCATATAAGAATTTCTCGCAAGGAGCGGTCCCCGTAATATCAGGGTAGGCTGCTCCCCAAACTTCCATCCTGTTCTCTTCACTTGCGATGGTCGGATCATCAGCCACTTTTGACGGCGCTGATGAGTCAAAAAGTCGACCCGAGCTTGAGAGCACGAGATGAGAGTAGAATTCTCTAGTTGGAATTTTTGAATTAAAAATAACAAGAAGGACGCAATTTCATCTAGTGACAAACATCAGCTATCAAAGTGGCTCGAACAATCAAAGATCTTATTTGTGGCAGTCTCTATGAACTGCTGCGAAATGTCTGAAACTGGATGCTGGAGGCATTTCTTCCTTCGAAACTAAGCCTGTTCGAGCTTCGGAGTGCAAGTAAGGACAGCATCGGTCACCGTCAGGAAGACATTGTCCTGCCCGATCAAGTCCACGAACTGGGATGCGTGGAGCTTGTCCATCAAGATCGGCCCGGGATTCGCCAGTGCCAGCTGCAAGATATCCACAGATGCATTTGTGCTGATGATCCATCATGAGGAAGCAATCAATACAAGTAGAGATTTCATCTTCTTTGCTGACGAGATCAGAAATGATGGTGCTGTTTCCGATTCGAAAAGGGATCTGATGTATACCGAGATTTCCTTCTTCACCAGAGCTCGGTGCAACTCTTCCAACGCATGGACGCCGCTCGTGTCTATGTCCGTAACAGCTGCAGCGGTCTCCGGCTTATCAGTATTTCAACCTGAACAGCTGTGAAGGGACAATGGAAAATACTCTGGAAAACGGCTTACGCGACATTTCGATGATCAAGAACTTGATCCCCGGTTGGTAGTTTTCCTTCAGGTATTCCTCCTCGTCGGTGAGCCACCTCAAGATCCTACAGGAAAAAAAAAATCGAGCAATCTATCCTCGGTGAAGACGGCCCAATCAGACGACCTGAAACTCGAGAGTTAATGACAGCTGATCCTTTTCCAGTTCCCTACCTCTCCTTAACATAGTTTGAATTCGAGAAATAGATCGCAGAGTCCACCCTGATGATCAGAACTCCAGGAATCGTCGATGCATCAGGATACTGTTGAATGTTACGATAAACACTCGTCCCCGGCAGCTTTCCCAGGACAGCGGTTCGAGGCCTTGTCACTTGTAACAGGATCTTCGCGAATGATATTAAAACCTGTTATCAAATTGCAAACTTCATCAAGAACTAAGAACCATGACTTTCCGTATGTTCGTTTTGACGAAGCCTCGCAGATAAATAAATCTCACCGCAACCAGTAGACCGATCTCCACCGAAACAAAAACGACGCCTACAAAGGCTCCAAGACAGGCTAGGAAATCGAATTTGTCGATCTTCCAGATCAGGATCATGGCATCTACGTCGACTAGCCCGACAACTGCTGATATTATTATCGAAGCAAGGATTGCATTGGGTGTGTACCAGAATAGCGGGGTTATGAATGAGAGCGTTAGTAGTACAACAATCGACATGACAATGTTGGAGACAGCTGTGTGGCAGCCTGCCATGTAGTTCACGGCCGATCGGGAGAAGGATCCTACAGAAAAGTAATCAAAATTCTGGATTAGTGAATTCTAAAGCTGGTTGTGATCATTGAATCAACTCTAAACTGAGATAAAAGGTCCCAATACTTGAAAAACTTCCTTGCCTGTTGCGATGTAGCACGAGGTGAGTGAACCAACAACGTTCATTGTTCCGAGTGCGATCATTTCCTTATTGCCTTCTATCTGATAGTCTTTCATGGTAGCAAATGTCCTTGCAATCGCAACAGCTTCCTGCACATGCGGAAGAAGACCAGATCATTCAAATAAAACCGATCAATGGGTGCATTGCTGCAAAAACTGCGCTCGAGGATTCTGCTTTACCGTTAATGCTACCATGCCCGAAACAACCCCAATCTTGAATCCCTTGCCGAGATAATCCCCCGTGAAGAATATTTTATCAGCAGATGACGGGTTGATCCCTTTCTTTATGCTTTTCACCTTACGAGGCAATGATTTGGGAATGTCACATACAGCATATGCCTCAAAAGGGAATGAATAGAATGCACAAAAGAGCATAATGCCATCTGGAAGTATAAGAGTTCTTACTATTGCTACTCCATGCTTGTCGGCACGGGTGATGAAAATGAGTAAGGTGGAGATGATAACAGATAACAATGGAGCAATAGCGGGCACCCAAAAGTATCTCCGGTTCCTCTTACCCTGCCAAAACAGCGTTAGGATATGTAACTAGAAGAGTTGATCATGAGAGGAACGTAAAGACCGAGGTGCCTGATGATGCTGAGAAGAATAAGAGTTCTCACGATATGCTTGGCGATCAGGAGGATTGCTAGAAATGACACTCCTATGAGTAGAGTTTGCCAATTCCACTGCAAAAGTGAAACTTAAAACTTCTTAACAATTGATCTTTTAAGAGTGATCAGTTGATGAGAAATCCAAGTCTGTCATTTTGTTACCCCATGCTGCACATTGCCCCAAACGGATTTCATGACTGAGACAATGTCGGTTTTCTGGGTGAATTTTTTGATGCCGAGCAGACCTTTAAGCTGTTGAAGAGCGATGGTGACAGCAGCACCTGCCATAAATCCTACAATTGCGGCATGTGAGAGGAAGTCGATCAAGAACCCCAGCCTGCATTTGAAAACAACAAGAATCTTGTTCTATGCATGACCCGAAATTGAAAGGTGTAGGCTTCTAGGAGAATTGGCCAGTTCATATGGCCGGAACCTGCATCCTTCAACCGGCCAGAGACTGAAGCTTATGTATAAAGGCCAATGGTTGGTGGAATACAAGAAATAACCGAATGGAATCTTTAAAGTGCATTGATGAAAAGCGAAAAACCTTAAAAACCCAAGAGTTGCTTGTGTGACTCCGGCGAAGAATGTTGCAGTGAATGCAAGATGCAGATACTCGGTAGGGTTCTCGGTTGGGTCAATCTCTTGCTGTAGGAGACTCCCCAGCAACAGGGACACCACCGCCACAGGCCCTATCGCAATGTCTCTCGAGCTTCCCATGAAGGCATATACGAGCGGTGGAACGAAGCTACTATCTGAGGGATACAGAAAAAACTTGCAGAGGGATGCTTGCACCGGATAATTTGAAACGACTCGAAATGGTCAATGAAAAGGACTTACATAAGCCGTATTGAGGAGCGAGCTTTGCAAGCTTTGCATATCCGATGTCCTGAGGGATACAGAGGCTGGCAATGGTAAGGCCTGCTATTACGTCGCCTTTGAGTTTTTGGAGGCTGTAGTGCCTTCCCCAGTCGAGAATTGGGAAGAATGATTGGATTACGAGCACAAGTTTCCTCAGAATCGTCTGGTCCCTGAATTGCCGGAGTGGGTCATCTGCGAAGAAAGTCTCCTTCGCCCCTGACTTGAACTCCGTGAGGAAGTCTTGCTTTGGAGGAATCCCCACCCTGTGGACATGAGGAAGAGTTCCTGTAGGTCCACCAGAAGGAGGAGGAGGCTCGTGGTTTGCCGGCTCTGACATGCTAGTTTTCCAGGAAACAGAGTCGTCCTGCGTTAAGGAGGAGGCTTCGGAATCAATTTTCACCCCTTGGTGAAGAGGCCCCGAGATTCTGAGACCGAGTTTTCAGTTGAAGGTACATTCACATCACAATTGAGAACAAGTATCAAATCAATTCCTTGCAGATAATGTGGGGACGGAAAGCAAAACAATAGCATTTTCTAACAAGCATCTGTTTCACTAATGAAAATCCGTGGACAGAATATATGATGAGCTGGTGATCGCAGAGGCTCTCAAGCACGAGACTCATGATATTGTACGAGGAGCAACATATACACGTGAGTGTATGGAAGCAATTACAATGGCCTAAATAGTTCGAATACTAGAGCCAGAAAATCACGGAGTTTTCCGAACGTAGTTCATAACTTCATCTCCCATTTTCAAGAATCAAACCCAAAAATGTATGTATGTGGACGAGGAACAAGTTTGCAGGAATAATCGAGGATGTAAAGGATGTTCTGCTACCGAAAGTTGGCTTTGAGTGGTCCATTTCATCACAGAGAAAGGAGGAACCACGGCCTACCTTCCGCCAGATTTCCAGAACAACCATCGGCTTCGTAAATTTGGCGAAACCGATAGTACAGAGGAGTTAGACATGTCGACCGAAAGCTTCAGAAAGAAGTTGCAGAATGTTTCGTGTAGTAATTTAAGCGTGAAAACTATAATTGCCATGCATCTCCGACAGAACAGGGACGATGCAGACGTCTAGTTTTCCACGAAAATGCTCTGCAACTCGAGAAAAGGTTTTCCCAGAGATACGCGAGCAATTGTAAGAGCACGAAGAAAACGGGAAAACGGAAAAAGCATTGGAAATGCAGGTTTACCTTCACAACTCTTTCTCTGTCTGATACTCTTTCCCTTGCACTCCGTGGAGAATGGCATTTGATCTCATGGAAGAAGACGACGGGGTTGAAGCTGAAGTCACGTCTACATACGTTGAATCTCCATTATTTCACAGCTTTGAAACGCTGCCAGAGCCTCCCCCCAATTGACAGCTGGCGTTGTTCGCCTTTCCGTTTTTACGCATGTTTCCATATTTAGAATGTAGCAGATGAAAGAGACTGAGGAGAATGAAGAGGCTCAGCCATTCACATGTGGGCTTTGCAATCGAAGGATTTGTGGATCAATAAGAAATCACACACACGAGATCGAAATTTAAGGTGATTGCCTAACAACCTAACTTTCGGGTAGTAAAAAAACTCGATAATCTCGCCTTTTTGTTAATTAAGAGTGGGATCTTGTCGAGCCAGTAGATGGTGCTGACTCCGAGTTTGCTGAAATGGGCAATCGTAATCCTTTCAGGACAAGAATGGGAGGAATAACAGAAGAAAGTTGAATGTAGTTTCATAGTGGGCAAGTATCAAAGACGGCCACCACTAACAATCAAAATGAACACGTAATTAACTCGTTGTTGCTCACTGTTATCATGAGATCGGTGGATTTACAGGTAAGACATGCAAATCCGATCGGTTGGAGGACATGGTAATAAATCAGACATGCCCGGACAGAGGATGTCGAAAGCCTAGAGTAGGAGGGAGAGTTCGAATGACCAAAAGATTGAGAGAGTGCCGTCATTCATCTTTTTCCCTATATACGTGTATATATATCTCGAAGGATTAAGTGTTGTGGGCTGATCCAATCCTTTATTCCTAGTTAAGAGTATGAACATTGAGCCCCAAGTTCTGGGCTCCGTAAGTTGGCGGGCTTTTAATCTGTTCTTGGACTGGCTTGGGTGTATCCTTCGGCCATGGGCATCCCCAGTTCACAGGCGGGCTCGAGATTATTATGGTCCTGGCCCGATCGATATTTTATCTTCCCAATTAACAGATCTCTTTCTAATATCGGATTGCGGGGATTCCAATTGACCACATTGATGGTAACCGCTTATCGCAGTTGACATATATCGGGTCCCCAAACTCGGAGAGACATGAGCTCACCTACACATTCTACACGAGTCTATGAGAGTGAGAGATTCCCCATCGGTCCCTTAAGCTAGTCACCATTCGTGCTACACACCGAGGTCTGCTTCACAACTTGATTTCAAATCAATGGCAGGAGATGACTATACTTTTGCGTGCTCTGCATTAGAGGGAAATTTAAATGCCAGAACTAACATTTTTCTTTCCCTTTATTACAATACCGTGGTGATTTTAGAGAGTAGTTCAGGGAAGTTTTCTGGGTAAGCATGAAATCGGACAACTCTGAAGGTAGTTCTATCTGGAATGTTATCCTCTCGTTTCCATGACACTTGGCTCATTGTTTCCGGCGACAGTAACAGGAGTGGGAGAACTGATATAGTCATTGGAGTAATGGGTCATAATTCAAGCAATCAGGCAGATTTTTTTCCTCACCTGAGCACGACTATAATCGAGCAGATCCTTCATGATTTCACCCCTCAGAATAGCACTTTGCAAATAACAGCAATGATGTAATCGACTTTCGTACGCAGATGACCATATAGAACAAATGCACTTTTAACTAATCTCGATAAAGCTGAATCAGCAACCCACAAATTCTCTAGTCCGTTCCCGATTGATCTCTCAGTGTGATACGTAAAACCATTTTCACCATGCAGATTCAAATGAAGTGGGCATAACTCCTCATATCAAAGATTGTGCTTCCCATTCAAACAAAGCTCAGACATTCAGCCCAAAAGAATGGTCAAAGAAAGATCACCGAGACCTTCAGAAATAGGCCATTAATGAGATAAAGTACTGGTCCAAGGTTCAATCATCCCTTCATAACTAGATCATCAACCTAATAGCTAGATAACTCACAGATCCTCTGCTCTACTCTCATGGCACCAAGGTGCACATCACTTTCACATATTCTTCAGAGTAAGGAACAGACCTAGGGCGAGGGCTGAGACCAAGTAACCCAATGACAGAGTGCCACCGACGGGGGCGGAGTTCCCGGGAGACGTGTTGGGTGCTTGCTCGTTCCCTCCAATGGCGGATGATCCCCCTGCAGGTGCTGGAGAGACAGCTGCAGGAAAAAGTGCAACACAAGCAAGCACCGAAGCAGTCAGCAGCAAAATCACTTTCAGTGAGATTTAGGGTCCATCTGTCCAAAGGAAATGAATCCAACTTTTCTCCGATGGCTAGAACATGAACCTCCGGCACGGAGGAAATCACTTTTCAGTGACCTGCAGAAGCAGGTGAAAAGCCACTTTCTTCACCGACCAAAAACACTCAGATTTTTTAAAGTCCTTCTGATAGAACAGTGAGGAGAGGACTGAGCACTTTGGAAAAGTCATGTGCTTCAGTAGCACAGGGCTCTACCGTAAATTTCCAGACAAAGTAAAGTCACAGGCAATTCAGCTGTTTCCCAAATCAATGACTCATTTTACAGCAGAAGATGAAAGTACTGTTGAATAATGAGGCAGACAAAGAACAGGAATCAACAGGAAAGCCAGAGTCAGACCAATACCTGGACCTGGAGCAGCAGCTGGGGACTCTGATACTGCACAACAATAGAAACCCAATTAATGTCAACAGTCCGGCCTATTAAAATTTTGATGGAAATGGACAGGACAGACCAGCAAGGATTCAAAATTCAAGAACAGCAATGAAGCACTAGGACAATTCAAACAGTCAAATAATACACGGGCTATGCAATTATTATCACCCTACTTGCTACGTCTACAATAGGACCTTTTAAATCTAGAATTTACTACATCTTTCCATAGTATAAACGATAAAGAGAACAAAAATGCAACACTTCGGCAATGTGATACTGAAACCACAAAATTCATTGGCAAAATAAACCCACAAAATTCTCTTCTGAAATTGCGTATTTCGGCGACGATTATGCTACCGGGTTAGTCCAGTCCACCTAGCTGAGGACCACAGCCGGCAGAAGTAGAGAAAACGTTACAAATTATAGTAATAAATAAAACAAAGGGGCTTTGACAGGAGTCCAACGTCGTTCGTTGGACTAAAAGGACAAGTAACAGGAAAAAGTGAGGGAAAAATAATTTTTTTGGGCTCGAGGAGAAGGAGGCGGAAACAAGTAACAGGATGAGAACCAAGAGGACGCGATCAATCTAATAGCATAAATCCAAATTTAGATGAAGAGAAGTGACCAAGAAAAAAACATTTTTTGGTAACAGTTTGCAGTGGTCACAACAATTTCTACTTCCAGCAAGGTGAAAGAATTAGAAAAGGAACTCGTGCTTCACGAAAGGAATTGAAGGCTCAAGGAATTTCTTTTCAATTCGATTCTCCACCTTTCATAAAAGCTATGTCTTCCAAGTTTCATCGAATAGAGAGAGAGAGAGAGAGAGAGAGAGAGAGAGAGAGAAGAAAAACAACTAAGGAAGATGAAATGGGTCTCACATGCGCAGGTAGGAACGGAAGGAGAGGAGAGCTTGCAGGCGGCGGGGAGGGTGAGGGCTTTGGTGACATTGAGGTCGACTCCCAGCTGGGCACTGCTCTTGAAGGCCTCGCAGAGGCACTCAGCGTCGGTGCTAAGCACGCTCTTGAGCCCAGAGCAGCAACTCTGCTCCGGCTTCGTCGTGGAGCGCCCATTGGACACGAAGGACAGGCAGTCCGCCATGTTCAATATGAGGGATGAGCAGTCCACCGCAGGGGCGGGCGCAGCCGCGTGACGGTGCCCGTGCGTCGCATGGGACGGAGCGGGGCCTTGCGTGGTGGTGAGGAGGGTGAAAATGGCGATGACCAGAGCGATCTCCATTGGGCTAGCGAGAGCAGAGGAGGAGAGAAACAGAGTCTATGTAGGTAAAGTAGCAGAGGGGAAGAGTTACTGAGGGGTGAGGGATTTTCTAGATGGGGAGAAGGGGCAGAGAGAGAGAGAGAGAGAGAGAGAGAGAGAGAGAGAGAGAGGGAGAGAGGGAGAGACATGTGGGGCAATTGATTGGGGCAAGCAGGTGGCTACGTGCGTACGTGTCGCGCTTCTCTTGTCACAAGGTCGCATAATGTATTCTCCTATATTAGTTTGTGGTTAAATTAGATTCTTAATTTTTTTTATTGATATCATAATTTAAGATTTAATTATTAAATTTTTTATAAAAATATTATTAATTCAATTTTAAGTGGGTAGATTATGGTTTTTTTTCCTCTTATTCTTTTTTTTTTCCAAAATTTTGCCCTTTTAAGGCCAAAAAATAGAGAAAGAAATGAATACCAATAGGTTAATACTCCTCTATGATGATTTTTTTTCCTCGTGTGGCAGGTCAATTTCGAAGTGAAATTATACCAATATTACATTCATTCAGTCGATGTCGAGATGTCCTTTTGACATGTGGATGATTGGTAAAATAATATTACCACAATAATTTTTAAAATCGGACTGAACTAAAAATTGACGTAGGTATGAGTTCGTGGATTTATAGGTTAAATCAGAAATTGTTGAAACATATTTTTAATAAATAATATTACAAATAAATATATACAATATCATCACTTGAATATGATTTGTAATAAAAATTATTAATATAAACATTGTATTAGATAAATATTTAACATAAAATATAAATAAATATATTATATTAGGTTTTATTTTTTTTCAAATTTAAATCCGCTGATTTTTTCACTGATTCAATTGGGTTCACCGGTCCGATAGGAAACTGGTCGATTCAATTGGAGTTGACCTCACTTAAAGTGTAATTGGGTTTTTCAAGAATCGGATTGGGTGAGTGGCCGTTCTCGATTGAACCGGTCGAACTAACCGGCCCGGTCTGATTTTCAAAATTATGATTATGACAAATTTATATAATATTGATGAAGACTAAAATATATATTTTTATGTTATTTCAATAAAAATAAATAAATAATTTTTTCTATTCATATAATAAGATAAGATCACGGGAACATCACGTTCATCATAAAATACGTAATATTGAAAATGAGAATAATAATTGTGGTGATTTTTTTGTTTTCCCCGCGGGGTGGAGGAATTTATTTCCATTAATTGTTGCAACTTGCACTTGTACTTGCGGTAAGTAGTCACGGGTAACATCATCATGTACATGGAAAGCAATAATACTAAATGGTCACATCTAGTACGAGGTAAAGAAGAAAAAAAAAAAGAAAACCGAAATAGGAGTTGAAATCATAGTTTTTAAAACCGGACCGGGCCGGCCGGTTCGACCGGGAACCGGCCACTCACCCGATCCGATTCTCACAAAAAATCCAATTATTATTTAAATGAGGTCAAATTCAATTGAACCGGCCGGTTCTCACTTGAACCAATAATTCAATTGAACCGATGAGTAAACCGGCTAATTTAAAAATAAAAATAAAAATAAAAATAAATTATAACATACTTATTTTATTTTACTAGACTTGTATTTATATTTTATGTTGAATTTGAACTAACATTATAACTATATTAATGATTTTGATCATAAATCATAATTAAATTATAATATTATATCAATTTATTGGAATATTATATTATTAATATTATTTATTAAACATGCGGTTTAACCCATTGAACCCTTGGTCCGACCCATGAACCCATACCTTGATCGGTTCCTAGTCCGGTCCGGTTTTAAAAACTATGGTTGAAGTACGATGAAATGGAGTTGAATGGAATTGGATTATAAAATTTAATTTTATTAATTATATGTTCAGTAATTATTATAAACATATTAAATTTAAATTATAATTATAATATATCCATGAAAAAGTGGAGATATAATTATCAATATTTTATTTTATATATATATATATATATTACACGGATTTCGCTCTCTATAATTTTATAATATATATTTTTTAAAACAGTTATTTTAATATAAAAGTATGAATAATTATAATATAATAACCAAACATTGAAATATAGAAAAGGAAAAAAGAGGACATGGTTGATAATGAAATGTGAACCGACAGCCGAATGTCAATTCAGTGGATTTGTAGGAAATAGAGGTGAGTCATCGTTTCGTCAGAGTGACGATTCTGGCCGTTCTGCATGCAACCCAAGCTTTTTCCTGGATGAAAAATGGGGCAGCCCAAAATGTTGGTATGGGGACGGTATTTTTGTATTTTGAGCATATTAGATATGTATAATTTGTATAAATAATTATTTTTTAAAATAAATTTTATTTTTATTATGTAATTAATTAATTAATCTAAGAATTATATGAATTTAAATAACTATTAAAATATCATTATATATAATTAATTACTTTTCAAAAAATTTCTCATATATTCTTTTTTATGATAAAATATATTTTTATATTTTCATATTGACTTTTTTTTTTCGCTATGTCAATATGACATATTTTTTTTAATACTATAACAACATGATTTGAAAAATTAGGCTATTTAAAAACATCAGTCAAGACACGAATTTTTCGTACTATGTTTGAGTCGTGTCACTTTTTACCACCTCTACTTGCGAAGATGAATGGTGGCTGGAATGGTAATCTCGGTTCTTTTTCATTATGGCCTACCACCCATGTCCAATTCGTTGACTTGCACCGTGACAGGATGTGCAGTAACTAACCATTCAAATGTATCAAAAGAGTACTCTTCTAGTTGGATGAACTCCTCCTCTAGAGGATTGGGCAAACTTCAACACAGATGGATTTGTGATGAGTAATCTACGCAAAGGAGCATCGGGTGGCCTCATTCGCAACAATTCAAGGAGGCGGCTTTGGGTTTGACCAACGGCCTCTAAGGTGAAGCATGGGCTCTCCAAGAGAGACTCTTACTAGCTCGGTCCCTAAGCATCCAATTCATTTGTATCGAATTGGATACGAAAGTATTGTATGATGAAATTTGGAAAATTTTAACGATGAATTCACACTTATTTCCGTTAATTTTGGATTATAGGAAGGTCACAGAGCTCTATGATTGTTAAACGATTTTAATCTACCGAGAAACAAATGTACCAGCAGACTTTCTCGCAAATCTATTATGAAATCAGGATAAATGTCAAAACGGTAGCTACTTTTTGAAATAACTCCCATATGGATTTGCTAATATTCTACATGTTAATATTTTGGGTGTTGCCTACTCGAGAAATGTAAATGTTTATACTAATACTACTGAATTGTATTAAACTCTTATATATTATTATATAATTATTTTTAATTACTAAAAAAAAATTCAAATGCTGGAGATAGTAAACCGTCAATATATTTTCCCTACTTTTGTCATCATATATTATATACGATAAGATAGATATTCACAAACCCGTCACTATGTACTCCAATAAGGCCGTCCCCACTCACGAATAAAAAGCTCCACATGTCATGAGTTTTAACAATTCACCGTATCAGAAACTTTTAGTCCCCACTCTGAAAATGTCGGACATGGAAGGCAGACGCGTGGGGGCATCTCATTCTGGATCGAGTGCGAATAATGGCCCAGCGTTTTAGTGGAGGAAGGAAGGCACCAACGAACGGGTGGCGTGGGGAGCACGATATTAACAAAATTAGGGCACTGTGGCGCCTGCAAGAGAAAAAGGGTGGCAAATCATGCTCTATAGTATAAGTGCTACTGGTCCTACAACTGGGAAGGGTTTTGAGGTCACACTTCCAGCATCCCCAGGAGAAAGATTGTGGAGATATGGAAGAACTCTGTAACGGTCTGTCAGTTTTAAGTTTTCGGACTGGACATCGACTTGAAAACTCGTGGAAGCAAATTTTGCACGGACCCAGACAGACATCTCAAGCAGGATCTGGATCACACTAACCCTTACATACTTCTCGCGCACAAAAAAGTCGAATTGAAACGAAGATAACTACGAGGGAAAGCTAAAAAGCCAACTGATCCGGGAAAAAAAAATGCCCCCATGAAATGCTGTGAGGAGCATACTATTGGCTACTGGTGGCCATCAAGAACTCACCTTCACATCGCCTCCAACATAAGCTTTGCCTTTCCATCTTCGCGATCCCAAACCGTTTCTGCAGCTTCGTGAGAGTCATCCTCACCACCAAGGTGTCTCACCTGCTATGATGGGTTTTCAGAATCTCACTTTGTCGATCCCAGCAAAGAAGAACTTCTCCCATGATCTTCCCATCTCAGGTCGTAGCATAACTATGCCCCAACTTGAGCCATTGCCTAAACCACCAATGATACCCTTGACATTACTTTGCGCAAAAAGTATACAAGTCAGTCTGCAGCGATCTCTGCTTGGCATATATCGCAAGGTAATAAAGCAGAGATGTATACAAACAGCAAACATCAATCAACAGTCGTTTAAGGATTGAGTAATATCATGAAACATGCAACGGCATAAGAAATGTCCTCTTCATGATGAATTCGGAAAGATAATGTTAGCCAGCAGGTAAATCAACAGAGGACCCCAGATGAATAGGCACTCCAAATGTGTAAATATGCTGCTTTCACATAAGAAATACCAAGAAAAAACTCAAAGTGCATGCACTCATTGAAATATGTAGCAATTAATTCCCCTTGTCTCATGCAGACTAAAGTAAATGTGAGAGACTGAAGTAATAAATGACATTTGGCAGCTTACTTGATCCACAGATATAGATGACATACCAAACAGAAGAGATGGAACAATTTGGGTTCTATAAAATTTAACCTGCTGTCCGCAGAACAAATATGTGGACACAGTAAGATAAAAAGAGTGAAAATCTCAATCACATTCACACCGCATAAGGAGCACAACTTTCAATCAAACTATCTATGACAGCATTAACTGGACTATGATACTGGTGTTAAAAAGAGTTCATCAAATGGTCATACTGAGTTTATACTTGAACCATATCTAAGTAATTAGAACAGATTCTTATTCAGGGACCAAAGAGAGCACGGGGTTAAAATTTGACACAGAATAAACATGGCCAAAATTAGAGCAGCAATGTGTTATATGTGTAGTGTTCCACGCCACAAGCAAGATAACATTTTTTTTCCCCGAAAAAAAGTTCCAGCATTATAACAAACGACATCATTTTGGAGCTAGGATAATAAAGTAACACTTCAGCAGCTACCAGACAGTGAATTATAAATGGAAATTACAAATTCACATCGACCATCAGAACACCAGGCATAATTGGCCTCTCAGGAAAATGCCCAGGAAAGAGGTTGTCGTTGATGGTAACATTCTTGATAGCAACAGCTGAAACTCCAGGATTGTACTCAGTAACTCTATCCACTAACAGAAAGGGGAACCTAAAACAGTGCAGCACAAGAAAAATAGGAAAGCTTACTGAAGTGCTCATTTTGTTTTGTTTTTCGATGGAAAGAAACAGTCGGAAAGAAAAATTTGGACCCACAAGCTTAACAATGTGAGGTCTCACCAGTATGTATAATCCCGTCATTGACTTAAAAAAAAAACAATAACCAGATTGAAACTGCAAGATGTATGTAAAAGGGAAACTTCTATGTCCCAGCTGCGTCACAATCTTATATTTGTGAATATCAATAGGCAAATACTCATCGTTCCAGTTTCATTGTTTACCACTGTACTCTAACCATCAATCATAGAACTCCCATGCTTAATACGCACTTCAATGAAGCTATGCGACAATCCTCATAATGCCACGGGTTCATCACGGCAATGTTACATTCCCAACATCAACTGGTCCCTCAAAACTAGGCAAATGGCGATATGGCCGTATATCTATTACTTAACACTCTTTGATCGATCTCACAAATATAATGATGGAATTAGCGCGCTCACCTATGAGGTAGAATGTCCCGAATCTGGTTGATATCAAGAACAGTGGGAAATGCTGCATATTCTTCGGAAACCAAAAGGACACAGCACCGGAAACGTTCATCAATCATCATTCCACTGATCCGCCAGCTAGGGAAAACATATACACACAACAAAGAGAAGAGGAACAACGTACTCAATTCGATGGGCGTATCTTCCTTGGGATCTTTAGCAGCATTGAGCGAGCACCTCGCACCGAGACGGCGAGCTGTCCTCACTGGGGCCGATAAGGCGCCGAATCTCGGGCAGAGCTTGACACAGCCGGGGAGAAGAGTGCAGCGGTGGGCTCAGCCGGTCCGGTCAGACAAAGAAGACCGGCTGCTCACGCAAGTCGAGGAAGGAGAAGAGAGCAGAGGACGGGGCGTCGCCACTGTAGCGAATGTAGATCAGTAGATGAGGTCGCCCATCGATTCGCTGGTGTACAGTGTGAAGCTGGTGAGGGAAACTTTCAGTGGCTAGCGAGACTGACGATGCGGATCGCCACAAGAGGACTAGCAAGCGGCCACTACCATATAATTCCCTTTCATAAAATAGTAGTGTGAGGGAAATGAGAACTACTCATTGATTGAAATCGAAGAGCACTTGATCCTTAACCCAAAGGTGATATCCTTTCTACCAATCCACTAGTCTTGCAAGTTAGTTAGACTGCCAATGCCACTGATCCAATTGTGAGTGCTCGTTGCTTGTTGGGTGGGGCAATGGCAGTATCTACTCAAACAGCAATTTAGAGGCTTCATTATTCCCCTGGTCGATCTGCAGTCTGTGCCTCAGTTTACGCTCTGCGTATGTTCTATCCCATCCCTACTCGATAAGCGGTCCAGGTTCAACTATAGAGATGTGCGGGACTTTTTTTTAAATCACTAGCCAAGATTGGGACTTCACATCCACATTCTGAGCATTAGCACCATGTCCATAAGCTCCTTTATTCAATACCTGACCTCCCAATAAAAATAGTTATCTTTCCACATATCCCCAGCTTCCCAAGCCCATGGCATCTTCAATTACGTCCATCAATAATAGCATCCTTCTCTCCCCTCCCTACATCTACATTTGCCTTTAATTTCAGCATGGCATTAATGATGTGCAGTGCCGTCCATTTGACTTGGAATTATCTTCGCATAGTGTAGACCATCCAATGGAAGGATCAGTTCAACAAGTACACAGATAAGAGAAAATGTAAGCTAGCAAATGCAGAGAAACAGATGAATCTTATCAACTGCAAGCAGTCTGTCAGTACCAATTCGAAGACAATCACAGGGTAGAACCACCAGAAGGGGAAAAATAATCCACCAAGACACTGGAGCTCAAAGTTCACTCCCCAAACCATATAGCTCTGCATCGTCACGAAATCCACCTCGATCAATGAAGGTTCAGTTGCAGCATACTAGAGGAACCTTGGGCTGGAACAAGAGACACTTGTCCAAACCCCCGAGCCAAAGACACATCCTATCAAGCATTGGGGAAAAAAAGTGCTTATATTCTCTGTTATCATCTTGTCATTCATCACAAGATGATGCCTCTAGTAGACAATCAAAAGTTTCAGCAGTACGTTTGCCAGCTCTTTCACTAATTCCTCAGCTCCGTCCCTTCTCAATATGGAAAGATATCAGCATAATCACTACAATAAGACTCTTATGAATCAAAAGCTGAATATCAAAGCTTCTCAAGTTAGAAGTACAATTCGATGCAGCAAGATACTACCTCCAATAAAAACATGAGTAACTTGAAATAGGAGAGATGTAAAGATATTTAGCAAATACAGAGGCTCAAACTGTAGCACATTCAGAAAACCACAGAACAACAGCAAGTGCCCAAATACACAACCATTATATCACAAAACGACGTATTGGAAAGAATCAATAAGTTCCTAGCTCATGAACCAACTGCGTATTGAAAAAGGTCATTGTTATAGTACAATAGTGGTTCAAGTACTGTGGAGACCATACATAACAAAAGCAGCCAACCAACAACATAAGGAAAAGAAGATGCTGCAGATAAAATCAGACACCTATGGCAACATGGGAAGTCATCCAGAAGTTAGCAATATGCATCTATAAGACACTGAGATATTCATGATATATAATATATCTCACAAGATAAAACACAGCTGGGATATAAATCCACAGAGAAGCTTCTGATAAGTAAAATACAAACGCATTCATATGGCATATAGCAAAAATCTACTGGAATTGCTCCTCCCAACAGACTCGAAATCCAGCCTATACAACACCCATCACCTGGAACAGGATCATTTTGAAACCAACAGAACCTCCGGTTTTGCTTTTCTTGGCGTGTTGGTATTTGATGATGCATTAGCAGCAGCTGCGGCTGCCTCAGCAGCTTTTGCATCAGCACGAGTTCTCTTATCGAGCTGAATGAGACTCCTTGTCGCTAAAATTGCCTGTGGAACCAAATCATGAGAAGCCCTGGCGTACAAGCTCCTCACCGCAATTGAAGCAGCGTCTTTGACTTCTTGTGAGTTCAACGGGGCTAATAGACAGTGCCCGAGAATTCTCAGTAGAGGCTGTAGGAGCTCCCAAGGGAGAGGAATTCTAGCTCCTTTCAGCTCTACAATCCCACCATTTTGATTGAGTTTTAAATGGTCAAATTCTTCCACGACATCGTTCACATCGACCTCAATTTCGTGAGGTGCACTTTCTTTTCCCTGAGACCACTCATCTGATCCATCCTCATCATCGAACTCTCTCCTGCAGGGACAGTCCTGACCTGCCCAAGTGGCGGCGAATCTGCAGATATCGAGCTTGGAGCAAGCTGGCATTAGAGATATCTGCCGATAAAAACAGTCAAGAGCGATTCCAACTATCATTGCCCGCTTTGTGGATTTTACCGCCACCTGTGGCTCAAGCGGAGGGCAAAGGATTCCCATGGAAGGCTGAGACGACTGATTTGATCCCACAGGAGGAGGTTTGTTTCGTGGAGCATGGTACAGAGAAGGCTGTGAGAGATCGGTGATCGAAATCGTGATTGGCTTGCCGGATCTGGCCTTGACTTCAGCAGAGTAGATCGCAAGGAGGACAGCCTCAAAGCCAGCGAGGGACGGGGACGGATCGGAGTGGATGCGGGTGAGGTAGAGTCCTGTTAGGAGGGGGAGGTAGGAGAGTACGACGAGGCGAAGCTGAGGGTCAGAGGACAGGTAGGTGTCGTAAAGCCACTGGCAGAGCGGGTCGGAGCCGGAGCCCGAGACGGCTGCGGTGAAAGCGGAGGAGATGGCGGAGTAGGTCTCAGAAGAGGAGAGGAGGGAGAGGGCGGGGCGGTCGGAGTCCGCGAGGGAGGAGAGGGAGGAGAAGCAGTCAGGCTGAGGGAGGACGGAGGAGAGAGCATGGATTCGGGAACGTGCCTTGGAGATGGACTCCCACCAGGAGTGCATCGGGTCATCGGAAGCGGCGGCAGTGGCAATGGCAGCGGAAGGGTTTGCGGCTGTAGAAGGAGTGGACGAGGAAGAGGAAGGGGAGGTGTTCGACACAAGGTAGTTGTTGTTGTTGCGACGGAGATCCATGGAGATTGACTGTTTTTGAAGACCAACGGCTGAAACTAAGAAGAAGAAGAAGAAGAAGAAGAAGAAGAAGAAGAAGAAGAAGAACTACTTCTAGCTACTGCTTCTCTGTCGGTCAGATCTGCTTCTGTTTCAGTCAGATGAACGAAGAGTGGCGCACGGGCATTGAAGCGTTTTTGGGGGGAGGCCCGGGGGTGGGTGGGT
>CXYZ01002299.1:213523-334197 GCA_900006705.1 Sonneratia caseolaris
TTTGGTCTGCGGTGGAGTGGGGAAGAAACGGCTCTTTGGGCCGAGACTTTCGGCCCATGGGCTCCACATTTCAGCTTATAGCTTATCATTCTCCTTGGGCCGAAAGTCATTTTAGCTCAGATCTGAAGGATTTGAATTTTGTTGACGGCTTTGCACGCACATCCAATTATGCTTTAATTATGAATGACTGACCTCCCAAAAAATGTATTTTCTTTAGTCACATGATTCAAATATGAGATTTTGCTGAATGCAAAGAAATGTCGAATGGTGGGGCCGGATCAAGTAGGCCCAGACCGGCCCATAAGCAGAAGACAAAATGGGCTCGAACGGGCTCTCTCTTTTTTGTCGCGGACGTCACCGCCCGCCGGCGGGTAGACCTCTCCGGCTAGTGAAGTACTCTTCGTCACGGGTTAAAGGGTAGCCAGAACGGCGAAGTTTCAGAGCGGCGATCGTTCGCTTCTGAGCGGCAAAAACCCTAAGATAAAAGCCTAGCGGGGAGCTACTGAAACTCATTAGCGAGTGCGATTTCTTCGTGGATTGATACAACCATGTTAGCGGCAGCTTCTTCTTCTTCTTCTTCAATCAGAGCCGCCGCTCATAAAGTATCTAGATCTGTAACATACACGTACTTCAACTTCCTCTCTCCTCTGCCCGATGTTAAATTACGTTTCTTCTTGCTGTGGTTTCCTATCATGGTAGCACATTCGGCTGCCTGAAAACTCAGGTTCTGTAAAGGACTCTCATACTCGTTTCATATAATACAATTTGGTGCAGCTGGAAGTTGTGTTATTTTGAGATTTTCGATTCATGTGCTTGAGGCGAGTATATAATTGAAGCTATACAATGGACCAGCATTTCTTCTTAGAAATTGAGAGGAATTAGCCCTTTTGTTTCGTCAAATGATGCTTCCTTTTGTGTTCTTCAGAGTGACAACACCTGCAAGCTATGTTTGAAGATAATTGATTGTTAGTTTGTTTTTTTTTTCCTGTCAATTAGATAATCTAAAGTGTTATAACTTCAGTTATGATTTTCTACTATATATTATCGACCTTTTGATCTCTGAGCTTCGGGTGAGCTTGTGATGATGATGTTTATCACAATGTAGGGATTGCGTTATCTGGTCTTGTTTTGGTAGAAATGAAGCAGATGTCTCCATATTGCGTAAATCCTTTATGTTTTCAGACATGCATGCTGGGGAAATCCCTGCAGAAAGGAGAGGTTACAGGGCAGTGAGGCTTCTTCAGGAGCCATCTCTCTCCTCTAGGTCCGTAGGTCCTGCACTGGTGGAGAAATTAAATTATTTTGCCTCTTGCGGCACCTCTGTGGAAAGGCTGCAGACAAGACAAATGAGCAATGCATTGATCTCCCTCAAAACAGATGAAGATGTGGTTAGGTTTTCCATTAATAAACCCCCTGATGCACGATGCTCCTCAAGAAAAGAGAAGAAGATGAAGCGGGCTAAGATGTCAAGAAAGGCCATACTGAACGAACTCAGATTTTATCGGTTGAAGGCCAAGAAGAAGATTAACTCTCCAAATCCTGAAGTTAGAATAAGATACAAGCTAGAAAAGGTTGGGAAGATTTTCCTAGTCCTATCATTCTCGTGTTATTTGATTTGAAGAATTTAATATTGATGTCTGATGAAGATGCTTCAATCTTGTTTTGTGGTTGCTTCAATAGGCCAAGAGAAAAGAGGCCTGGTTGATTGAGAAGCTGAGGAAGTTTGATGTTACAAAAGCACCAGCTGAAATCTATGATCCTGAAATTCTAACTGAGGAAGAGAAACACTACTTAAAACGCACTGGTGAGAAGAAAAAGAATTATGTTCCTGTTGGAAGGCGTGGGGTTTTTGGTGGGGTGGTTCTGAACATGCATCTCCACTGGAAGAAGCATGAAACTGTGAAGGTCATTTGCAAACCTTGTAAGCCCGGACAGATCCATGAATATGCTGAAGAGCTTACTCGATTGAGCAAAGGAATTGTGATTGACATAAAGCCCAATAACACTATAATTTTTTACCGTGGAAAAAACTATGTGCAACCGGAAGTAATGTCCCCAGCGGATACCCTATCTAAAGCTAAGGTAACATCAAGATTTCCTCCCTTTCTTTTAATTTTGATCCTTTGCAAATAACAATGTTATCCTTGTGACTATAGCTGGGAGCAAGGGATTCTACAAGTAGGAGCCGAGGGACCGGCTCAATGCTCAGTTGGTACACCGGCTAGGTCTATCCTGGACTGGCTGTCTTATCATTGTGCTGCTCGTCCCAAATCCGTGAACACAAGGAAAGGGAAGTCAAGTTTGAGGTGACTGCCCAATTTGACCATCCGATTTGGCTTGGTGCTCACCTTTAGTAGGGTGACCGATTGGAGCTGGGATTGTCGGCTGAAGTAGATTGGCCGTTGATTTAGGATGATGGTTTGGGGCAAACTGACCAACTGGAGTGGGATGACTGTTGGAGCAGGGGAACTGGCTGGAGTAGATTGGTCGATTGCCCCAACCTTGGCATACCTTGCTTGAAGGGAAGATGGGAGGCAAGAATACTACGACATGTTGACTCCAGATCGGGTTAGCTCCTCTTAGAAGGTGTACCACCTTATATTGCATTGTAACTGCGATTTATTCTCTCTTTTGAGATGGCCAACTTCCTCCTTTGCCCTTTCTACTTCCACCTTGGACTCCTCCAAAGATCTATGTGAGCTAGCTCTCTTCTGCACTGAGTTGGTTAGCTCCCCCTTAAGTGTTATGTAACCTCAATAGGTCTATCTTGATTGTATTTGTGAGGGAGAGTGTGTGAACCTTCACTAGCTTCAACATTGGAAGGTGGGGACCTTATCAGGGGCCATGTTACTAGTTGGCAAGAGGAGGAGATAAGGAGGGAAGAGAAGGATAGCAGTTTTAGTCAGTGGGTTAAGGTTGGCTAAAAGAAGAGGGTGCTCAGGCAAGGAAAGAAAATTGAGGGCGAGCTATTGCCATCTAGTCTATTGAAGAAGGTTTGGAACTTGATAAGTAGATCAAGTTAACATTATCCAAATTAATTTATTCCTAGATTTACAAGAATCCAAGCCGGGGTGCTGACCCCAGGTCGAGACTCTTTGACTGGAGTTGGAAGAGGAGAAGAAGAAAGGGGCTGGTCTTCAGTGTCATCTTGAGTCAGCTCAGAGTGGGGAGCAATGGTATTGAGAGGTGGCTGACCGCCTTAAGATAGGTCATGAAAAGCTGATGCAGGGTGTGATGGCCAATGATGAGGAGATTAAGAGGTTGAAAGGGGAAGTAATGACACTTAAGGGGAGCCAATCAGTCTAGTGCAGAAAGAGAGCCAGCTTACATGGAGATTTGGAGGAGTCTAAGGTGGAAGTACCAAGGGCAAAGGAGAAAGTTGGTCATATCAAGAGAGGGAATCAATAACAGTTGCAGCATGATATAGGGTTGGTACGTCTTCAAATTCTGTGAGGAGTTGACCTGATTTATAGTTGACTTATCACAGTATTCTTACCTTCCATCTTCCTGCTGAGTGAGGTATGCTAGGTTTGGGAGAGCTGGCCAGTCTACTCCAGCCAATTCCCCACTTGAGCCAGTCACCCTGCTCCCGTCGGTCATCCAACTCCAGTTGGTCATTTTTCCCCAGCCGGTCATCTTGCTTGAGCTGCCTAGTCTGCTCCGGTCGACAATCCTGCTCCAGCTGGTCACCCTACTGAAGGCGAGCAATAAGCCAAATTGAGCCATCGCCCCCCACTTGACTTCCCTTTCCTGTTCACAGGTTTGGGACGAGCAGCACAATGATCAGACAGCCCAGTCCAGGACTGACTTAGCTGGTATACCAGCTAAACATTGAGCCAGTCCCTTGGCTTCTAATTATAGACTTCCTTGCCCCCAGATCCAGTCACAAGGATATCAAACAATAAACATTAAATTATGATATTAGTTAAAATCTTATCTTATCAATCAAATAAGCTTCAATTGTTAGGTAGTGTTTTGAGTTAATATAGTAAGCTTGTATATGTGGTTCACCCTGTAAAATTTTCTTCTCTGCTTTTGGGAAACTGCAGGCCCTGGAGAAGTACAAATATGAGCAGTCCCTTGAACATACAAGTCAGTTCATTGAAAAGTTAGAAAAAGAATTGGAAGAGTACCAAGAACACCTTGCTCGGTATAGGAAGGAGAAAGAACAGGCGATTACCATTTTTGGAGATAGTTGTTGATTGTACAAATTCCTTTTTATCACTTTACCATCTTTACATGGAAAACTGACTGATGAAGTTACCTTAATACTTTTTTTTTCATGACATTTATTTTGACTTACCAAGTCTCTATAGGTTGATGTTCTTGTAATTTACTTGTGTCAAGTATGCTGGGGTCCCTCTAGGTAGTATTCTATTGCTTTTTCAATTTTCAAATGTACGAGCCTTGTAATCACCTGAATGCAACCAAGGAGAGCCTGGCTTCTGCTTTTTCACATATCATACGACTCATTTCTACCTGTGTGGTGTCTATTGAAGCCATTGAGAAGTCCAGATCTGCTGAAAAGACTGCCAGGGAGAAGATGAAACATAGTTTCTCATGGTTGCAAGCAGAACTAACGGTCAATTCTCATAGCGTAATTTGGATGGCATGCATTATATGCCACGATTATTTCTGACACTGAAAATATTATGTCAAATACAGAAACAAGCCACCTACCTGGGGCTGAGTGAGCCAAGGACCCGAGATGCTGAGATTCTAAGGAGTTATCTTTTTGTGGGGAGTTTTGATCTTAAAACTCATTGAGATATATGCACTTATCTTCTCTGGAGCTTCATGGCATCGAGGAGCACTACTGCTGTCGATACCAGTCTAAGTCTGGACCTGAAGAAGACTTGACTGCGAAAATCTGTGGCAGCTTCTTAGAGGTTTGTTAATTCTTACCACTGACAGTTGCAACAGCACTCTCAATTGCCTAATCCATCTTATGTTGTACCTCTTGAAGTCTTTCTTCTACTCTGTGCTGATTATGCCTAAAACCATCCGAGTTGAAAGCTCAATAATTTATGAATATACTATTTCTCAAAGTTGACGGCGAAGTTCCTTATCCGCTGCACGTCTGTTTCTCTTCTGAATGGCTACTTGTCAGTCCATTCATTTTTTTTAATTGATGTTCATCTTTTAAACATCCAAACTTCTGCGTCTTATCACAGGTCAGCCTGTGGGAAGTCCGTGGTAAACTCTTCAGGTCTTGCTGGTCATAAGAATGATATTGTGGGGGGTTCCAAGATATTGACAAATCTTCTAATAAATCCTTGTCAGGATCTCTACAAATAATCGCATCGCATTGCCTCCTTCTATGACGATTCCATTCTATTCATTTTCCTCTTCTGGATACCGAAGGTCATTAAAGACCGAGTTTCTGTCCAACTGTTTTTCAGCTTTTGGTTGCAGTTTGCAGGTTTTGCGAGGCGGACATGAGTATGGCGCTTGTATTCTAAGATCCTCCTAAAGCTGTCTAGAGTGGGAAAATCCCAAAACCGGAGGGATCGTCTCATCATTCTCGAGCACAAGAAATACTGGTCATTTCAAAGCAATCCATCTCTCGCGGAAGCAGCCAGCTTTATGGATACTAGCTCTCCAAGTCGATGAAGAATCTGAGCTAGTGCAGGCAGTTATGGTGGGAAGTGGGGTTTGGGAACCGGCACACCCACAGCACTCCGAGAAGTTCTTTACGAAGCACCTGAGAATAAAGGATGCCGATGCTATTTGCTTATAAATGAGGCCCTTCTTGCTAAAAGGGCCAGTTCGCTCGAGAACCTTGTGAAAGGAGGATTTCAATGGCATTGCTACGATTAGTTCGGCCGGTGAGGTTGTTGCTGGGAGTTAAAGGTGGCAAGTTGTATCGCCTGGCATGATAAAGGGGAGGGCATGATAGGGGCTGGTCCAAGCATAGCATTTTAGGATATAAGGTTGAGCTGGTATGACACGGTATGATAAGATAGGGGCGGTCCTGGCTCGGTTTGATTTGATAGTCCGATAATCTTCTTTGATCGTGGCTTGTATGCAAGTACAAGTTCGATAATGTATGATAGTTTATTAGTTTTTAAAAAAAAATTTCTAATTGAGCTATTGTACTAGCTTGGCTTAGGGATCCTTGAGCCTAGTACGTCCGATAAAATTATTAGGCTATCTCGGCACGGTATAATAAGCTTCTGGCATAGTAAGTCCCGGCCCAACATGGTATTATCGTGTCGAGTTTGTGCCAGGTTGGATTTTGCCTTGGGGGGATCTTGCTTGAGCCGATTAAACTTAAAAGCCTGAACAACCTTTTTTTTTCCCCTTTAATTTTATTAATGTGTTAATTATTATTTGGAAATTTTTTTAATTTAAATTTAAAATTTGCAATTTATTGGGCTATTAGGCGGAGCCCAAAATTGTCGGCTTTAATGCTCTATGGGCTGGCCCTTGTTCGAAATGGCCCAGGACAGGTGATCGGGATTAATATGCAATGCGTCTCTCTTCGACGCAAAGGGGGACTTCAGTTCACGCGCCGGTATGAGCTTGTCGCTCCTTCAAGGCTACTCCTCGGCAGAAGAAGAGGCCGAAGACGACGCCGGCCTGCTCCGCAACTCTTCAGACGACGAAGATGACGTAGAATCCGAGCGCGCCGTCAGATCCTACTCTCTTCCCGTTGCCACCAGGCCACCCGGCTCGACGGGGCTTCCCTCAGCGTTTGATGCATTCTCTGAGGTAACTAGCTATAGTTCGCGAACCATTTTTTCCGTCTTCTCCTATTTTGGCCAAACGATGGAGGCTCTCTCGTGCTTTGTGCTATTTGCTTTCTAAATACTGGAATTTGCAGAGGCAGAAGCTTGTCATTTGCTAATGAGGATTTGGGACAAAATATGATGTGTTTTAAGTTGATTTCATCAAAAGGGGCGAATGGATGAAGTTGGTTTTCACGCGATTTTCACTCTTCTCTAATAAAGCAAACAGATTTATAGCGTTGAAGGTTACGTAGTACACCTCTTATGATAGCATGGAATAATATTGAAATACTTGAATTTCTAGTAGTGTGCATTTTAATTGGATGGAACTTTGTAACATGTGAATCTTATAATGCACAGTCTGGGATTTGAAGTGGAATGATACCTCAGTGCTGATTTTTTTTTTTTTTTTTTGTTGGGGGGGTGGGGGGATGAATTGTAGATTTCATTCCTTGCATGAATCAATACAAAAAAACTTTACAAAAGATCCCCTATACAAAAGGCCCTTACAAGAGATCTCGAGGCAAGTTTATGTATTTCCTTGGGGATGGTAACCAATCTAAGTCTTAACTATAGTGATAACCCTTTCCTCAGTTACAAATTTCTCATTTGTCTTAGATTGAAAAACTCTCAGATTCCTCTCGGTCCAAACACAATACAGGTAACTCTTGAAAATTAATTTACCTATTATTGCATCAAGAGAGTTCCCCTTCCAGTTGCGCATTGCTTCAGACACTTCCTGCTCCCAATTGTATACTCCCCTATCAATATGTAAGAATATAAGCAGCTCTTGCCATATAGGAGCTATGGTCGGGTATTGGAAAAATAAGTGGTCCCTAGATTCGGGAGCACTTCCACAAAAAACACACTTGAGAGGAAAGCTGAGAGTTCCACCACATGATCCTGTCTTTGGTAGTAAATCTATTCAAGAATATTAGCCAACATATTGTGGAAACTCTAGGGATATGACCTGCCATGGTACTGAAGGTCTTTTCGTTTGAATATCATCCCATGCTTATGCTGTAGAAAATGTCGATGAGCCATCCCAGCGATGCTGGTCAGAGTTTGAGAAGATAAACGAATCTTGCACCAAGGGCAGTTTGTGAGCTATATTCTGATTTTGAACATTGGGGCCATTTCCAGCTACTATTTTGGAAAACTGTGGACAGCTTGGCATTCAGCCCAATGGTGGGAAAACAACTTACTCCACCTGGCCAAAAGTTGATGAGAGGGCCAACACTCATAGCCCAATTGTTGCCAAAAGAATACGTGGTCACCGGAACCAAACCCAGTGCTGATTTCATCTCACCAAAGCTGGACTTAGGGTACTCTATGCCCACTTTGTGGGGGAATTAAGTATTGGCTGTTCTGGAAGGTGACGGAGTGTTTCTGTTGCATCTTCTCCAAATGACAAGTGAGGCTTTGTCTCTGTTCATCATTTGGCTGACTGTGATAATTTTCCCCTGGAGAAGATGGCCAAATCTACAAAAACAAGGACTACCCAGAGATTCCCTACAATGACTTAATCAATTGTAGTGTTCCTAATTCCTATTTGAATGGTTTTACGACCCCCAACTGCCTAGGATTGCTGATGAGATAAGATTATCCTGTAATGTAGAAATCTTGTTGCCTTTGACCTTAAACCATTTATTGACAGCTTTTGACAGTAAGAATAGAAGGATCTCTCTCTTTCCCATTGGATGAGGAAGAATTAACTAATTTTACTGATCTCCCTATATGGTCTCTCTTGTGGTTGTTGTAGATATCAGGACCTCCTGAGTTCTTAAACAATGCCATTCAAGAGCAGTCATCTCGTGCAGATGGTGACCAGCAGATGTGGAGGCATGGTCGTCGCCGAAACCGTAGAGACAAGAAAGATCTGCCTACTGGTGAGGTTTTGATAGAAAAGACTGAAATTAATTATGTTCATTCGATATGTTAGCTAGAGAACTATGAATAGTATAGAGTGCAAGACATTATCCACAGTTTACATGGAATTTTGAGAATGAATTCAGCTTGTCAAAATAATTCTGATCATGTAGGATATTGAAATGTTGCAGACTTTTTTTTGGTTTTTTTGATCAATAATATAATCAAAAAGTTTTCTTTAATCCTTTTTTATGAGAAAAAAGTTTTTTTTTTTTAAATATTGCATGGTAGGATTCTTTAAAGATGTTGATAGGTTGTAAGATAAGAAAGACCTTTTTTAAAATATAATTTTGTCAATTGGTTGATAATTGTTAACCTCAGCCTTATCGATTTGTCCTGTGGAATGTGGAAATTACTTTGGTTTTTGTTTTTCCTTTACTACGAAGGTGCTTCAATTATGTATTTGGTTGCTTACTTGTGGGGCTTCCATCTCTCTTTGCATTGCTAATGATATGATCATTTTGATTGACGATGTATAATTTTCAGGTGCTGTTGTGGAGGCAAAAGCTCATCTGGTTGGAATTCATGAACGTGTAAGAAGTGATGTAGAGGGCGGTACTGGTACTCAACCACCAGCCCCATCTATACCGACAGAAGGCAAACGTGTCTTAACTGCAACCAACCCAAATGCTGAAGATGCTGCAGAACTGCTGAGGTGAGTTCTGCTTGATCTTGGTGATCTTTGACGTAGACGGGTTTTTGATGGATCATCGTATCTGTTTCTCATTGCCCTTTGCGTGCTGTCATAAAGGATGTGCTTGCAATGTGGGATACCCAAAACCTATTCCAATGCACGGGGAATGGTGTGCCCCATGTGTGGCGATCGCCCTAAAACTGAAGCTAGTTCGGAGCCCAAGAAGAAAGGATCAACCACCAAAGAGAAGGAGAAAAGCAAGAGGATGAAGGGCCAGTCTTCCCATGCTACTTGGAAGAGTGAAACCGAGATGCAACTCCGTCAGCAGTTCGATTAGCCAACATAAATCAAGAGCCCTTTCCTGCTCCTGTAGGGATAATGGTCGTCTTCCCGAATGAGAATCATTTAAGGGCTCAGGGCTCATATAGCAAAATTCACCTTTGCTTTTTTATTCAGGATTCCTGTTGTCAATTCGAATGTGGGATGTGCTTCTCCTTCGTTTGAAACTTAAACAGATGTACTGTGCTGTGTGTTTTAGGGAGATCAAAACTATTGATTAAGATAGTTATAAGCTTATCTCAAATCTCATAAAAATGAATATAAAAAACTAACAATTGTTTCCTAATTCTGCACGTGGAACGGTTCGTTGTCTGGTTTATCAGTATGAGCAGATCAAGCACTTAATATTCGGACTAAAGTCCAGCTTTAACAGGAAGATCATCTCCAAAACCTAGCTAAGCTTTACGGGGGTAAATATTTAAAAATGCAAGCTTTAGGGGGCACTTTGCGATTAAACCTAAAATGAGGGGATTTGTGCAAATTAGCTCCAACTGTACAATGACCAAAAGGCCCTCTGTCGGGTCGAGGAACAGCCAAAATGCCCCCAAATTGTTCCCTTCGTCTTCCCTTCATCCGCGGACCTCGTTGTTGAGTTTCCAGCTGATCCGTAGTTGCTGTCTAATCTTTCAAGAGTGAATCTGCACGATCGAGCTTGGGCGGTGTTCTTCAAACTCATCCATGGAGGGAAGCCAGTCGCATACGAGCCGCAAGCGCTCATTTGAAGGGGATGGTGGCGGTTTTGGCTCCAGTAAACCTCCTGCGTGAGCAGTCCTTAAACCCCACTATTTTTAATGTTACTCCGTTTAATCCTCTGTTTTCCAGCTTTAATTGATGATTACCCTGTAAATTTTATGCTCCTGTTGTTATGCGGATTCCTATATGGATGGAAGTATTTGAATTGAGCAGACAGGTTCCTTTTCGGATGGCAACGTGTGATTTGAAGTAGCACTTGTAGTCGTCTGGAGTTGTGGCATGAAATTATTGACGACATGAGATGGAATTTTTTGGGGCTGACTATGCCTCATTCAACACTGCGTGCCTTTGCTTGCTTGCAGCATGAATTGAAATGGTTAATTAACCTTGAGGTGGATTTATATTTTCTCTTTCTTTTAGCAAACTAGCGGATCAACAAGCATAGAATTGTGAATGTTGAACCATCTCTGGATACTCAATATATGCATTGATTCAGCATGTTTGTAGCGTATAAGCAAGTACTGAATTTTCTTGACCTGAAATAAAACACAGGTAAGGTTCTTTGAATCTGGGTTGTCTGCGTTGCTGGTATTTGATATATGTTGCATTGGTTCTATAGTTGGGCTTCAGCTTGGGGAATTTGTGCTTCCATGGGCAGGCCAAAGAGGGTTAGGTTTCCAAAGGGGAAGAAGGTAAAACCAGGAGATGAAGGGGCAAGCAGAAGCTCTGTGCCTGAAGACAGGGGCCTGATTGATCTGAAGAACCCTGACTTGGCAGCTAAAGAGCGTGCAAAACGTCGGAACCAGATGACTGCAGATCTCTTATGTGAAGAAAGAAAGGGCGGCTTTGATGATATCTCAGCGGCTGAAGTCACTTATGAGGTTTGTTCAACTAATTGGTGGTTAATTAATGGTTGGTGGCCTTCCTAGGGAAGTATTCTCTTCTATGAATCATCTGTATTATCTTTATTTTCCCTTTGAATGGCATCTTTTTTTCTACAGCCTGCATCCTAACTGCGTCAGGGAGAAGAGAGGCCAACTTTTGATATTCTTTTGGCAGGATAATGAGAATTTTGTTGAAGATGGAATCCAGATAGAACCATTCAATTTGGATAAGGAGAGACAAGAAGGGTACTTTGATGCTCAAGGAAATTTTGTGGAGTATGTTAGTGAAAAGGAGATTAAGGTAAAATATTTTTATGGCAGTTTCTCCAGAAACAGTCTCTTTGATGATGCCATGAGGTTACTTATCATAGTTACATTCCTACAGGATGCATGGCTTGATAGTGTTGAAGTTGATACAAAATTGGCTTCCAGGATATCCGTTTCAACAGAAAATGAAGATGACCTTTCTGAACTTTCATCTGGGGATATTGGAAAGATTAAAAGGCGAATTGCCGACTCTCTTCAGCCAGGAGAAACTGTTAGTCCTATTGTTTCCTATACATTTTTCGCATTTAAGTTTCCAAAATCTGTTTTTGTGTGATAAAAGTTGAGCACTCTTCAAATCTAATCTTGATTTTTGCAAGGGGGAATTGGAAGATTAAAATATTGAAGGTAATTAGTGTGTAATACATCCACTAATAGGTTGCTAAGAAATTTCCTCATGATGCTATCAACTTTTGAATTGTTTAGTTATTGATTTTGGACATGTAGTTATGAAACAATACCATTCCATATGTTTCTTATAATTTCAGATTTAAAAGGAAAAGAAGTGCCACCAATATCCTCCCATGTTAATGCTCATATAACATCAATAAAGACAATGACCTTGATTGGTTGGTATTGTGTTTTTTGTTGGTTTAATGCTGACTTGCTTGCTTGTTAAGGTTTTGCAAGCCTTGAGACGGTTGAAGGGAAATTCAAACAACAGGAAAGAAAAGATGTCGGCTGAAACAAAACATCTATTTGACCAACTAACAGAAGATGCGGCAATGCTTATGGAGCATGGGGAATACAGTAAACTCATTTACCTCTGGTTTAAAGATATCTATTTAAATGAAATTTTAGGAATTTCGTTTGTTAGCTTACTGTTTTCTTTTCATTGGTTGCAGATGTTTATCATGAGCAGCAGGAAGTTTTTGAGCGTGAGGCAGGTAGATAATGTTTCCAATTTTGTTAATTTCCACCTTTTTGTTTCTTTCCTAATGGCATGTAAAAGTTTTTCAGATGAAAATTTTCTTGTTAGCTTGCATTATTAGCTTAATGCGTCACGAATTGCTGCAAGTACTTATTAAAAGTTTTGATAATCAAGGGATGGATACATATTATTTTTCAAGTTCTATGTTATAATATTAGAAGATGAGGAGTTGGTGTTTTGAGAGGTCTTAAACCTGAATTAGGCAAATATTTAAGACAAAAGGTATGCCAGATTCCTCACAAAATGCCCAAATATTGATGTGCATATGTGTCCATCCTTCACGGTCTATCATTATTGCTTCGCTGTGTATATGGATCCAGTCATTCAATTGCTAATTTTCTTTCTAGCACTTAATAAAAAAATTAAATAATTTCTAACATGAGTTATTCTTTTGCATTGTGAAGCAAGAAATCATATCAAGCAATCTTTTTTCTTGTTAAGACACTCATTTCTAAGTTAACAATGGAGGATTTCATGACCTACCACTCCACTTATCCTGAAAGATTTTCTAATGATATGCTGTTGTTTCTGGTAACCAAAAACTGGCCACACTATCCCATAAATGGCCACGATGTTGCCTGTCTTAAATGGTGTAAATAAAAAATGGCAGCTTCATTTTAGGAACCTATGCATGTGTTAGCATAACCTAATATGACGAATCATTTGAACAGTGAAACCTGGGAACATTGTTATCAAGACTTTGGAAAGAGTAAGATCCTTTCTGCAGTATAGAAGATCGTACTGTGTTCATATGTTTCTTTCATGTGCACACTATCATAATTTTGGTCGTACTTTCTGATTGGCAGCCGTTTTATAAGGGCAAAGATGGTTATTCAGATATTGTGACTAGACTGTAAAATCATTTTTTTATATGTAAAATATTTTACTGATACACTTGTTTAACAACTCTTCTCACTAAATGTAAATTTTCCAGAAGGATATGAAAGATTAGCTAGAGCACGAGCTGGAGAGACAGATATAATTCCTGGCAGCACAAACTCTTTGGGAGCAGATGGTGGATTACCGTCTTCTATTCTAAATGATACAACAGTGGGACCCTCAAACCCTAATACATCAACAGAACCGATGCCAGCTGATGATGCTGACAAGTATGATATGTTTGCGGAGGATGATGAAGGTACAACTGCAAGGCCATCTTCTGAAGGGAATGATCAGACCACCCGTGATAATGGTGGAGCTGGTGAGAGTAAGTTTTGCTACTGCATCACATTCACCGAGATTGAATAATTGCTTTTAACTATTGAGACCTTTTACTCAATTTTATTTTTATTTGATCTGCTGAACTGCAGGTGGAGATTCTCAGAATGATTACATGTATGATGAGGCATCAGGGTACCATCTTCGCTCTTCCCCTTCTCCTTCCTCCTTTTATGTGCGTGCATATATGTATATGTTGCTCTAAGATATTGTCATTAAACTCCACAATACAGGTACTACTACAGCAGCAGTTTGGGTTACTACTATGACCCATCCACTGGGCTCTACTGTTCTGCAGCCACTGGAAAGTGGTAATTAACCTTCTCAGATATGCTGTCTTCTAAAAGTAATCAAGGAGTCTCTCACATCCCAATCTCTTTTCTGCATGGTCTAATTGACATGGAAATTTGAAGGCTCTACTCCTTTGAGAACTGTAGTTCTCAGGTTCTTATGAACAAAACTCGGCACATGTCAGGTTGAATTATTGGAAAAATCAATTAGTCGATGATCCACTTGACTATGACCCCCCATGATACGTTGTAGGTACTCATTTAACGAAGAAAAGGGTGCTTATGAAGAAATCCCAGCTGAGCTGGAGGCCTCTAATGTGACCTGATGCAAGATGGAATTCCAAGCTTCACAGGAAGAAATTTCGGATGGAGAGCATATGCCAGTGCATGAGCGGGTCTTACAAGGAGTGGCTTCTCTTTCTTAAGGACAACAACCCTATCTGGGCGTCTCGAAACTTGAATGTTCGTGTGGTTTACATTTACTTTCTACAGATGGTTATCTGCACTATTGGCTCCTCATCATGTCAAATATCAAGCTTTGCTTCCCTGTCCTAAGTTTCGATGCATCTGTGAGTTTCTTTTCGGTGTCTGGACTTAAACCTGTTCTTCAATTAGCCTGCTGAACTCCGGGCTGGAGGTCGTGCAGGGTAAGCTACCGACTGAGATCATCCTCCTGTTGCTCTTACGCCGAGATCTCCTGTTTCCAGCGTAAGGCTCTCTACGGGCTCTAAGATGGTGGCCCTCCCAGTCTAGAGAGCTGCTGTGTAATGCGCCCCCGTGGTCAGCCCGATCAGAGGATTCAAATTCAAGCTTGCCAAGAGCCTCGCTTACTACTTACTGTTCCTATTTCCTCCGATTCCCTTTGGGTCGAGAGTCCAAAGTTGTTTTGCCTAGCAGCATGTCTTCTAACCGCAGCCCATGAGGGAGATGAGACATAAAATACGTAAATTTCCTTATGGGGAACCACATAAAATGTGTCGGGCATTCGAGGAGACAAGTAAATGAAGAATGTCCTCTTAATTTAGTCACTTCTTGCTCTTGGCCGTGTTTCAATGGTATACCTCCGTCAATTCGGTTAGCCATCTGGACTGATCGCGACATTCCCATGTCCGTGGGGTCTAAAACCGGGCTGTCCTCTCAGGGCCAACGCCGTCATAACAGCCAGGGAGCGCCGTAAGATATCACGAAAAATTCAGGGGCCAAAGTTGAATTTCAGTAAAGTCTGGGAAAAATTTGAAAGAGAATGGGAGAACCTTCATTCGTGCTGAGCCAAACTACGAAAGCCGGTGGATCTGCGTATGTATGCCCCGATATACCCATTTCCAGTGGCGGATTGCTTCTCACCGGATCTCTCATTTCCCGACGATCTTCCCTGCGTTACAGAAACCCTAGGAGCTGAAGCTCAGCTTCCAACGTTGTTGCTCTGATTAATTCATCGGAATCTATCCTTGATATCACCTCCGAGTTGTTCTGTTTCAATGCTGTATCTCTGTTGATTGATGGCAGCTCGTGGAATCTGAGGCTCGGCGGAGGCGACAGTGAAGTAACGGCTGTTTCCTTACCGTCCATCTGTTTTGTTGCGTCTTTGGGTGTGTTAATGCTGTACTCGTATTGATTAGTGGCGGTTCCCCAAAACTCGGGGGTTGCGACGGGGAGCTGACGCGTCAATGCTGTTTGTGTCATGTCTGTGTTAGTCGCTGAAACTCGAGGCTATAAGGAGATAAAAGAGAGCTGAATTTTGAAGGCTCGAGATCTTGAAAGCTCGAGGCTCAAGATCTATATAGAGAAAGATAGATGGCAGAGGATGGAGGATCCGAGCGAGGGGATGGAATGCAACCTACAGCTTCCATGGACTCCACAGAGTCGCGATGGGTGTTCCAGGATGAGGACGAGTCTGAGATCGAAGATGATGAGGATGAAGGCAATTCTGATTCGTTTGCACATACTGGCTTGGATTCTGACGAGGACAATGTGGAGCATAGGTTGATTCGCACAGGTCCTCGAATTGATTCTTTCGATGTTGAAGCCCTAGAGGTTCTTGGTGCGCAAAGAAATGAGTATGAGGTAAAGCTATTTATTATCTTTTTTTCCCCCTTTTTTCCAGGCCGAAATGAGGTAAAGCTAGTTCTCTTTCTTAATATTTGGCATGTTTCTCATTTGAGATTGAATTTTATTTTCTGGTACTTGATCTGGTAACCATACGTGAAGGCTAATTTAATATTTATATGCGGGCTTCCCCGGTCTCCCCCTGACTATCATGTATCGAACAGGAAAATGACAGGATTTCAAGTTTTAGTGATCACACATTTCTCTCCAGAACTTGAAGAGACCTGATATATCTGAGTTTTATCCATCTTTGTTATAGTTGAGTAACTAAAAAGTGTGGTGAATTCCTCTTGGAACAATTGGAGTACTCACTTCCATAAATGGGATATGTGCAGTAGTTAAAGAGCATACACTGCAGCAGCTCATTGGAATAGGGTTCCTTCTATTCCGATGAGAAACTTCTAAGCATCAGAAAATGCTTTTTATTTTACTAATAGCAAATTGACTGAGGGGGGATCATGCTTATGCACTTGCCTTAGCCTGAAACAAGAGGTTCTGGTTTAAAATCTCATCAATAGGACTTCTTATACCCTGTTATTTCCCCTTCCACTATCCAGGAAATGATTGGATTTTTAAAATTCTTCTGCAACCTGACGTTCTATCCTGGTGAACTATCATCTTGTTCTAGTCATGATAATTACTTGGCTTTAATTTACTGAAAAAAAAATTACTTGGCTTTAAGTTGGAATATCTAGATATGCTACCTGACTGTGTTAAATTTTGGTGCAGGGTTACAGTCTGGGTAGAAGGTTTGTGATTGCATTTCAGATCCTTAGTGTTGTATTTGGTGATGTTGGAACCAGTCCATTGTATACCTTCAGTGTGATGTTCACTAAGGCACCCATAAATGGAGATGAAGATGTCCTCGGAGCATTATCTCTTGTCTTGTATACTTTAATTTTGATCCCTTTGATCAAGTATGTCCTTATTGTTCTTTGGGCCAATGATGACGGTGAAGGTATCATTTTCTTCTCCCTCCATCTCCCGCTCCTAGTCGTCTATCTCTCTCACCAAGCACATAGACTTGTACTACTACCTTCTATTGTTTTTCTCTCCCCTTCCTTCTCTTTTGAAGAGAACTTCTGCTTGCAGGCGGTACTTTTGCCTTGTACTCATTGATCTGCAGGCATGCCAAAGTGAGTCTTTTGCCTAATCAGCTTCCATCAGATGCTCGTATATCATCCTTTAGACTTAAGGTGCCATCAGCTGAGCTTGAGAGATCATTAAGGATCAAGGAAAGACTTGAGACATCACTGACTATGAAAAGGCTTCTTCTGATTTTAGTACTTGCTGGCACTTCAATGGTCATTGCTGATGGGGTTGTCACACCAGCAATGTCAGGTTCTTATATCGATCCTTGCCCTACATGGAATGTTGTATCCTACTAGTAGCACTTTAGATGTCTAACTCTGTAAATTTTGTAGGTAATAGTATCATCATTTTACCAGGTTAAACTGTCTACTTATGGTTTTTTTTATGTTCCCTTTTTGCAGTGGTGTCAGCTGTTGGTGGTTTGAAAGTTGGGTTAGCTGCTATTAACGAAGGTGATTTGAACTCTACATGACACTAATGTATTTTCTTCTGGAAAGAGAAAATTTGTTTCCTTTCTGGAAAGAGATATCCTATAACTAGTAGCTATATCAGCTGCTCAATTGAAATGATCCGAGTTACTGAAACTCAAAATGTTGCAGGAAGTAGGCATATATGTTAATGCATTGTGCAGTTGTCCATTTATGCTGTCTACTTTTGATGGTGCTTGTCATGTAACTGAGCTAACTCTTTCTGTTTTGATACATGTGCAGAAGAAGCAGTGATGATTGCAGTTGCCTTTCTTGTAGTTTTGTTTAGTGTTCAGAAGTTTGGAACGAGTAAGGTGGGGCTTGCAGTGGGTCCTGCTTTGTTTATATGGTTCTGTTCTTTGGCTGGGGTTGGGATTTACAATATAGTTAAATACGACTCTGGCGTCTTCAAGGCATTCAATCCAGTCCACATCTATTATTTTTTCAAAAGAAATACAACCAAAGCCTGGTATGCACTTGGTGGTTGTCTTCTATGTGCAACAGGTGAGATTATCTTGACTTGCCTTTATGCTATATGGCACACTAAATAACTAAATGCTTCAGCACATGTTACAAAAAAATTCATATAAAAGCTATTATATGTGTCTGAATTAAGTTTTGCATTTCTTTGGAGTGTGAGGATTCATATATGCTGCCTTTTGATATTATTGTTACTTTGCTGTAAGAGAAATCAAAATATGAATAACTCCAAATTGCTTTAGCATTTAAGCAATCCTTGCTTGGGTTATGTTTTTGCTAAAAAACCCAATGTGTCAAAGAAGGTAATCAAGAGGCTGTCTAGCTGCAAATTTAATCACATGTGTTGAATTAAGATTAGATTAATTTGCCAAACTCCAGTAGCTTAATCTGCCTCACTGTTTGAGCCAAACTGACTAATAAGTGATGGAGGTTAAAATTCCTTCATATAGTCTGAGTAGACTCTGTAACCATGCAAAAAATTTTCTTCTGAAAGTACTCACCAAGAACTAAGGCCTCCTGCCAAGGCAGGGCTGCTTCTTGCTTACCTTCGGTACCCTACTATTAGTTCTATCGTGGAGAAGGAAATACACTTTCTGCTTGTTGCTGGTTGTTTAGTTTGGAAACAAAGTTTAAAACCCTACAGTTACTTTGAAATTTGTTATCTACATTTAGTGGGCTGATGGGGGATGATACTGCAGGTTCAGAGGCCATGTTTGCAGATCTTTGCTATTTCTCCGTGCGGTCAGTGCAGGTATGAAGTGATATCCTCTAGGCTATTGATTGCATCCTTGATTGGAGATACTTTGTTCTCTCATGGATGATTTTCTTCCAATGAAATATTTATAAACTGATAATCTTTGAAATTATTTTGCAGCTCACATTTGTTTTTCTTGTACTGCCTTGCCTTCTGCTGGGATACCTGGGTCAAGCTGCCTACCTTATGGAAAACCATGCAAATTATGAGACAGCTTTCTTCTCATCTATTCCAAGTGAGGAAGAAGCACTGATCTGTTAATTACAATCCTAACCTATTTGCTGGTTGATGTAACAATAATATACTTATGGGTGCAGTATATGGAATTTGTTGCCAAAAATACCCAATTTAACATACTAAAATCTATTGGATAATTTGAAATACAAAAGGGATTTACCACAGAACTTAATAAAAATCCAGTGGAAACCTTATTTATCAGATATCGTATGACATTTACTCTTTTAGTATTTCTCAGTTGGTGATCAATATGTGCATTATCTGCAGGTGGAGCGTTCTGGCCAGTCCTAGTTATAGCTAATGTTGCTGCCTTGATTGCAAGCCGGACAATGACAACAGCAACGTTCTCATGCATAAAACAGTCAACTGCTCTTGGCTGTTTTCCACGTCTTAAAATCATCCATACATCTCGGAAATTTATGGGACAGATATATATACCTGCCATAAATTGGTTTCTGATGGTTGTTTGTGTGATCCTGGTCTGTTCTGTTTCGAGCATCACTGAAATTGGAAATGCATATGGTAAAACTTGGCCTCTTGTTCTAAGCTTTATTGTACCCCCTCATATTTGAGCCGGCTTGCAGATTTGAACAACTTCTTGGGAATTCTAATTGAAGTTTAAGATAATCTATGTAGGGATTGTGCATGATGTAAATAATGTGTTGCAATCCTTTGTTAACAATAGGTTTTGGTGAAAATATGTCATAACTGAGTAGACACAATTGATGGTCTCGCATTTGAATTGAATGGTTACCAAGTTCCATTTTTTTGAGTTCTGTGCTGGATTTCAGAAGGCAGCATGACCATGAAGTGGTAAATTGAAATTACTTTTTCTGTAATGTTGTATTGAATGCTTCTGAGGAAATGTTGTATTCTAAGCATTTTGTTGAAAAAGTGAATATGCACTGTCTTGATAAAGGGGCCGGAGATGCAGTTAGATGGAAATTGTTGCATTCCTACCATCCTTGAGACACGTAGAAGCCATTCATAAATATTCTCATCTCACTTGAATTTTTTATGTACTGCTTCCATTGCAGATGATTCTATGAGCTTTTGATCTTCTCTGATGTATACTGTTCAACAGGCATTGCTGAGCTGGGAGTAATGATGATGACAACTGTTCTGACGACCTTAGTGATGCTCCTCATATGGCAGATAAACATCATCATCGTGATGAGTTTCATAGTCATATTCTTGGGGATCGAACTAACATTTTTCTCATCAGTCCTTTGGAGTGTAGGAGATGGGAGTTGGATAATCTTGGTCTTTGCGGTAGTGATGTTCCTTGTTATGTACATATGGAACTATGGTAGTAAGCTGAAGTATGAGACTGAAGTGAAGCAAAAGATGTCCATGGATTTGCTCCGAGATTTGGGTCACAACCTTGGGACTGTCAGAGCTCCTGGAATTGGGTTGCTCTACAATGAGCTGGTAAAAGGCATACCAGCTATTTTTGGCCATTTCTTGATCACTCTTCCTGCGATCCACTCCATGATAATATTTGTTTGCATTAAATATGTTCCGGTCTCTGTGGTGCCCCAGAATGAGAGATTTCTCTTTCGTCGTGTATGCCCTAAAAGCTACCATATATTCCGTTGCATTGCCAGGTAAGATCCTACTTCTTTGTTCAACTTGTGAATTTGTGATTCTTTCCCAGATGATAGTATTACTGAATAATCTTTTAGGATGATATAGTCTATCTCAGTTGTATCTAACTGGGGATGTTGAAGAGTCCTACCCAATAATTTGGGAAGGTTGGCCCAGGCAATTCTCACTTTGCTATTCTTGATAAAGCTGAGTGAAATTCTCGAAGCTGCCATGAATAGGTTGAGAAAAGATAGAGTAGGCTTTCAGTTTCCCATATTGTTGGACCATTTAACTTATTTTCCTAGGTTTCAATCTACATTTTAGGTCAAGGGTTTAGCACTTGATTGGTGCATGAGATGTCTTCCTATCCTCTCTCTTGCTTCCATCGATACCCTCTTTCTTCTTCTTGCTGAAAATCTTACTAAACTTCTGAGCAATATACTAAGAGGTTATTGTTTACAAGAATTTCCTCTTCATATTGTATGAGTACCTGGGCCACTATATCCACACTTTGCAATTTTGCAGGTATGGATACAAGGATGTTAGGAAAGAGAACCACCAAGGCTTTGAGCAACTGCTGATTGAAAGCCTGGAAAAATTTATTCGCCGGGAAGCCCAGGAGCGTTCGCTAGAGAGTGATGGGGATGAAGATGATGATAACGACTCTGAGGAAGGGTCCATTTTTTCTAAGGTTGTGATAGCTTCTAATGGTAGCAGGTACTCTCTCGGGGTCCCACTCCTCTCAGAGTACTTGGACACTAACGCTAACTCAAACTCTGAGGCAAGCACATCGGGAGAGATAAAGCCCGCTACTCCAGCTGACTCGAATTCTGATGCTGAGCAGAGCCTCGAGAGGGAGCTGTCCTTCATTCGCAAGGCTAAGGAATCTGGGGTTGTCTATCTCCTAGGTCATGGTGATATTAGGGCAAGAAAGGACTCATGGTTCATAAAGAAGTTGGTCATAAACTACTTCTATGCATTCCTGAGGAAAAACTGCCGAAGGGGCACAGCTAATCTGAGTGTGCCCCACTCGAATCTCATGCAGGTCGGGATGACTTACATGGTTTGATGAGTTTGCAACTAATCCTAAATTTGGTTGATGAATTCATGGTGGACCCCATCTGCTCTTCTTGCTGCCCATGATATTGCAGTAAATCAAGCTTGCCGATGAATCTCGTGTTCCATGGATGAGGGTCCAGCTGGTGGGAGTCGTTTACAATCTTTGACAGGAAATTTTTGTGTTTGTCCTTGTAAGTTTCAAAACTCTGATTCGGTTTTCACTGCTCAGTGGAGATGGATTGACCTCCTTTCAGTCAGTGAATGGGGGATGGCAGGGAAATGGATTTCTGGGTTTTGATATGCATGCCGGAGCTGAAGGGTGCTTGTGAGTCGTCTGATTTAACGAAGAACAACAGGCCAACTTCAGGAAAGCATGAGTTGGGGAACTGCATGAATTTGATCCTTGGCGGTGTACGTACTTGAGCAAAACTCCTCTATTTCTTTGTTGATCGATACAGAGTCTTGGGGAAGCTCTGTAACTTGTACGGAGAGATTTTTTTTTCTTTTACTTTAACAAGTTCATTGTGAGACACGTGAATGTAAATGGAATTGGAAATGGAAAACTCCGCAGCGCTTCGATGGACGTGTTCTCGCTGCAGATTCACTTGCAGGCGATGACAAGGTACGTGCATGGCGTTTTGTATCTCAAACGAACAGAGCTACAAGCTGTCCTCCAGCATCCCTTTCAATTGGTCTCACGGTAGAGAATCCTTTCCATTTTTGTTTTTTTTTTCCAAATCCTCTGTTCTTGTGTCAATTGACGATGTGCAAGCAATTTATGTGGGCTTTTTTTGGGGGTCGGATAGATCCGGAAAAAGGTGTCGCATTGGGCCCAAGGGTATCTGGAATGGGACCAGTGTTAATAAGCCATACTTAGGCCCATGGACCACTGCTTGGGCCTCGTCAACTCTATCGGAACTGCGGCCCAATAAGGAAAAGACGAGCCCCGCAGACCAAAAAGCCAGACGTAGACTGGCGGTGCGGTGCGCTAGTCTGCGCGGGACATTGCCACGTGTCACTCATAGATAGGGTCATCGATTTCCCACTTCGACACAACGACTTTTCATTCTCCTCTCTGACTCCCCCCAGACAAAAGAAAAAGAGAAAATAATAATAAATATTTCAGACACCGAAATCTGTCTGCTTCTCTCCTCCTTCCGCTTTCACATTCGCTTGTTTGAGCTTTTCCCGAGGGGATCGACGACGAGGCTTCCGTGTTTGACCCTCGAGTTTGGTCCAATCTGATCGTCTCTTTGGTGGTTCGATTTACTTTGGCTGTCCTCCCATGGCGCTGCGCGGATCGTTTGGTCTCAGTCCTCAATTAGGTCAGCTCTCTCTGCTCCTCTCTGCAGGTTTATGCTTTTATTTTCCGGTGAATAATTCCGCTCGGCTTGGCGTGTTTCTGCGACGGATTAAGTGTACCGTTGCTCTGGTGCCTGTTTCTGAGTGGTTTTGAGCCCCTTTTCGTGTGGTACGGGTGGATGCGTGTAGGGCCGTATGCACTTGAACAGTGAAAAGATCTAAAAATTCATTCCTTATTTACTTGTATATGCGTTTATGCTCGCATGGTTGTATGCACATATCGAGAGTTAGTTCTTGCGCCAGGACAGGATGCTTCTAGTTTTCGTCGGCTCATTTGGATCTGAGAGCTGAGAGCGGAGTGCAATTTGAGAGTTAGCGCTGCTACATGAAGTATAAACCTGCTGCACTTTCCGTCTAGAAATGGGGCTTAGCTCGTGAATCTTGATCAAGTGAGCACTTGGAGTGTGTCTATTAGAAATTAGATCAATGTCTCTCACTCTCTCCCTCCCTCTTTTATGGGCTTTTCTGGTTTATTTCAATTACTTTAATCTGAATGAGTTAAAATTTCCTTCAGTTACTGTGTGATTGAGTACCACTTGCTGCTGAAGTGAAAACAGCATTGCTGAAATCATACTTCTATCTTAGAAAATAGACCTTGACCTTTGAAACTGCATTCTACAGTGTATATGTCTCAATGAATCAGCCCTCAAGTCATTGGAAAAGCTAACTATCAGCAAATCTTCTGTTTAGTTTAATGGCCATTTAAGGGTAAATGTTCAATAAAAATTTGGTTGCACTTAAATACCATTAAGGAATTTCTATTATTTCCACATACTTTGTACCTACAAAGAGGTGAAAAAGGTTTTGATTCTCAAATTGTATAAATTTCTCAACATACACAATATTGACAAGAAATGGCCTTATTGTCCCCAGTGTCCAACCTCTGGTTGTTGGCATTTGGATTGGATATATAGCAAGAGGGATTCAATAGAATAATGTCACTAATAAAATGTTACACTTGATTTTTTTTTCCTACATGCTGTTTCATTGGGTGCAAAATTTGCCCACTGATTCATTCATTTGAGCTGTATTATTTGCATTTATTATCAGTGGTGTGTAAAACATCTTAACTCTTTTAACTTGTTCTGTAAAAGATAGCGTTCCTGCAGAAGAATATTATGAAAATCAATTTGTTGATCAGAATTAGATAGTTGTTCAATTCATCAATCAAGTGCATACTGTACTTTCTGTATTACTTAGAATGCTGAAACAGACCATTGCCTTGTTATGCATTGACAGATATTCAACAGTTACAAGTAGAAGCCCAACATAGATGGCTGCGACCTGCGGAAATCTGTGAAATTCTTCGCAATTATCAGAAATTTCAGATTTCATCCGAGCCTCCAAGCAGGCCCCCAAGTAGGATTGTTGGATATTTTACTGAGGAATTCTTGTTTTATATGCAGCTTATATCTGCTTTGTTATTTGTTGTTTGTTTTACCAGTTTTAGAGTTCTGATTATGTAAAACAGCATGAAATCATCCTTGAATCTCTGGCTTTATTAGCTATGGAGAATTCCTTGGTTGGAGTACATTACCATTCGTTTGAAATATCAGGCAATTCAGCTTCTTGTTTAGCTATCTTGGTGCTAGATTATGATACATTTTGCTAGACAATTGAGCAGAAATAGCAATTGATTCTAGATCTAATACTGCTAAATGTAATCTCCATTTTCATGTCTTTAGTTTTCCCCATATCTTATCCTATTGGAAATAGTATGTATGTATATATATATGCATATTTTATTTGTTGTCTACCTGTGAAGCTTCTCTGTTTTTTTGCAATCTAATCTAGTAGCCAAGGTACCAACAACTGAGAGAAGCTATAACAGTATTTCAAGGGCATTCTCATCTCATATCATCTGTACTGACCATATATATTTTCCTGTTTATAAAACGTGAAGAAAGCAAATTAAAATCTCTTCTTATGCCAAAGCAAAAATGCTCTCTCTCTCTCTCTCACACACACACACACACACACACACACACACACACATCTTGCACAATTAGTGATCTTTCAAAGAGCATGGACTAAAGTTGATGGTCAAAATTTGAAAAAAAATAAAATTAAATATGGATATGTAGGTTCAGTTTGGACAACATCAAGAACAATTAATCAAGAGCTTAGAGCATGGTTTGGGGTTTGGGGTAACAAAGAGGAAAAGAAATTTATTAAGTTGATACCACTCTCCATATTTTGGCATGTGTGGAAGGAGAGGAACAGGGGTGCATTTGAGGGGTTAGAAACAAACGATTTTAATTTTATGGAGAGGTGGGCATGGGATATACACTTTGGGTATAGTCAACTGTATAAGGGTTCTCAGTGTTAAGTATTCATGAGTGGATTTTATGGGTAGGCTCATGTTTTTGGTATAGCTAAAATTTTTTATTTACAATTTTATGCATCTTCTTGATGCGATATTAATGAAATTTCTTTATTGACTACTAAAAAAAAGATACATAGGTTTTCAGTTTTATTTTTCTTCTGGAAGATTGCATGTATATGTGCCTAGTTCCCAGTGTTTTTCCCAGGATAGGTTGAAGGGAGATCTGGAGTCAGACTTATGCTTTTCACCTTCTAACTTCCCTTTTTATCTCCATCTACACTTTTTCATCTGTTCCTGATCTCGAGTTTGTGCCTGGCTTACATAGTAGACTCAAAGGCTTGTTTCAAGCAGAGCAAGAGGCTAGGGGCTTTGTATGATAGAACTAGAATCCAAAACTTGATATTTGGTGGTTTCTAAATCTAATTATTCGGTTTATTGAAAAGATGGTTATTTTTTTTAATAAATGGTTATGTTTATTGTTGATTGTTTATTTATTTTTATAGTGTACTAAATAGTTATGAAGTTTTTGGAATATGAGAATCTGAAGATGCGCTAAATCTCTTGATCATGAGTTTGATTTTCTACATTCTGGTTTGCATTTTGATTTTATGCATTTATGCCTCCTGAAAAGTTCATGGACGTTTTCTTTGACCAAAATAATTGGCACAGCGTCATAATTTGTTTAACCAATTTCCATTTCAGGTGGTTCCCTGTTTCTTTTTGACCGGAAGGTGCTAAGATACTTCAGGAAAGATGGGCATAATTGGAGGAAGAAAAAAGATGGAAAAACTGTGAAGGAAGCACATGAGAAACTAAAGGTATAGGAGTAGGTTCCACTTCTAAGATTTACTGCTTTGTCAATTTTTGACAGTTACTGCCATAATTTCTTTCAGATTCTCTGCAAGCAAGTCTTGTGCTATGCATAGTCTTGCATGTTGCAGTTAAGAACATTATTTCTATGTTCTTGCAATTTGATCAGAGTCTGATAGGTGAATGTTTCAAGCATTTTAGGTGGGAAGTGTTGATGTGTTGCATTGCTACTATGCTCATGGTGAAGAAAATGAGAATTTCCAGAGGCGCAGCTATTGGATGCTTGAACAGTAAGCTTCTCTTTGATATTTCATATCCATTATTAAGTTTCTACTTGTTTTAACTTTTATCTATTCTGTCAAGTTTTGATATTTATGATGTAATCACAATTGAAAGTGTTCAGGTACCATCATGAGAATGATTATCTATAGATATAGATGTAACAAAAGTATCATCCTAGAAATATCCTGATTCTTTGGTCCATGGATTAGTATAAATCTTCAAAATGCCATGGAGTATGAACCACTCCCAGAAGATTTTGAACAGACATACTTTAGTTTGTGGATTATTTCTATACTCGCTAAGTTTTTCTAATTGGATTGTGTCAGCCATTTCATACTTAACGGCCTGATGTTTTTCTCTCTTAAACTTCCATGATTCTGATTCTGAGATTCAAAGGCCCAAACAGAAAAGCTTTTGAATCTAATTATAAAGCAATCTTATGACCAAATATAACAGTACTAATTGCTTTAAATCTTTTTTTTAAATGATTTAGATTACTGTTGGCACCTACTTGGTGCATGATTTATGAAATTATTTATTTATTTATCAGAAGTGCTTTTTTTCATGATATATCTGTTTATATGTTAACTTTTGACAAATTTCAGGGATCAGCACATTGTTTTCGTCCATTACTTGGAAGTTAAGGTAATTCCTTGCTTCTCAGACTCAATTGTCCTCTTTTACTGTTTGGTTATATTTTGTTGATTGCATTAAGTATAATACTACTTCAGTTTCATTCTCTTGTCCTGTGGATTTTTGAGTTTACATGGACTCCAGTAAGATTAGAAGGATTCCTGATTAGAGATCGTAATCCCTTCTGGATATACAGGGATCTGTCCATAGTTTTTCATGGTCCCTGAATTTTGAATGTTCTTCACCAGTAACATTGAGTACTTTTCTAAACTATATTCAAAATTAGAAGGTTTGAGGAGAGAGCTCTCTTTGTCTAGTTTTTCGGAGAAGAGATCAATTTCTCTTAGGCTTATCGTGTTAATTCTGAAACAGGGTAGATAACATATTCTAGTTAGGTGGTTTACACATCAAAGGATTTGTTCGTAATGATACATGCTACTATGTCTTCTATGTGCTAGCCTTCCTGATTTTGTTTCTTTAGCTTCTAAGGCTGCACATTTGGAGGATGCACTTGGTAAATTTTTGCTTTCATACTTTGGAGAGGATTATTTTTTTTGTTCCTGTGAAGACACTGGATAAATGAAAATTGTCCATTGATGCTGGATCAAGATCTGTATCGTGTATCTTTTGTTTCTAGGCTTTCAAACTGCTTAGCTGTCTGCCATTTCAATAAGTTCACACTGTTTCTTGGATGGTGTGCTGTCGTACTCACATTCTCTCTCTACATCAGGGAAATAGAACAAATGTTGATATTATTAGGGAGCTAGATGATGTCTCAAGTGTCAGTCATGGCAGTCCATTATCCCACAGCTTTACTGCAAATCGAAGTGCAACCCCATCGGGAAATACTGATTCTGCAAGCCCTACCAGCACTCTGACACAATTATGTGAAGATGCTGATTCTGGTATTAATCCTTAATGACTCATCTTGTGAACATCTTATGATGCATGATTATTTATCTTTTTGAGTGACTTCATGCAGGAGACATCCTTCAGATGAGTGCTGGTTTCCATTTTATGGAGCCATCACAGAGGCAGATTTCCTCTGGTATGGACAAGGCGGATGCTGCAGCAGTGGGTACTCATCTTTTGTATCCTCCTCCAGGCCTTTCGTTGTCATTTTGTTCTTCCATTTATTATTTTTTAGCATAATTCTTTACATTTATTTTGGTACTTGAACCTGATGGTGTGTTTTCAAGTATTACCAGGCAATCTCAAAGACCAGCAGACCAATCTTGGAACAGTATTTACATCAAATGTCAACATTAATGGACCTAGAAGTATTGTTGGTGGCATTTCGTCACAGAACTCACTCGGCTTGGCATCTTGGGAAGAAATCCTAAGACAATCCCTGGCTGGATCTGATGGCTTATCTTCTAATGCATCAATATCCTCTAGCCAACCAGCGATCATAGGAAGCACTGGACAGGAGAATTTGATTTTAAGTGACCTTTTAGAGGGAGATACTGCCATCAAACAACCATTTGATTCCTCTGCATCGTTCCATCCAAATTGGCAGGTATTCTATACTTGCAATTCACTTTTAATGGTATGCCATTCAGTTCGACCAATGCATTAAAGGGTGCTTGAATGTTTGTAATACTTTTTGTCTTAAATTGTTTCATTGGTTTAGTGTGCTAAACTTGTACTTTTATCCAGCCTGCTGGTGAAGGTAATTCACTACATCCACCTGGATGGTCCATGGACCATTCTCTGGATTTGGACTTGGGTTGTGAGCCACATACTGGACTCCTTGAGCAAATAAAATATGGTATGGATTCTAATATTAGCTTTGATGATTCGGAGTCACACTATGGTCAGCCTGACCAGCAACAGGAACAGCATGACTTTGGTAGCTTTTCAAATGCTGAATCTTCCAACATATTGCACTCAAATCCAGGAAGAGATGCGTCTATAGATGGGGATGCTAGCTACTCTTTCTCTGTGAGACGACTATTGAAAGATGGAGAAGAGAGCTTGAAGAAAGTGGACAGCTTTTCTAGATGGGTTTCTAAAGAACTGGGAGAAGTTGAAAGTTTGCAAATGCAGTCTTCAACAGGATTAAATTGGAGCACTGTTGAATGTGAGACTGTGGTTGATGACTCCTCATTGAGCCCCTCCATTTCTCAGGATCAGCTTTTTAGTATTGTTGACATCTCTCCCAAATGGGCTTACAGAGACTCTAAGATTCAGGTTAGTACATTTGTTACAAGAGTTAGGATGTTGCTTCTCCTATGAATGTTGCAAAAGCAGTGGATCTCTGTGTGTTTATGCATGCATCTATGTATAGTTTGATGGGTTATTGTTTCTCATATCTAACATGCAGTCATCTTGATATCTGCAAAACAGGTACTGATCATAGGAACATTCTTGAAAAATCGAAAAGAGGTGGGTCAATGGGACTGGTCATGCATGTTTGGGGAAGTGGAGGTTCCAGCACATGTTCTAGGAGATGGACTTCTTTCTTGCCAAGCTCCAGCTCATAGTGTTGGACAAGTCCCTTTCTATGTTACATGTTCCAATAGATTGGCCTGTAGTGAAGTTCGTGAATTTGATTATCGAGCAGGCTCGGCAAGTGTTGATATAAGAGATGTTTATGGTGCTTACATGAATCAGATAACCTTCTACATGCGACTGGAGAAACTTTTGTCTTTGAACTTTGATGGATGTCTGGACATTTCTTGTGAGGATCTTGTGGAGAAACGGAAAATTATTGACAAGGTTATAGCATTAAAGGAAGAAGATGCAAACTTGCAGATTTTAGAGGCTGCTCCTGAGAATTCCCCCCAAAATCATATGGTGGAGCAGGTTCTTCAGACACTTATGAAAGAGAAGTTGTATTCGTGGCTCCTCCATAAAGTTGTTGAAGATGGTAAGGGGCCTTGTGTATTAGATGACCAAGGGCAAGGTGCGCTACATTTAGCTGTTGCTCTTGGTTATGATTGGGCCATAAGACCGATTTTGGCTTCTGGAGTTAGTATCAATTTCCGTGATGTTAATGGGTGGACAGCACTTCACTGGGCTGCATTCTGTGGCAGGCAAGGATCTCAGATACGCATCTTATATGATCAATGTTTAATACTTGTTTGTTTTGATTTCTTAAATGGAAAATAATCTTACTAGTTTTCTTCCAATAGCTCTATTCGGAAAAAGAAGTTCCCCACCCCCCCATAACTGCATACTCAAGAAGGTTTTTTTAATAGCGGAAATTATGGTTCTGCATTGAATAGTTTAGTTGGGCATATTCATCTTCTATGTCTCATGTGTGGAATGCATGGAATGTGGTGCCATCTCTAATCCATGTAAGATGTGCTTAAGCTTTTATAGCAGTTTGCTGTGATGACTAGGACATGTCTCTCATCTGTTTCTATACTTGAATGTTTCTGACACTTAAATTTCTTTTGAATTTTTTTATTTCTGTTGATATTATTGTATTAGTTCATTCATGTCATATTGAGTCCTGAATCAGAAAAGGGGGCTTCTCTCATATTACGCCTTGTCTTGTTTTATACAGGGAGCAGACAGTTGCTACCCTTGTCTCCTGTGGTGCTTCTCCAGGGTTACTGTCAGACCCGTCCCCAGAATTTCCACTAGGTCGAACACCTGCGGACCTTGCTTCAGTCAATGGGCACAAAGGAATTTCGGGCTTTCTTGCAGAGTCCTCTTTGACCAGCTACCTCAAGCAACTCACAGTGACTGAACCAAAAGAGGATGCCACCTCAGAAGTTGCTGGACGAAATCCTTTTCACATACTTTCTGAGCGGTCAGTGACTTCTTTCAGTGATCCTGACCTCTCACTGAAGGACTCCCTCACAGCTGTCTGTAATGCCACACAAGCTGCTGATCGAATCCATCAGATGTTCAGAATACAGTCTTTTCAGAGGAAACAGTTGGAGTTTGGTGGTGATGAGTCTGAATTAGATGGGCGAGCTCTTTCTCTTGTAGCTGCTAGGAACCGCAGGGCCTTGGCAAGTGATGGGCTTGCTCATTCTGCTGCAACACAAATACAGAAGAAGTTCCGGGGTTGGAAGAAGAGAAAGGAATTCCTCAGAATTCGGCAAAGAATTGTTAAAATTCAGGTCTTTACTGTCCACTGTTTTTAAGATCAGTTTTTATACAATTTGGTTTCAAATTAGATTGCTATGAAAGCAGACAGAGAATTGGTCGCAATAGGAAGGGGGGAGGAGATATTAGGAGTGCATTTTATTTTAAATGAATTAAGTTGATAAACTCTTGGGGTTTTAGTCCTTGATAATTCTAATGTTTCAAACCTAGCTTGGAAAGGACCCATAGATTAAGCTTATGAAATTATCTTCTCTACTATGTGGAGAGTAAGCTTTTCATAATGCTGCTTATGAATGCTGATAAATAAATTTGTCCTGTGAAGGCTCAATGGAGAGGACACCAGGTGAGGAAACAGTACAGAACCATCATCTGGTCTGTAGGGATCCTTGAGAAGATTATATTGCGCTGGAGACGCAAAGGCAGTGGCTTGCGGGGATATAAGTCAGATGCCCTCAACAAGGATCTGAGTCAACCAGTCCTGCCCAAGAAAGAGGATGATTATGACTTTCTCAAGGAAGGACGTAGGCAGACTGAGGAGAGATTGGAAAAGGCTCTCACCAGGGTCAGGTCTATGGTTCAGTATCCTGAGGCTAGGGCTCAGTACCGCAGAATACTGACGGTTTGTGAAGGTTTCCGTGAAAAGAAGGTAACCTTCTTCTTTCTTCTTTTTCTACGGGAATAAGAATCTTTTTCCTCATTCCCTCCTGGGATACTGATCCCAAGATCTTGATTTTTTGGCAATATAGTCAGGATTCAGAAATTATGTAAGAATATGATTTGGAGGCATTTATTCATGTAAGTGGTGTTTAGGCATTGGTTTCAAAGCAGCTTTTCAACTCGTTTAAGACCAGGATTAGAGGGGTAGTGGCAGCTTTTGTGTTACTGCATATTTTCCGGCTGCAGTTTGAAATGCTTTGGACTTCAGCGTGCCTGAAACTTGTCTTTTTGGTCCTTGAGGACAACTCTATCTCATCCATCCATCAGTTCAATCTAAGATGATAGTGCCTTCTTTGCTGCTGACATTTATACCTTTTCTTTACTCAAGAGTTCGTGATAATGTTAGTGCCGATTTCCTCTGGGTATAAGTTCGGTTTTTGTCGGTCTCTCTTTTGGAAATTCTCATCAATACCAAGTGTAATAAAATCCCCCTACTTCAGATCAGTTGCAGCAGTCGATTGGTATCACAACTGACATAGGATCTACATCAAATTTCCATTGCAATTGTATGGGCCGAGGGAATTTCTCTTACATACCGAACTGTGTGGAGACTTGTATCTTCTCTCCTGAGTTTCTAAACTTCACAATGCTTTGGTTTTGTAGGCATGTGGGATGATCCTAAACAGCACGGAGGAGGCGGTCGAAGGGGAAGACGACATGATCGACATCGACTCTCTGTTGGATGATGACTCTCTCATGTCCTATGACATTTGAGTGATAAGAAGATTCTTTCCGAGCCAAAACGAGAAAAGAATCCCAGTAGTTAACCTTCACCTCACCTGTATATAAAATTGGCCGGTGGTGCCTGCTGCAGCTGTGTAGTGTGTTGTTCATTAGGGTACACATTTATAAAGCTATTCGTATATGTGCTGACTGTTTATCGTGTTTGCGCATATGGTAGATCGTCTGTGAATTGACTCGACAGGTTCGAGATAGTAGATGGATACTATCGGGCGAACACTGATAAAAGGTTGATCCAGGTGATTTTCAGGGCACAGCAAGTTAATTTAACTGGCCTTTGCTACTGATTTTAGCATCATCCTGTTTGGTACATGATGTGCATTTGCCTTTGGGTGAAACCCGATCCGCATATCCGATAATTGACAATGTATTTGGTCAAACTCAGCGGTGCCCGGTGCCTATTCGAGGGATATTTTCTCAAAGATTAGAAATGTAGGGTAGCAGTATACGCTTATAATCATGTGTGCAAATTAAGAAAATTTATGACTAACGAGGCCTCTAATTTGAGATTAAATGGTTCATATTAAAATGTTATATACACATAATATATATATGTATATTTATGGGTATGTACATATAATATATGTATAATATATTGCAGGTATGAGTATGGAAAGGAAAAGATGCGACATTTAAGAGGAAGAATCGTAGCTCTCTCGCAGGGTGCGACAACGAGTAAAGAGGAATGCTGTGTATATATATATATATATTTTTTTTTTTTTATATTTCCGGCTTGCGTGGCCGCTGCGAGTACTGAACTTCACCTACTTGCCTTGCAGCGTCAGTATTTCGTCTTCGCCCTCGTTGATCGTCCAAGAGCCCTCCTAAAACCCTCTGCACCCCCCCACCCCTACCCACGGCCCCTCTCTCTCTCTCTATCTGTCTCTCTCTCGCTCTGTCTTCCACCCCCACTCCCTCTCTTCCGTCGTCCGTGGTCCGTGAAGCAGCGATTGAAGTTGATAGAGGCACGATTGTGGCGGGATCATGTTGAGGCAAGTGCAAGTGGTAAAATCAAGCATGTCGAACCCGAAGGCGTGGGTCGTGATGGGGCTCACGGTTGCGGGAATCGTGATCCTCGCGGAGACGCACCGGAGAAGGAAGAAAGGGAGGCTAAGAGTGAAAGCTGTCAGAGAAGACTTCGGGGCTTTTGTGGAGAAGTTCGAGCTACTTCCGTATCCGCAGCCGCCGCCTCCCTCTCTTAAACAGCCACTCGCCGGTCTCAGTTTCGCAATCAAGGACATGTCCGTACCCTCTCCCTTATGTTTTCCTCAACTGTAAGCTTAGTACGTGGACAAGATAGTATCTAGGAGGAATATTTTTTAGTAAAGTTACGAGCTTTTACCATCCGAATGTGAGAAAAGAGTGGAAGAGAGTCCTCGTTCCTTTGGATAGTTATCGGGGACAATCGGCTTGCAAGGGCGCCTCTGCTTATTTTGTGCTAATGCAGAGTTAATTTCTGGCAGATTTGATGTGAAGGGATACGTGACAGGGTTCGGGAGTTCTGAGTGGACTAAGACACGTGAGGCGGCTGGGAAGACAGCAGTTGTTGTGACGGCACTCTTGAAGAATGGTGCCAAATGTATTGGCAAGACCGTCATGGATGAATTAGCTTTCGGGTTGGACCCTAATTTATGATCTGTCTAGTTGTTTTTCTTAGCTTCGTATTATAGTGTAAAAAATTAGTTCAACTGATTTCAGTTCTATTACATTTTTTCTAAATCAAAATTTCATTTCAGGATGACTGGAGAAAACACTGAATATGGAACCCCTATAAACCCAAATATGCCCTCACATATCCCTGGGGGATCTTCAAGTGGTTCAGCTGTTGCAGTTGCAGCTGAACTAGTTGACTTTGCTCTCGGTATGGCTTTTGACTCAGCTAGAGCTGTTTTGATTGCTCTATGGTCCAGGACATAGTCAATTTTAGACTTAATGCCCATTTTATCTACGGGCCAGCAGACGATAAGTTCCTTTGTCATATATAGCATTTCTAATTTATTTCTGAAAACAGTACCAATTTCTCAATAGTTTTTCTCATGGTGCTCTCTTTGATCCATAGTCTTTTATATTAAGTGAAATTATTGGTTAATCTTGTTTTGCAGTATGCATCAGTTTTCTTAACTATGTTAAATATACAATGGATATGAGTGCTCCATCTGGAAAGCTATTTGCTTCTCAAATCTTAGATTGCAAAAGAGTGCATCCCACTTAATTATTTGTGACTCATTAAGTCTAATCATTCTTGCAGCAACTGATACAACTGGTTGTGTGAGAATTCCAGCATCATTTTGCGGTATCCTTGGATACCGACCATCACATGGAGCCGTATCCACAGTTGGGGTTTTGCCAAACTCCCCAAGCTTAGATACTGTTGGTATGGGATTATTTGCAAAAAGAATAATTACTTCTACCTGTCTACTTAGACCTTTAAGTGTAATTTCTTCATAACATATTTTGAAATTTCATTTTGGCCCTTTTGTGCAAATCACTAAATTTAGAATGTTTTATAGGATGGTTTGCCCATGACCCGTCAATCTTGTGTCGAGTTGGGCATGTCCTCCTTCAGCTGAAAACAGTAGAACCTAGAAGGATAAGAAGAATTCTATTTGCTGATGATCTTTTCCAGCTATCTAAGGTCCCTGTGCCAAAGTTTGTCTACATCATTTCAAAGGCAGTTGAGAAATTATCTGGTTGTAAGTTTCTATCTTGCACACCACATTTTTTTTCTAGGCTAAAGCAGTCTGCTATTATAATACTTGATTTTTGGATTAGTTTTGAAGTGCTAATTGATATGATCTTCCATTGATTGTGCCTAATTCAAGTAATTTTGCAGATCAGCCTCCAAAGCATATTAATTTTGGTCAGCATATTGCTTCAAATGTACCAAGCCTTAAAGGGTTTCAGGAACAATCAACTAACCGCCAGAATGGAATATCTGCTTTGAAAGCTCTCTCTTCTGCAATGCTTTCATTGCAAAGGTGATCTCAATAATACTATCTGAAATGGCTATCTTTTCTACAGTAGATCAATATAGTCGTTTAAGTGGAGTCCCTGTGACATATGGACCTTTACTATGATTTCATTTGTCTTTTAACGCTGCATTTCTACTCTTACTTGGAGATTCTAGTTACCTTAAGTGTTCTGTATATGAATAACTGACTGCTGTTTGAACTTGCTGTTACTAAAATATACTTGTCCTAGTTACCTGATCATCAGCTATATCATTAGAAATATGTGTGTATTTTGCTTGTTGAAGTCTCTCATTTGGTCTCTCCCACACTCTCTGTCATCATTTACATCGTTGTCTTAATCTGGCTTCATCATGTGTAATTTGTGCAACTCCTTTTCAGATGTGAATTTAGAACAAATTATGAAGAATGGGTGGATTCAGTCAAACCTAGATTCAGACCTCATACAACATATTGTGTTCAGACAGCAATCAACATGTCAGCTGAAAACATCAAAACTTTGTATAAAGTACGCAGTGAGATGCGAGCATCTCTTCGTGATCTCTTGAAGGTATGCATAAACCTTCTTTTGACATCTTTGCAACTGTCAAAGTTTACTATATTTTACTTTATTAATAAACAAGTTTCAGTTCTGTGGTGATTTAAATCTGCATTATGTAGAAAGCAAATTTTCTTTTCTATTTCCTGCTTGGAATATGCATTTGATTTTTTTTTCTTTTACTGTATAGTGCTTCTGAAAACATGAGTTATTCGTATTGTTTTCTTGCTTTTTTAAATTAAAAGAAGCATGCTCATAAATGCAATTCAGTAAATTTGTCTTGTTTTCAAGACCTGGATGTTTTTCTATAGCAGCTTAGATAGTGATGGAGCTCTCATTCATCTATTTGTTTGTGCACTTATTATGAACAATGTGTCTGTTACATTTTTTCTTTGTTCGTTCTGCAGGAGGATGGTATATTAGTGATTCCTACAATCGCAGATCCTCCGCTCGCCCTTAATGTGAAGAAAAGATGGTGTGGTGATTTTTACGACAGAGCACATGCATTACTGAGTATCTCAAGCATGTCTGGGTGCTGCCAGGTAAAGTTCATGTCATTTGTAGAACTTTTGTCTTCCACTCTTAGCAGCTTTTTGCATTGCTTACTTGATACTTTTTTTTCTCTGTCTTCCAGGCTGTCATACCATTGGGGAGGCATGATGGTTTCCCCATCTCTATTTCATTTGTTGCTTTTCATGGGGCCGATAAGTTTCTTCTTGATACTGTCTTGGATATGTATTCATCTCTACAAGAGCAAGTTGGCATAGTTTCAAATTCATTGCCTTTACCAGATACAAATGGGAACATGGATGCTTCTGAACTATTGAAGGAAAAGGTCCCTAAAGATTTTCTAACTGTTGATGTTCTTTTAAATTCATCTGCTCTTTCCGCTTAAGAACATATCCTCTGCTGTTGGTTGTCAACTAGTTTATTTTTAGTCTAGTAAGTGAATTATATTTATTCATCAAGAAGAAAAATAGTTTACAAACTACTGGTACATACAGTTTAATGAATAAACAGGAAATATGACAGCATTCATTATATCCTTTTTCATGACATGTTATGGAGATATAAATTTGAAGTTAGTATGGTCCATAGCAGTTCGCAGTCATTCTATATCAATGCTTGGTAAATTAAGTATTTGATTCTTATACTCTTAATTTTTATCATTACTTCTATGCTATTTTCAATTCATAACTTACCTACATAACACTGTGATAGGGTCACTATAGTGAATATCATCGGTCATAAGTACCGGTACTTGATGTTTTAATTCATCTATAATGTCACTCTTCAATTTGCTGAATATTTGTTAAATACAGTTCTTTTCTTCAGTGGATTGCAAAGGATAGTGTGTATTTATTGTTGAGGTATTGTGTTTAAATGTTGTTTCAATGATCTGCCACTTAGGTGTTACTATTACTGGACTTGTTCTAGGAATTTCATTCCATGTTCATGTTCATGGAGGTGGTTCTCCCTTGTAAAACAGGATTGTGTTTGGTGGATTTGCAAAATGTGTTGCTAATAACTACCCTTTTTAATCTTATGACAGGGAAATGCTGCATATAAGGGAAGGCAATGGAATAAGGCAGTGAATTACTATAGTGAAGCTATAAAATTGAATGAGACAAATGCAACTTACTACTGCAACCGAGCTGCTGCATACCTGGAATTGGGATGGTATGATTCTCAATCTTCTTGTCAGTATCTGCAAATGTTCTTTTATCTCTGGACCTTAATTGATTATGTGTTGCAGTTTTCCTCAAGCTGAAGAGGACTGCACCAAAGCAATTTCATTGGATAAGAAGGTAAGACAACCTTTTCAACATAAAATTTCCTCTTCTTTATTGGACTAGAGAAGCAATTTATGCTGATATATGGGTGAAAATTAAGTTCTTCACTCTTTTAGAGGCTACGAATCTGAATAGTCTGGGATTCACCAAAAAGATTTGGTTGCTGTTTGAACAGTAGAATACTAAGTCTTTGGACAATTGAGTTTTCATTCTAGGAGTTTTTGCCTTATCATCTGGAGAAAGAACACTGGCGATAGGACGACCGTTGTGCCCATGAACAGAAAGCTGATTTTGGTGATCAGACCTTGCAAATTATGGTTTTCTGAGCAATGGCGTTTCCTCCGAAGACACATTATAAGCAAGCTTGTTAGCTCATGCTAAAAGTCATCTAACATTTTTGTTTGCAGAATGTGAAGGCTTATCTGAGACGTGGAGCAGCTAGAGAGTCACTTCTCTGCTATAAGGATGCTCTTCAAGGCAAGCACTGCTGTGAATCTATATAAGATCAATAGACTTTTCATTCCTCTAATTTCGAGACCTCATACAATGGAACCTGCACTTCAAGTTTGGCATGGATCAGTGAAGGAAGTGTCATTTACAGCTTCTGCTCTTGCCTTCTCCTAATTATACCTTTTCAATACTTGTGCAGATTTCAAGCACGCACTTGTCCTGGAGCCCCAGAATAAATATGCCAACACCGCTGAGAAACGACTCAGAAAAATGTTGAGTTGATATTTCCCCTCGACACAAGCTTTCCCAGAAGATGAACCTCCTGAGGAACCACTGGAGGATTGCAGATATACTGTTGTTTCCCTCCTTGACACTTTCTCCAGCCTGCAACCCTCGCTGGCTCCAAATCAGGAATGAAAACAAGCTGAACTTTTACCCATCCCTGTAATTTCTCACTTCCGCGATTTCATAAGAGCGACCATGTGTCGGTCTCACTATGGATTTGGACTGAGCTATTCTTTGCAACGTGACTTGTGAGGCAACAAGCTTTGTGTTATCATCAACTATGAAGAAATGGAAAGCTCTGTTTGTCATCATTTTCTCCATAATACAGGGGCACCAGTACACTGTCCTGGCAGCAATGCTGCCTTGCCGGTCCATTCATAATTCTGGTCTGGCCCCATGTAGGGATGAATCTCTGTCTGCTGTCAGCTGTCAGCGTGCATAACAGTCAATTCAGTCCTGGATGGTTAATTTATAAATTCTTTTAATTATCATTTTTTTTTTGGTTATTTAAGAACCGAGTATTTACGCTTTCGTAGAATTTTTATTATAATTAAATGAATTTTAATTATTATTGATGTCAATTTTCGGCGGTCCAAAACCGCTGAAGACTTGCACTGTTTCCGGTTCGCGGATTAATGTCTATAAATGGAAGACCACCTTCGGTCGTCTTTTCTCTCGCCTCCTCTCCTCAAACGTTAGCTTCTTCTGCTTCACCGCTTCCTCGAGTCGATTGGACTAACCAGTCGAGCTCCTCCGTCCCCAACCTGACCATCGTCACCCCCGTTTGGATCCAAGTTTAGGTGGAAAACTGCGGAAACTCGGTTTTGAAACAGACCCGGAAGGAAAAACTGCAGGGGAAGTCCGCCATGGTAGCTTCTCCCAACACCATGGCCCCGCTCCTCCTCCGGAACCTCATATCCTCCCTCTTCCTCTTCGTTGACAAGTCCCTCATCAACCTCTCCGAGCGATACAGAGTCCTTGACATCGTCCGGTGCTTGGTCGTCAGCTCCTTCCTCTTCTTTCTTCGCCTGCTTCTTTCCGTCGTCTCTTCCTTGAAGCCGATGAAGTTCAGCGAGAGGTTCCCTCCTGAGCACGAACACAAGAAGTCGGACTACCGTCTGCAGCTTACGGGTGGGGTCGGAGACTCCGGTATTGCCCGGGCGCTTTCGCAGCTCCTGGCTATTGTCAACACCGTCTCAGTAAGCTCTCGCAAGTACGATGTCGTTCGGTCTTTGGCTGAGCGGCTCATTGACGAGAACCTCCAGCAAGGTTTCGAGGCACTGCACGAGGTGAACCGTACGGTCCTGTCGGCCGCGTTCTCGAAGACTCTGGTCCAGCTTGAAGCTGCAATGATGGAGCAGGAGCGTGCTCGTGGGGGTGGGTGTGGGTTCAGCAGTGGGCCGGCAGGATCGGGTGCCAAGCCAGCTGAGTACTACAATCTGAACCGAGTTCTAAGGATGCTCAAGTCATTTAGCGACACGGCCTGGAGCCGAGCGGCGAAGCCAAGGGAAGAGTCGGGTCCGGAAGGTGGCTCTGCTGAGAAACTCGCGGCTGAGCTGGTCTGGCTGGCCCAGAAGCTCACATTTTGTGGGTTCGCCAAGGAAGCTGTCTGCCGGTGGGCCTCGGCTTCGAATCTGGCTTGGCTTGCGGTGTCTGCAGAACCGCGGCTGCAAGGCTTGCTTGTCAATATTTCAGGTAATGCCCCACCTTTTGCCCTATTTTTGTCACTTCTCCTTTTTCTTGTTCCCGTGATGAGTGATAAAAATTCATGCTTGTGAGTCCCAACTAGATCTGAACTGGTCAAGCAGGGGCATGTGGATACTGAGTTGTTTGCGAATACAAGTAAACGACTTATTGATAATTGAATAAAATTCCCGCAAGTTATTACCATAACATTGTCCATATTTCCTTTCTGTCTGACCCTTGATTTGTTTGTGATCATGTGGTCAATGCAATGATGCGCAATGAATTCTTAGTTTATTCTTGTAATACAAAATCCTTACTTTATAATTTACCCAGTTGATATATTCAAGGTATCCTTGCTGTTTGATTATAGAAAAATGAAGAGAGAGAACAAGAGCCTCCCTTTATCGGTCCTTATCTTGAAAGCAGACTCATCTAATCCAAGCATTTTTTTTTTCACCAGACTTGTATGAATTATTATTTCTCCAGTAAATATTGTCGTGGGCGTGGTTTCTGTTCCAATTGGATGAGCTGATAGCTCGCTATAGATGTGTCACATTCATCATTACTTGCATAATATGTATCATGTTGGGGAAATTAAAATTGCTGTGTGGTTAGCTTGGTGTCCCTATCAGTTGTAAATGTCATGGACCTGAGTTTAAAAGGAACTTTTGTAGATTGGAACTCTTCCTTGTATAAATGTGAGGTATGTGAGAGTGCAGCGTGATTGTCCTGTTTGAATAGTATGCCCACTTGTACATGACTTGAAAAAGAGAAGAACAAAGAGACTTAAGTTGCAAGACTAGTTGTCATGTTTGAATAGAATGCTTATTTTTTGGTGGCCTGTATGCTGTCAAACTCCAATAACTGCTGATTTTTGTCTTTCTCATTTATGTGTGAAGCAGGGTTTTAGTGGGTGTCATATCACAATTATCTTCAATTTGTCTCACTTGATCTCTTACTTGTGTGAGCACAAGTAGTTTTTACACTTACATGTTTTATAGTAAGTAAGATCCAACAGTTACTCCATATGTTGAATTTTAGGACCAGTTCCAAGTGTGTTGAAACTGAGAATTTTAGCTTGCTACATCAAGACATTTATAACATATCACATGTAGAACTTGTATTTCTTAATCATAGCCACCTTATTATTTTAGATGCTTGAACAAGTTGTTCCTTGGGACTATTGTCATGATTGCAATCTGAAAATAGATTCATCAAATGCATTATCTGGACTTATTCTGCTGCATAAGCATTGATTACTTGGTTATACTTCCACATTGCACCTGGTTGAATGGACAATGCTAAAAATTATGGCGTTGGGTGCTACCTCTGTATATTTGTTTCAAGTCTGCTTGCTATTCTCCTGCAGACTGTTCTTTTTCCCTTTGGCTCCTAAAGATGCTTTCCTTGGTGATTGGCTGTCTTGCTCTTCTGATCTGAATCATACAATCACAGAAGAATACAATTGTTGGCCAACAATCTAACCAACTTTGTGCTCAAGAAGGCATCAATAGAGAGAATTTATCTGAAGGTCCCATCAGGATGTGCACTCTGAAAATACCCACTCCACGGGAATGCTTCTTTTGACACCTGCAAGTGGAAAAAAATGAATTTTCCAACGAAAATCTATAGTCTCAATTCTGACAAACTGTTGAAGTTCTTTTTGCTGGAATATCAAGTGACAGTCATGTATGTGTGCCATATTCCGCTTTCCTAGACATTTATATATTATTATGCCAGTCTGAGCTGTTTATTCCCGGCTGTTGAAACAGAAGCTTGTATCAAAGAGAAACTTGCTGTTTTCTATTTCTGATTTGTCTGTCTTAGGATGAAACAAGTGTCTTCTCACACAAAGAAACAAATTCTGTGTTGTATATGCATCCACAGATGATTTTGAGAAGGACCTTGCTCAGAAACACAACAAATTTTACTGTCAGGTCTGTCAATGCAAGTCTTTGACCTCTAGTGCTTCTTAAGTACCAACACCAATCAATCTTCTGGTTTGAGCTGCATTTATGTGATTTCCACCAGCATCCCATGTTTATTACAATTCATTACAGTCATTGGGCAGATAAGTTTCTTGGTCTGATTATTTAGTTCCCTCCATTCTTATTGAATTGTATGTCTTTATATTCTTTAAAATATATGTCGTCATTTTTCCTATTTAGGCTAAACAAATATCCTAACATCTGAATTATATTTATATATGCAGCCTTCTTGTTCAAGCAAGCCAAGGACATGAGATTGGACCAGGCTGATGAGTCCGGTGAGGAACAGCTGAGGCAGGTGAAGTTGAAGATGCTTATGTTGTGGCTCCCACTGCTTTGCAGAGCAAGCAATGGTACTGATGCCCCAATCCTGAGCCTAGGAGAAAGAGCCGAGCTTGAGCGGGTGTTGGAGGTGATCATAGAAATGCTGGAACCAGAAGAGGAGCAGGAGCAGGTTCTGGCTCAGTGGCTCCATCACTTTATGTATTGCCCGTCCTCCGACTGGCCTAATCTCCACTCCTCATACACCCGCTGGTGCACTGCTTCTCGTAAGCTCTTGCTCCACTCGGTCAATGCAGATTGACGATTGATCCAACTGCCCAGACATGGAAGTGTAGATTCAGGGATCCTTTTCCTCTTACTAGGTCAATGGTCCATTATATAAGGCAGAACAGCATTCGACCTGGTATTCGGTCGGAGCTAATCCTGACCAGGAACTGCTGCGCCTCAGGGATCTGATTTGCAGGAATTATATATCTTGTCATGTATATATAGAAGAATCATATGGTTAACATTCTTGATAGAAAGGACAGACCCGTTCGTTATCTTTGTGGTGGGAACATAATATTGGTATACATGCATGAATCGATTATAGTTCTATGTATTGCGCTTCCATCCACTGGTAAGTTTTACTTCTATCAGCTGAGTCACATAGAGAAGGGCTACCCTCTCCGGTTGTGATTCCATCAACAAAGGAAACTCTTATGGGTACAACACCTCCACTGTCAGGTTAGAAGGTGCTTGCCTCCTCTAGAGGAAGTCTTCACCGGCCAGCTGTGGATAGGACCAGAACGGACTTGACCTCGATGCAGTGAAGTTGCTTTATCATTGATTTTACCATTTTTTTTTTATACTTGCAATCAGTTAAGTACGCACAGATAGCCCATTTGGGTGCTCGATATTTCGATGATCGACAGACATTCATGTATGAACATTCCAGCACTAATTTTTACAGCCACTTGCAGAGTGAAAATGTGATACTCTCTTCGAGGGAAGCAAAAATGTCTAGAAATCCACGAAATAAATGTGAAGAAAAGGAAAAGAAAAATCAGACCTGCCAGATTCGAACGAGCGAGCTAACGATTACTTTGGGATAACCCACTACTGTCCTCCCCTCTACCAACTGAGTGAATGATGGGTTTGCAACGAAGTGATTCGAGAAGCCCATGGGCCGTTTGAACGGAGTTGTCCTCCCATCTTTCAGCCCTTTGCTCACCCGCTGGAGCCTATAATCGTTCCCACAGGGCGATGTGCTGACCCGAATCTTCCGTCACATTAGGTACTCGGAGCTTGCTTGTCTGCAGCACAGTCTTTCATGGCCTTTCATCTTGTACATAAGAGGCCGTTACCTGGTTTATACTTTATAGTCAGTTGCGGGGGGGTTAATTTTTTTTTGGTCGAATTTTTCGGGTTAATGAAGATGGGTGAGGATCAGGGGATGGATAATGATTGCTTGATTATTGGAATATGCAATTGATAAAAGTGTGAGTTCTATTGTGGGACGAAGAGGGAGAAGCGAACCCAGAAACAGGAGGATGTCTCCTGTTCTACGGTTTTTTTGCCGGATCTGACTGTGATTACGATGAGTAGTTAGTCCTCTTCGCAGAAGCGGAGGGGCCTTGTTAATCATTTTTTGATCGGCGTCCAGATCAACTGCAGCGGGTTACTGGGCCAATACTCAGATCTCAAAAAAAATGTCTGCTTTCGGATCTTAACTGACTTGACTCTTGTGTCTAAATCTTTATCTTGCTATCAAGCTCGTGCAGGCCTGTGCAGCACGAGGACTCACAGGAGTTGCCAGCCACGTGTTTGGTGAAGTGACTGAGAAGAATGTTGTTTTCTGCAGTGCACTCATTCGGAGGTAAAGGAGCAGTGGGTTACAGACGACGCTATCCTTATTTACGAGGCAATGACCCAAAATAATTGTACCTACCCTGTATCTGGGTGGCTTGTGTAGGGTTGGTTACCTTGGTAGTTGGTGTTCAAACCTAAGCCACAGCAGTAAAACTCGGATTTGTCCTGAACTTCTTTGTCGGGGATAATCCTCAGGCTACGACCGGCAAGTGCCCGTAGAGTTCTCATGAAATCTCTCATGGAGATGAGGTTTCTCGGAACCCAGTTGCTGGTTACCCCATAATGGATTCTTTGATGATACTTTACGAGTTTGCGGGGGAACAAAACTGTCTAACATGAGACCTGACGCAGGCGCGATGGCTGGCCTGTTGCCAGCTATCACAAAGACGTCCACGGACAATGTCTCCCTCATGGAGGAGATGTTCAATGGATTGACTGACAAGCGACAAGAGTTTGGTCTCATGGAATGCGATGATTGCAGCATGCACGAAAAACTCAGATGACCAAAAAGTGGTTGATCTCTTCTTGAAAATGGAAGTACAGGGTCTTGAGCTGGATGCTATCAATTTAGCCAGTTTCCTTCCCGCTTGTGGTGATCTTTCAGTTTTATAATAGGGGATGACAATTTACCACTCAGCAAAGAGGGAGATACTCTCTGAAATCATCTCTCAAGAGTCATTGATCATCACAAATACGAAGTACAGTTATTTACATGATCCTAATGAAGTTTTTGATCAATTGAAATTTCTGGACATTGGCCCATGGACTTACTTCAATGGTATCTGCTTGCAGTACAAGTGCGCTTGGTGGTAGCGTGGCAGTGTCTTCTCAAAGATGTGAGATTATTTTACCTAATTCAATTGCCTTTATTTTCGATTCGCTGTGCTTTCATCTCTTAGGTCCCTTGATGAAGGGAGAGCTACTTTAAGTCGGTGGTCAATGAGTACATGATGAACCATGATTACAGCACTGCTTGCATGACTAATCTATTTAGGCATGAAGAAAGAGTGGACAAAACTGATGAATTTATCAACGGAGATGCCACTGGATCCTTACGAGAGGGTCTGAGGAGCTGTCTTTAGCGCCGTCCATGTCTACTGAAACATTGATATTGGGGTGGATTTTTATCCACAAGCAGTTCAGGTTATTACATCTTTTCTCCAATATCTATGCAAAGGCCAGGTCTTTCATGAAGAGAAGAGGGATAAAAATCACCTGTCGTTAGCAATGCTGAGCTCAATAATAAAATGCACACATTCTGACAGGCAACCAATCTCATCCCTAGTCTAAGAAAATTCTCAGAACTGGATGTGCTCATCAGAAAGATAAAAAACTTGAGTTATCTGCTGGAGACTGATTCCACTCTACACGATATTTAAGATGGAGATAAAGAGGTACATTTGACTCTTCAAGGCGAGAAGGTTTTGATAGGGTTTCTGATCCCCAGTACCAGGCAAATGATTGCTATAAGGGGTCACAAAGAATCTATCCAGTGGTATGAAGCTAATTTCTAAGATCAAACATCGGGGCATCTCTCTAAGGGATAACAATGGATTCCACAAATTTGCAGATGAAGGTCATTCTTGTTTGGATTATTGATGAAAATTTTCCTCCCTATAGTGTTGTGCTGTTGAGATCTTGGGCTATATGATGATCAATAATGAGGTTACTACGATGCCTTCATGGGTAGCTTCATCCTTTTAGAGGAATTCTAGAGGGAGACCCTTCTTTTTGATGATTCCATGAATGCTCTGATCACTTATTTCAGAGCTGATAATACATAGAGTTTTTTGCTTTACAAGAATTTTTGTGCCCTGAGGTTGTAAATGGGCTTCAACTGTTATTGAGCAAGAGGTGCGTATCTTCACAATTTTATTTCTCTACAGACAGCTTTCCCTATTCAACTTTATCCATCAAATCATTCTCCAGCACTTGTCGAATGCATAGACTCGTGCTTGCCTACTCAATTTGAAGCATTCTCTGCTCTTGAACTTCTGTATTCACTGATGTCGTCTAAAACAGATTTAACTAGGTCGCATGAATATGTGATAGAATAATTTCTTTGTTTACTAATCAAATAATCTCTTAATAGCCTTGAGATTTGCCTCGTGTAAAAATTCAACATGCATTCCTGTTTGATTTGTGAGAAGAGGTTGTTAGTGCTTCCTTCCTTTCTGTCCCCACAATATGAAATGGAAAAGGGTGCACGATCTGAATAGCTCTAAGTTGGTGGCTGTAGTGATAAATTATGAATATTACAGATTCTGTTTGAGATTTCTGACATGAAGGCTTGTCATCCGCCAAAACTTTTAGGGGAAAAAATAAAGGCTGAAAAGAACTGTGATGTTAAAAAAATAAATGTGAATCCTATCAGATTTAGATTTCGCCTGTTGACAAATTTGTAAACCAAAAATTTTCTGAGTCTAGTGATAGGCTGAAGAAGAAGGATTCGCCTAACAGCTCTGTTTACTTTAATACTATCTTCAAATGCAATATTAGCTATTATTAAAAATTTGTCTGCTGATATAAATCAGAAGAAGAGAATCTGCACAAGTTTGTGAATATAACATGTCATCTAACTTAATCCGCAATTAAAACATCACTGAAAACTTTCTTCAGGCAAGGAAGCCCAAACAGAAACAGTAGGCTCCCAAGCAAACGAAGTTTTTTTGTAGTAGATTTGGTTACAGAAGTTGAAATCAACCTCCCACAACACAGTATAAGGAAGCAAACATTGGAACATCGAAAGAAATATCTACTGTAGAAGGTGAGACATGGGCTTCCTTGCACCAGACATCATATGTTACATGCTTATTACTGGTATTATGCCAATAATGTCAGTGACTTGCCTTTTTGGTTAATCCCTCTTCTTCAGGAGAACTTCTGTCAGCAAATTCTCCAAGTTCTGATATGAAGAGGAACCGGGCCTGGTGGCCTCCTCAGCCATTCTCTTCCACTCCGCTGCCTTCTTCCTCATCACCTCACCCCTCTCTCCTTCCATCAACTCCTTCACGATTTTCTCCACGTTGTCCCTCTTCACTTCCCCATCTATCTCAAACCCAATCCCCCACTCTGTCCTACAGTGCAGGCAGTTCGTCTGTTGCTCAGCGAAGAATGGCCAACAGATGACGGGTACACCTCCACATAAGCTCTCCAAAATTGAGTTCCATCCGCAGTGTGTCAAGAACCCTCCTACTGCAGAGTGCATCAATACTTTCTCCTGTGGTACCCACTCTGCGAGCATTCCTCTTTCTTGGGTTTGTTCCACAAATTCTGGTGGCAGTATAACTGAATGGCCATAAACAAGATCTGTCCTTGCTACCCATAAGAATGGTCTTTGACTGTTTGCCAGACCCCAGGCAAACTCGACAACTTGTTCAGTGGTCAGCATTGCTATGCTCCCAAAATTTACGTACAAGACCGAGCAAGGATCCTGGAGATCAAGCCATTTTAAACAATCCGATTCTTCTTTCCACAAGTTCGAGCCAATGGGGTCGTTCTGGTTGCTGCCTGTGTCTGTGATCTGATTTAGTAGCAGCTGAAGTGGACCAATAGTGTAAAGACGAGGAAACATGGAGGAGAGAGCTTTCAGGACGTCCTTCTCAAGGGGATCAAATGTGTTAAAGATCAGAGCTGAAGCCCGAAATGTATTACGAATCTCCCCAAGTATGTAGTTGACCATGATGTCGTTGGCGTCTATTGTCCTAATGAAGCTTGGAAGATCCCGGAAACGAATGCTCTCCATTCCTGGGATCCAGTCTATTGTAGTGTCCAAGTACCCATTGGTTAGAAAACTTGTATCTGTCAGATAATAGGCAAATAAAAACGGGATACTGTTATCATGCTGTAGTTTCAACTTAATCTAATAATCAGTAACGTCAATAGGTCTAGGTTACCTTTGAGTGGGGCTAGGCCTTTTTCCATGATTTTATGATACTGTGTGTAGCCAACAAACCCGCAAGCGCTGGGAGTCCACAGGTGAACGCAAGGCACTCCAAATTTCTCGGCCGCATTCACAGTAAAGGACATCGCACCATCAGACACAATACAGGTGACTGGTGGAACATTTGAAGTTGGAGTTCGGTTGAGCTTAGAGAGGAGGTCCATGAAAGGACCTAAGCAGTTCTTCGAAGTGGAGTAGCACAGAGATGGAATGTCTTGGGTTGAATCCACATCTTCAGTCAGTGGAAGGGAGACCGTCAGGGATGGCCTCGAAGCGGAAATCAGGTATGCCATCGAGAGAGTTTGGACCCCGAGATGTAAGCAGGCGCTTGCAGTTGTACTCTGTGTGTACAAAGGTTATGTGGAAACCTCTCTGGCGAAGGATTTTGGCAAGCTTGAGCATCGGGTTGATATGGCCCTGAGCCGGGTATGGGATGCAAACTGCATGTGGCTTGAGTTTGCTGACTTCCTGAATGGAATCCATGTCTCGGTTCCCTATTTTCTTTCTGGTTCGGAGCTCCTACCTTGGGTATAACTTGAGCCTGCATGTCTCAGACCTTTTGTAGCCCTCAGAGCACAAATGTTGGGACCAGAAAATTAAAATGGTGATGTAAACATCAATGATATTGCATGAAAGTGATACCAACTTCTTAACTTCTTGCGTATAGCAAATTTCTAATTCTGATGCTTTGTAATTTTGTGCCTGCCCTGTAATTTACGTTTCCCTCCTATTCAACTACTGTGCTGGTAGCAAACGAACCCGGTTTCCATACTGTTACATATCATGGTAATCATGATAAATCCGGCAAGTACGACTGATGTGATATTCAGCTTTTAAATCTCAGGTGTTCCTCAGCCCTGCGCTTGCGGATGTCAATTTGGATTCAGACCCTTCTGCCTGTTCATCAAATTTGACGTGCCTCAATTCCTGACGTAAGTTCTCTAGCGTGGCCCCAGTAAGACATAGTGTTGTAGATCGTTGATGCTGCTCCTTGGATAATCAATCATACGAGTCGTTAAGGACAAAAAATGCTTCTGAAGATCACCAGAAATCGTACCGTGCATAGCTTTTCTAGATCCACCGTATTCTTAGTCTACCAAGTTGGCACCGTATCCTCCCCTTCGCTTCCTGTGGCTGGTCTGCAGGTTTGTGCAACTCGCGACAAATTTAGCGGATTGCACGGTATGGTTTGACAAATTCACGCAGATGCCATACGTTATATTTGTGTTCTATCGATGGAATGCTCCGTGCTCTTGCCTCGAGCCTCTTAAAGATGATTTTTTCTTCTTCTTTCACAGAGATCTGCGGATGGCTACAGATGTTGTCGTGTCAATGTATGTAAATCGCATATGTAAACTTGTAAAGACGAGGTTGATCACTCCGCAGGTTCTACTTTGATCTTGGGCAATCGGATGGACATAAGAACTCTGAATGATGTAGAGCATACGTAAGCAAATTTGTCTCTTCTAATTATCATTATCGCTTTAATATTTAATTTAAAAAATGCATTTTGGCTATTTCTCTATGAAGTCGGTCGGCTCAGCTCGGCTCGGCTCGTACTGATCTGTCTTGTCACTGCCGTCTCCGCTGACATCTTTGACCATTTCTTTGTCCTTCGGTCTGAATAAAATATTGGATCAATCTGTCTTCCATCTGACACAGTTCCGAAGCTATGGAGAGAATTCCGAAATGATCCCCCTTTGGATGATACTTTTTTTCTGGAAAGGCGGTCCGACAAACTCAAGGCTCGAGAGACAGAGACAGAGAGAGAGAGAGAGAGAAAAGCGGGGAGGACAACCTCTTTTCTCTGACTCCATCTTGGAGATAGCAGTATCACCGAGCGAGGAATGGCAGGTAGTGGGCATGGACGACCTTTCGCTGGTCAGAGAGCCCTGCTCCAGTACATGTTGAAACAATGTTCACAGAGGCGGCCGCAGATGTCTGCGTCGTAGGAACTTAGACGCCCGCGTGACAGTAATGGAAGGCAACCATGACCTGTTCTGCTCTTTTATTATTCATTGGCAGGACCGGATTAGGTGAATCGTGACACGGTTGAGTAAACGAAAAGGGAGGGTTCATATCTTGGCTAAACAAGCTTGTTGAGTTTTTGTGGAGACAATTTCCAAACATTGCGTAAAGGAGAGATTGTGTCGTCGTGACAGACTAAAATACTCATCCCATGTTCCTATCCTTATCCATAAAGGAGACTGGTAATGAGGCATGTATGGGCCCCTGAGCATAAGGATAAGGTCGATGAGGCCAGAGCTGCTTGGTCGATCAGTTCAGTTACCTGTGACCTGCAAATAAAATGAATGGAGTAGAGTAGACAGCGCAGCTCAAGATGGGGGAGATGCGATGAAATGGACATGGCATCGATTTCAGACAAAAAGACAATGACGTCAACTTCGTGCCCCACCAAATCTCTGGAAATATCGCGTATGTCACTGATTATCCTGGGCACTGGGTTTTCCTTCATTCTGGTTTATTTTGAAGTCTTCAGAGCTTGATCTTCTGGACTAAAGTCCCTTGCCAAACTTTTTATTTTTCCAGGTTAGCAGACCCTTGATAGGCTCTGAGAGCAGGGCGGATCCGATATCGGGACACCAACAGATTCAAGGGAAGAGAATACAAGGTTGAAGCAGGCAGGAACTTCTCAAACATAGAACATCTGACTTAAGCTTCTGAATTCGAAACATCTCTTTTATCCTCAAACCTACTGAAGTACGGGACGGCGTTAAAGGAGAATAGGCCAAAACCTACAATTCACAATTTGCTACATATTGCTTCGCTCCTAATTGGTGAGTTGATTCACTCAGTGTTCCTAAGTAGGAGTTGACAAGCACTCCAACAATGTAGTATTAGGAAATGGAAATGTGAACATCAAAATCGATATCAACTGTAAAGCTAAGACCGAGATGTAGTCTAACATGCACCAGACTTCACATGTAACACAAGTATCGTGGATATTGTATGCCGATATTTTTCAATCGAATTACCTTTCTGTTTTATCTTTCTTCTTCAGGAGAACTTCTGTCAGCAAATTCTCCAGGTTCTGATATGAAGCGGCGCCAGGGCTAGTGGCCTCCTCAGCCATTCTCTTCCACTCCACAGCCTTCCTCCTCATCTGCTTACCCTTCTCTCCTTCCATCAACTCCTTCACGGCTTTCTCCACCCCGTCCCTCTTCACGTCCCTATCAATCTCGAACCCGATACCCCACTCGGTCCTACAGTACAGGCAGTTCGTATGCTGCTCAGAAAAGAATGGCCAACAGATGACTGGTACTCCTCCGCATATGCTCTCCAAGATCGAGTTCCAGCCACAGTGCGTTAAGAACCCTCCTGTAGCAGGGTGGGTCAAGACTCTCTCTTGTGGAACCCACCCCGCAAATATTCCCCTCCCTCGGGTTTGTTCTACAAATTCTGGTGGTAGCACAGCTGAATGGCCATAAACAAGATCAGACCTTACCACCCACAAGAATGGTACTTGACTTTTTGCCAGACCCCAGGCAAACTCGGCAATTTGTTCAGCAGATAGCACAGTTATGCTCCCAAAATTCACGTACAAGACTGAGCAGGGATCTTGCAGATCAAGCCATTGCAAACATTCTGTTTCCTCTTTCCACAGATTCAAGCCAGTAAGTTTGTCCTGTTTGTTCCCTGTTTCTGTCATTTGGCCTAATAGCAGCTGAAGTGGACCAATAGTGTAAAGACGAGTGAACATGGACAAGAGAGCTTTCAGGACATCCTTCTCAAGAGGATCAAATGTGTTAAGGATGACAGCTGAAGCCAGGAATGCATTACGGATCTCCCCAAGTATGCAGTTGACCATGATGTCATCACCATCTGTCGTTCTAATGAAGCTCGGGAGATCCCGGAAACAGATACTCTTCATCCCCGGGATCCAGTTTATCGTGGTATCCAAGTAACCATTAGTTAGATAACTGGAATCTGTCAGTTAATGGTCAAATAAAAAGATATACATATCAGCATCCTTTGTTTCAACTTAATCCAACAATCAACAGTATCACAAGGATCTAGTTTACCTTTGAGTGGAGCTAGACCTTTTTCGATGAGTTTGTGGAACTGTGTATAGCAGACGAACCCACAAGCACTGGGAGTCCAGAAGAGAGCGCAAGGCACTCCAAACATTTTGGCGGCATGGACAGCAAAGGACATTGCGCCATCAGACACTATACAGGTGACCGGAGGAACATTTGAGATTGATGTCTCATTGAGCTTAGAGAGGAGTTGAATGAAGGGACCTAAGCAGTTCTTCGCAGTGGAGTCGCACAGAGACGGAATGTCTTGGGTCGAGTCCACGCCTTCGGAGAAAGGGAGACCATCAGGAATGGCCTCAAAGCAGAAGTCAGGTAAGCCGTCCAGACTGTTTGGACCCTGAGATTTTAGCAGGCGCCTGCAGTTGTACTCCGTGTTTACAAAAGTTATGTGGAAGCCTCTCAAGTGCAGGATTTTGGCAAGCTTGAGCATCGGGTTAATGTGCCCCTGAGATGGGTATGGGATGCATACTGCATGAGGCTTGGGCTTGCTGACCGCTGTGATGGAATCCATATCTCGGTTCCCAATTTTCTCTACCCAATGAAGCTTAAACCTGTATAACCCATGCTTCTTATAGCCCTTAAAAGCAAGTGGTGGAAAATGGAAGAATACAAAAATGGTGATGACATCAATGTTTCGCAAAAAAATTGACCCCTAATTTCTTAACCTCTGGCCTGTCGCTTGATTTCCAAATCTGACATCTCTCTTTCATAGATTTTTATTTCTGAGACTGTCCTGTAATTTCTTTTTCAATCCTTTCGACTACTATAGTGATGATAAATGAACCATGCTTCATTACTGCTATCATGGTAATCATGCCAATCTGAAGTCGGTCCCTTCTCACCTGTTAATCAAATTAGAGCTAGTTCGGTTCCTGATGTGAAGGTTCTCTGGCATGGCCCCAAATAAACCTAGTATAGACTGCTGATGCTGCTCTTGGGATAATTGGATCAGCTGTCCAACACTGGGACTTCTTTTGGAGAAAACCGAGGGATCATTTCTCATACATGACTCCAAGATCTACCATATTCTTGATATATGAAGTTGGTGCTTAAGCTTCTACTTTTACCGGCTGTGGTTGGCGTACAGATCAGTATTGCTACTGGCACCCGATTCAGGAAATCATTGGACATATTCGACAAGAGGTGGTCTTGGTTCTTATTCATGTTTTTATCAAATATGCATTCTTGCCTCGAGACTCTTGGACGTCAAACCTCTTTTCTATTCCAAAATCTTCATCAAATGGTTAATGAGTGCAGGGGTGTCGGTGTAATTGCAGAAGTGTTTTCGTAAGACAAGGTCTTACTCCGCTGGTCAGACATTGATTTTGGGCCATCAGAAAAGGATCAAAGTCTGCGATATTTAATGGAAAAGCGTACATAAGCAATTTGACCCTTCTAATTATCATTGTCACATTAATATAAAATAGTATTTTGGTCATCGTTCCATTAAGCCGGCTGGCATTGATTCTTTTAATCACAGCCTTTGGACTTTCATGTTAACCATTTTCCCAAGTCCTTCTGTCCATAAAATATTGGATCAAGCTGCATTTTCATCTCGCACAGCTCCGATGATCCTAAGCGGGTGATCATTTTCTTTACAGGTGGTCTGGCAAACTCAGTTGAGATGATTGAACGATCAAAAACAATAGTTTCATATCTTAGCTAGCTAGAAAAATCTAGCAGAGTTTCTATGGAACAAGTTCCAAGCGGTGCATGAAAACTGAATATCTACCAGGTGCAAACATCATAGCAAATCAAATGGTGCCGTGACAAACTAAAATAATCTTTTCATCAATCACATATCACCAGATCGTCACGTGGAATCATCATCCCGTCACCATGCTCCAGAAGAAATGGGCCAAGAAAGGGCATTCTTCCCGGCAGAGAACATGGATACTGTTTAGGGCTTCGTCCCATAGCAGGGAGAAGGATTAGGTCAACGAGGTGAGAACTGCTTCATCCAAGGTGTGTCGGGTTTGCTTAGCAGGAACATTCCAGTTCATTCTGGTGTCTTTTGGATTTTGATCTCATGGTATAGTTCAACAAATCCATTAGGGGCTCCGAGGACAGGGTGGATCTGATAATGGGAGGGGGGAAAAACATATGATCTCTCAGTTCGGGCGCAGCAGTTCTTTGTCTCGGAGTCTTCGGTACTATGATTTTCGAATAATTTCACTTGGTTGGTCCTGTAATGCGTGGAGATGGATAGGAAAAGGAAACTACACGTTATACATTGACAGCAACTCTAGCGGCAGAGAGAATAAGAGAGGAAGAAAGATCAAACTAGAAGGACAAAAGATTCTCTCCTGATGTTGACCACTTCCTAATACACAGGATGTATACAGTATTGTCAACACATGCGGATTGGTAGAGAGGATCACTGATGCCCAACTTATTTGGTCCGGAACGAACAGTCATAGAACAGCGACCTACCAATTGTACAATGAGTCGGGATATTTAGAGCCACATGTTAAGTAACTCGATGAAATTAATATTACACGGCCGTAACCTGTCTGGTTCAAAGAAAAGAAAGGATCGACGAGGAGGAATTCTGCCAAGATGGCTCCAAACTTCCCGAGAAGCCCAGTCTGCCAACTCACTGGAGTTGGGTCACTAATTGGACATCAAGAAGAGCAGATACAAGTTAATTACAGTTAGAATTTGGACTCTCCATGACCGGAACCGCTTGCTTTGAGTTCGTACCCATAAGAGCGGCCACTTTGGGCCTAATCACTTCGTTGGTCTTGATAATGATGAAAAACAATACCCTATACAGTAGAACCATCCCTAGCAATATCCCAAGATCGACCCACTTCGAGTATCCCATATCGACCTCCCATATGTCCCTCAAAATCTGTTCACCATCCATCGTCTTTCCTCCTCCTCCTGGTTGGCTTGGGAACTCGAGTCCCTCAAACTCGTTCTTGAACATGCCTTGGTATGCATACCTGTGGAAGGCAACATAGTACAGCGGATACTTCCAAAACGGTTTTGGGAGGTCGTTTGGCAATCTGAAGAAGCCTCCACCCAGCATCATCAGGCCTTGGATTCCAGCGCCAACGATTATGCCCATCAGGTAGTTGGGGACCAGGCTTGCGACAATCATCATCAGGCTCTCGACCAGCATCAAGCAGATGAACAGCATCAACATGAAGTACAGGAAGCAGTCGATTCCTGCATGAAGTCCTGGAAGGTAGTAGGAGATGATTCCCGGAAAGAGCGAAATCAGCAGTAGATACGGTGCTGACGACAACGTGTTGCTCACGGCAAATGCACCGGGTCCATAATGACCATTCAATCTTTCTCTACTGAAAACCTGATCTCAAAAATGTAGACTGAAAAATGTTACACAGAGATGATATTTAGAGCATCACGGTTTGAAGAACTTCAAAATTGAAACACACCTTCATGTCCTCCACAAAAGATGGGAATCCACCAATTGTCATAAATGTGAGGAATGAAGCTATGAACATGATTAGTGCTCCTCTTGCCTGTAGATATGTTTTCAACAGTTCTGATCACCTCAATGAACCCACCATGTAGTTCTTCAAAAAAACAACAACAGATGTACTTCTGGAAGAACCATGGGCAATAACACGTACCTGAATCGACCCATAAGTCGATCCAATATCGTAAAATATGGTGCCGAGACCCAGATTGAGAATGATATAAATGGCCAAACGCAGCCAGTAATAACCCATGTCTCGAGACATATTTAATGAAGATCTTCTTGTAAGGACTGAACACTGAGTGAAGAAGCTGGAGTGATCTCTCTCCTTTAGCATTCCACAGCCTTCAACGCCCTGTACAAGGCCACAGATCAACGGAAGGAATTCAGCAATATATAAGGAGTACTTGTCGTTGAACTCTATTTTGTAAGGTTGGACTGTGTTCTGTTATTTATTTATTTTTATTTTTATTTTGCAGAGAATGTTCATGTAAATGAACTATGCGATAAACATGAACTGGTTCTTTATGTCACCTGTCATAACGAACAGACATTAGGGCAAACAGTAAAAGATTCAGTTGATTGGAGGAGCGAAATTTGCTCTCTGAATTCCGTCATAGAACTAATCACCTGCTTACAAATCTGTGCGACTTTCTGCTGAACGTGTTGGAAGTATGCTGATGACTCATATGAACCAGTCAGAACATCAATAGCTTCCTGTGCAGATACTTGTGATCCCGGGCCTCTCTCGATATCCTGGGGATGGAAGACTCTCTTGAATAACTGCTTCATTACCTCGTTAGATTTTACAAAGCTCAGTGAAGGCTTACCATGTCAAAGTCCTTGTTAATGGTCTTGAGGAAGTGATCGGATGGGTTCTGAAGTGTCGGACAAGGAAACCCATTGAGAGCGAAAAACTAAAACCATGTCACATACAAGAGCCCATAAATTAGAATTTGCTCTGTCTAGTACCAAGAATTTATTGATAATTGCTGTTAATATCATCTCGAGGAGGAAAAGATTTAGCAAATCACCTCATTTGCCTCGCAAGTACGCCCAAAGAAAACTGTCCTGCCGGAAGAGAGCAGGCAGAGATTATCAAAAAGTTGGAACACCTCACTGCTAGGCTGATGGATGCATACGATCACGGTCCTTCCACTTCCATCACCAACCCTTCTGCTAAGACAAGCAATTCGTCTCATGACAAAGTATGATGCTGCACTGTCAAGCCCACTAGTCGGCTCGTCGAGGAAAAGGAGCTTTGGATGGGTTAGCATCTCCATGCAAATGCTGACCCTCCTCTTCTGGCCGCCGCTTAGGCCCTTGCCGGCCCCCCATGTGCCACCAATCCTCGTGTCTGCCGCATCCTGGAGGCCCATCTCTCGGATGGTGGCATCAGCCCTCTCCCTCTTCTCAGCGCTGGACATGGAGGTTGGGAGCTGGAGTTGGGCCGAGTAGTGAATGACTTCTCGGACTGTCAGAGTCGCAATCAGCGTGTCGTCTTGTGTCACATAGGCCTAAGTTTTGAGGAAATTACAAGTAACTATGAATTCAACATGCAAAGATATGACCAATATAAACCTATCTGTCTGCCAAAACATCCAGAACATGTCATGTACATTTTAGTGATCTACAACTTACTGAAGTTCCATAAGCCAAAGCCTGCCTCTGGCCGTTGACTAGAATATCACCTTCCTCTCTTGTATCCGAGTTTAATCTTCCTGCAAAATAATACAGGGTTAAAGCTTAACAACATCAAACAAAGCTCTGTTGCATATACATATATTGTGTTTATATACAAGTATATATATATATATACATATATACATGGATGCCGATAGAGACACCTTTGTAAGTCATGAGAAACTCTTGCTTTTTACGTCATCTGTTGAAGCATCAAGAAGGTGTAGATTTGCTTGCTGCAAGGGCAAGTGCAAGTGCAATTGCTAATGATTTGTTTACCTGCCAAAGCATCAAGAAGGGTGGACTTGCCACACCCAGAAGGACCCATTATGGCTAAGACCTCACCGGGTCGGGCATAACCCGTTAGCCCCTGAAGTATGGGTTTGGACCCCTTTCTTCCATTTGATACCGTCACCCACAAGTTCTCCCAAGTAATGTGCATCCCTTCACTCTGCAGTTCTCTACTTATTCCAAGGGGTTCTAGCTCTCGAGGGCTCACAGTTTCTAACTGAGATCTCGAGTCTCCTGTGTTCTGGTTCAAACTCGGCAGACCCTGGTTCATTACGCTGAGAAGAGGAGCCATGTGTAGCTAGGAGTTGAGTGTTCTGTGTGACGGAAGGCCTGTATGGGCTACCACTTATTTATACACATGAGCCTTGGCTTGATCTCCACCAGATACTCATGAAGGACACTTCAAAATTAGTGGCTAGCATGAAGCAGCCTGTCAGCAAATGTTTGCCCTTTGTGCTTCTAATTTTTAGTGTCCCATGGCATATCGTACCACTGACATGGGAATCAAATCAAAATCTTTTAATTTTAAATAGAAAACACTACAACTGCAATGGTTATTTGTTGCGTATACATGTTTCTTTCTTTTCCTGAACCTAACTTTCTTGGCAGCCTAGTAGTAAAACGTTTTTCCCGTTGTCCAAGCTAGGCTCAGCTTATGGTCTTCATTCACATGCTGAATAGGAACAGGTATGGGGCTTGTCCTGTCTACCACCTAGAAGTCTAATGTTTTCAAATCATCGATTCAGCCTACCATAGATATTAAGTACCTGTGTTTGCCGAGGTGAATGTTCATGGTTAGAACAATTCATATAAATTCGTTGTGAACTCATAAAAGATCAAGTCCGTTTCTACTTAAAAATTTAAGCTGATAGATGGTGGTATTTAATTTTCTTATAAGCCCACAACTTTTTTCTCATTCAATCGATGTGGGATTATATATCTCAACACCCGCCCTCGCGTAACAATATGATTTATTTTGCCACGTGCCATTAAAAACCCGCCCTCAACAACTATCTACGAGCGAGATATTCTTCTTCCAGTTTCATATGAGGAGAACAACTAGCCATGACTTTGACAATCTTTTTCCATATCGAGGCTTATACCAATTGACCACAATTTGAGTTTTTAGACTCGGATCGGGTGAGGCGCGAGCCCACTGGCTCTAATACCATATTAAATTCGTTGTGAGCTAGCTCATAAGGGATCGAACCTGTTTCCACTTAAAAGTTGAAGTTGATAAGTGGCGATATATAACCTTTTTATAAGTTCATAACTTTTTTTTCTTTAATTAATATGAGATTATATATCTCAACAAATTCCAATGCAGATGGAGAGAAGTTCTAGTGAGTGTAATTCTTAATGGAGTCATGTTGGTGGGCACAGAGTCACCTCGAATCATGGAGTGGAAAACGTGGAAGTCGATCGATAATAAGAGGCAAGCCGGCATACGGCATTCATCTATACGTTTCCATCAAACAGAAGAAGAAATCTACGAACAAGACAATAAGCGCGAACGGGCCCGATTAATTGTTCTCTTCTGATCATGAACCACAGATCTTAAAAGTCATGGGAGAAAAAAAAAGAAAAAGAAAAAAGAAACGAGATCTTGCATTACATTGGAAGTATTACGTGCCCACATTTTTTTTCGTTGGATTTAGACATGCATACATCCATCCAATCTCATAGAGAGGACAAAATATAATCTATTGACCGATGAATAGAAATTTCTGGCCCGTGATTTGCAGAGGTCGTTTTCAATTTGATGGACAGTGATGCCACCAAGTAATTTTCGAGTCATATTTCTCCACGTCTCATTAGGGCTGTCTAATGTCAAATTATTAGAGCAATTCTCGGATCCTCATCCCCCCCTCTCTTGTTTGTGCATAGATTAAATTAGAATAGCAGCCATATATGTACTGTACATATATGGCTGATTACATATTTGACACTATATTATGACTGTGAATTGTGGGTTAGGAGCAAAATCCTTGCCCACGAGTGATTGGTCGTCGATGTTTGCCGTTTTTTTCTCACGTGACCGATGCTTTCCATGAAATTCTGGCCAGGAAAGTGGCATGGCCGTGCTGTACATTGACATTTCTTCATGGTTGAAAAGTCGGGAATATGTGTCAGCTGCAGGTTACGTAAGATCGATGCTTATGGTCGGTTCATATATCGATCGATATTCTCCTGCATCTTCCAGGCTCGGTCCAGAAAACCCCAAGTCCCCGAGCACCTCTTTCCTTGAATATGCTGATACACATGTAGCATATAATACCTTAGAATCTGTAAAACGACCGTGAATACGGGAAACTAGAGCCACGTTGGACTCGACCGGTGGAACGTAAAGTATGCCGACGTACTCCGTCTCCTCGATGGAAGAAAGAATCTCTGACTGACATGACATGAAAGTCAGAGAGGAAACTTAAAATCAAGATTATCTACAACCGTACGTTAACAAGGATATGCGTGTGATGAAATCTGTTCACAATTGCTTTCAGCAGATGTCCGAGGCCAGAGCTCTTGCATCTGATCTTGTCATGGAATCGGGGGCTCCATTGTCTTTGTCTTCTGCGCCTGGTACAAGCTCCGAGTATGGATTTACGGGGAATTTCTCCGCTCGACGATGCGAAATGGACAGGATGTCCCGGATCACAGGCTTGAGGTTTTCCGTCAGCTTGAGAACCCCGAAGAAGATGACCCTGTAGATGACAACCATCCCGAACAGAATCCCGAGGTTGGTCCACCTCGAGTAACTCATCTCGACTTGCCAAACATCTCTCAGTATCTCTTCACCGCTGATCCGGCCTTTCCCCATCGACGGAATGTTCATTGGGAGCGTTAGCCCCTCGAATTCATTCTTGTACAGACCTTGGTATGCATACTTGTGGAAGGCAATGTAGTACAGAGGGTACCTCCAGAGGATCCTCGGGAGATCGTTTGGAAGCCGGAAGAATCCCCCGCTCAGTATCATCAGTCCCTGGGATGAAAATTAGCTGATTCGTCAAGGAGGTAACTCAGTATCTTCGAGAAGACTGATTCACACAGAGAAAAAATTTATCTTATGATTCGATTGGTGTTGGTTTATGTACACTATACCTGGATCCCGGCTCCAGTGATGAGACCCATGAGGAAGTTCGGCATCAGACTTGCGACGATCATCATCAGGCTCTCGACCAGCATCATGCAGGCAAACAGAGTCAAAGCGAAGTAAGTGAAATGCCCGGTGCTCTGCTGGAGACCGACGAGGTAGTAAGTGATGGCACCAGGAATCAGGGAAATGACAAGAAGGAAGGGCATGGATGACAGCGTGTTGCCAAGGACAAAAGCAGCTGATCCATAGTGTCCGTTCAATCTTTCCCTCTGAAACACCTACGGAGTCACATATCAACAAGTATAGGCAAATGAATGACGAATCAATTATGAAATGCCGAACTCAAGGAAATTTCGTAATTCTTTTTCATACCTTCATGTCCTCTACAAAAGAAGGAAAGCCCCCAATGGCCAAAATTGTCAAGAAAGATGCCACAAACATAAGCATTGAGCCTCTAGCCTGAGATTGATGAACACCAAGAAGTTAGCAACAGCTGATGCATCAACCAGCCTTGAGAAAGTATAAATTGACACACATTAGAGCATGATGCACCTGTATTGAACCATAACTGGATCCAATGTCGTAGAAGACAGTTCCCAAGCCCAGACCCAAAGCAACGTATATTACAAGGCGCAACCAATAGTAGCCTGGATCACGGTACATGTTCATGAAGGACCTCCTTGTGAGTATGCCGCATTGTGTGAAGAAGCATGCTTGGTTCCCTTTCTCTAATGCATCTCCTTCCTTCGGCATAATGAAGAGAAGCGTGCACAAAAATAAGCTTCGAGTCATATCTAAAAATGCAAGACATGAAAACAGGATACAAGATGCCGAATCAATGTAACTTTCACGAAACAGACGAGAGCTGAAGGAGAGAAACTACCGCATCTGAACGGGCACAGTTTTACTTACCATTCCATTTATGTCTGATATATGTCTTCGAACTTGTCTGTAAGAATTCGTGGACTTGTAAGATCTTACAAGCGTCTTGATCACTTCCTTCGTGGAACTCATCTCTCCTCCAAATCTTTGGTCTATGTCCTGATCATCATTTACATGAATATCTTGCATCTATCCACGACCCTCCAAGTGCAAATTCGATATCTAATATGAACACTAAGTGAAAGATTGGAAGAGGAAGAGTGCACCTCGTCAAAATCTGTGTTTATGGTCCTGAGGTAATGATCAGATGGATTTCGATGACTGGGGCATGGGAAACCATTCACTGAGAAGAACTACTATTGCCAAGGAAATAAATATGTCAGCCATCTCCACGGAAAATATAATGATACATCATCTATGGACTAAAACCTACTGAATAGATAACACAGGGACCATTTGATAGATATCGTAGACCCTTCTAACTTAAGTAACTTACAATCAACCCCTTAAACTTCTGAAGCTGTAACAAATTTACCCTACTTTTTGGTTACCTCTGTTGCTTCACCTGAGGGACCAAAGTATACGACACTCCCCAACGTGAGCAGGCACAGATCCTCGAAGAGCCTGAACACCTCGCTGCTGGGCTGATGCACCGACGCTATCACTACCATGTCGTTCTGCTTCGCCAGATCAACGATCCTCTTCACGACGAAGTACGAGGCGGTGCTGTCGAGCCCGCTCGTGGGCTCGTCGAGGAACAGTAGCCTCGGCCGGGTTAGGATCTCCATACAGATGCTGACTCTCCTCTTCTGCCCGTTGCTGAGGCCCTTCGAGCCCCAACCCCCGATTCGGGTGTCCATCACATACTGCAGGCCCATCTCCTTTATTGTCGCCTCGGCTCTGTCCCTTTTCTCGGAGAGAGGGATCGAGTTGGGGAGCTGGAGCTGGGCGGAAAAGTAGACGGCTTCCCTGACCGTGAGGGTCCATGTTAGAACATCTTCTTGGGTCACATAGGCCTGATTAGATACAACAGAGGATTGGGAGTAATGAGCCGATCGGCCCGGCATGGAAAATAAATGGAAATTCTCGCGATGGACTGGATAGAGTCACCGATGTGCCGTATGCCAAAGGCTGTTTCCGACCATTGACGAGGATTTCTCCGATTTGTCTTGCCCTTGAATCCAGCCGGCCTGCACGCAAACAATGTGCAGCATTGCTAGATATAACAAAGATTTTCATAGCAGAGTCAATCAAATTGGGGCTCTTAAATATTGCTGATTACATGATTCACTTCTTTGTATATTTGAAAATCCAATGTGGATTCTCAGATGAAATCTAATGTAGTTGCAAGCTAATGAAATCGATGGGAAAAATCAATAGTTCTGCCTAAATTCTCGTGTCCCAACAATTATACCTAGTAGCTAGCTGACTATTTCGTCCAGTAACTGCTGCATTTTCTCCCGAGATAATGCCATCGGATTGCTTCGATATATACGGAACATTTTGCTACGTGAGAATATCTAATGATGATGATGATAACAATTGTTGTTTAAGGGAATCACCTGCAAGTGCATCAAGAAGTGTGGACTTGCCGCTCCCGGATGGACCCATGACTGCCAAGACTTGACCAGGCTTGGCATATCCATTCAACCCCCGAAGGATCGATCTTGATCCATTTCTCTTGTCTGGAACCTTGACCCAGAGATCCTCCCAGGTAATGAAAACGGATCTACCATTTGACCTGCCGGGCGCATCGTCCAACTCTGCCGCCATCCCTGGCTCTACAGCTCCATTGCTGTTCTTCTCCTCTCGGGGAGCCATGGGAGAGATCAGTGGCCCTCTCTATGATATGCTTGGAAAGAGTTGGAGATGGCTACAGAGTTAAATAATAACCTCGCTTGAGGAGGGCGCGTGCTTGATTTATACGCAGTACTGAGACGATTGAGGGTCACGGAGATTCGGAAGATTCAATTTCTAATGGTATTCGAGGTCTTAGAGGAAGTCCTATTGGGGGAGAAGAATTCACGGATGCCCAGGAGAGATAGCCCCATGCATTGCATTCCACTACTTACTATATTAGAATGTTTCCTTCATTATAATAAAACCTTTCCTTAAATCTGTTGAGTTTCCTTCTGTCCCAGTAAACTAAGCTTTATTACTTCTTTCTTTCCTACTTGAGGAGTCCATCCATCATACATGACACTTAACATTCTTCGAGTGGAAGGACAATGTGGTGCAGGAGCCGGGTGTCTAACAAAAACGACAGCGGCTTAAGCCTTAACGCAAGAACACACTGATGAGTACCCATATAAATTACATGCTCAGTTGAGTGCTGTACAGCCACCTATTTTCAACAGCAAAGCTGCGGTACTTTTCCCTTTTTATTTTAAAATAATGTAACCCGTCTTTTGAGAACTCAACAGTGAACTGCGCAGGTGATGGAGAGTGCCCATGAGAGAGTGGGCTTCTAGGAAGTGAGCTCACGCTCTTATCCAACGCAGTAAATGGACCAAGCACCTGCCTCTGTAGGTGGATCTGAAATTCTGATGGGGAGTCCAAAGGATCAGAAAGAGTCCAAACCATGGGAGAGTTTCCCTAGACAGGCAGGCATCTCGGGGGAAATACTCAGACAAACAAGTAGCCAGATAGAGACAGAGTCATGTGAATATGGATTGACTACTCAAATCAGCAAGCACACCTTTTTTGTTTCCTGGCACCCTGTTTTGCTTCTGATATGTACCACCTATTGTTAAAAAATTAATTATAGCTCATTAGTTTGTTTCGAGTTGGGTAAGTAATTTTTTTTTTATGTCCATTCATAAAAATACGAATTGAAAATTTCATAGATATTGAATGATTTAAACCAGTCATTCCCTTCATATTGCTTTGACTACTTGTAATATAGCCAAAATGGCAAAATCTTGGGATGAAATTGATTCCTCCGCTTGATTTTATGGGTGCTGTGGGTCCAAGGGAAAGGGCCTAAGCTGATCTTATTACTATTGCATTATCTTTTAGTCCAGCCAGACACGTATTGCTTCTGTTAGCCGAGACAGAAAACAATTCTTCAGCCGATAAAGCTGAGAATAGATCCTTCCTTCCTAGAGGGTCAGTTCGATTGTTTTTGCCCATTGCTCCTGTTGATCTTGTCACGTTTCTTGATAGTATTCAACCCTCTGCGCTGTTCGACTTCTTTGTGTGGTTATGACTAAGGAGAGATACGATCGTTTGGACGGAGTCAATGAGAATCAGGCAAGTCCAGCAAAGCCATGTTTCGGCAGAATTTATGGTGCAGAAGGACCCCACAAGTCGCCAGATAATACAAAATGAGCTCAGTCCGACATCAGTCCCGCGAGGGTTGAAACCTCAAGCAGCTAAAACCACAACAGCAGCAGCTCCAGTGAAATGAGAAACCCTAGACAAGGAAGATGAGAGACAGACCGCCTCGACGTGAGTGGCTCCGACGGGTAACAGAAAGCGAGGGATAGCCGTTGGAGATTATAGGAAAAGTGGCCATAGTGTATACTACGGGTTCGACGAGCCTCCCGAACCGACTACAAGTTGGGCCTCGGTCCATATTGAATTGGGCCTCCAAGGCTTTCATGATGGGCCGGGCCGTACTTGTCCATCAGCCCATTATTAAGGGAAGTCATCGATAGAATTTGTATCTTAGCAAAGAATATTCCTATATTTCATTACATATATAAAAAAATCGATATAATTATTCATTTTCGACAGCAGAGCATCTGAACCTCGATGATAGTTATTCTTTCATGGCTCCCATGTCGTGCGAATTTCAAACGTGAGTGAGAGCCAACTAACTGTGCGTGTGCCTTGTTAGTGGCCAGCCACAAAGCTTCGGTTTCACTTCTCCTCCTTCCACCTTTCTCCCCTCATCATGCCTCCACGCCTCCCCACAGAGCAGAGCTAGCATATCATCATCCCCCAGCCCTCGTATGTTCTCTTGTCTCTGTCCCCCCACCTTATATATATATATATATATATATACAAGTGACTCATTCCTCTTCCAGCCAGACCTTGTCCCCAACAAAAACTGCTCTTGCCGTCTCCTGCTACGCTTTAGCCTCAGGCAGATCTATCTGTTAGAAAATGGCTACCAGGGTCGCGGTCGTGGTCGCAGTAGCTGCGCTTGTCTTTGCATCTGCAGTGATGGCGCAGCCCCCGATGCTCGCCCCCTCGCTTTCCCCTGCAGCGGCAATGCCTCCTGCTCTCGCGCCGAACACGCCACCTCCGGCCATAAGCCTTCCACCAGCATCTGCGCCAACTCCCCCGCCGTCGACGGAGTCGCCATCTCCCTCTGCCGTCAACTCCCCGCCAGCACCTCCCCCGCAGCCACTCTCCCCGGCATCGTCGGCTCCTGGCCTCTCTCCCGCAGGAGCACCAGAATCTTCCCTGCAGGATAACGGCGCCGTTTCGAACCGGTTCACCGCCTCCGGGTGTCTCGCATTTGGGGTGCTAGCCTGGGTTTTGATCGTGTGAAGACTCGCTCTCACGTTCCAAGTTATCAACCGGATTCCTTTCGTTCCTTCTGTAAACTTGTGTGTGTGGTCGATTGAGATTTTCTACTCTAGACTCGGTCGGTCTTTACTCGACTCAGTTGACCGAGTCTAGTAAGACCGAGTCCAGAATGAACTTTTTTTTTTCCTTCCTACTTGCCTTGTACGCCTGTCATACGTGAAGATGGTTCTTTTCCTCCTTCAACACCTTATTTATTGCAAAGACCTTTTTGGTATCTTATTTATGTATTTAAAAATTATAAATTCAACTAGTTGGATTAAAAAAAAAAACCTATACAAGGTTGTAGTCAATGAAACACAATTGACAAACATAACAAATCATGCCAATGTCTATTAACTGAAAACTAATTAATCCTCTCCTCGTGGTCGGCTTATGGCTCTGGTTTGGGTCCTCCTCCAACGATCTTTCCGATTATGGGCTCAACCATCCTTTCCAGATCGCCCATGTCCTGCTCGATGGCATCAACCTGGACCCAGTAGAATTTAGCAAAATCAGAAACGCTATAGTGCATCTCATAACATGGATGATTTTTTTTTTTTTTTTGCCCCCTGGCATTTCTCGAGCTTGATGTTCATCACCGTATGCACAGTTCTTCTGTGAGCACGTACATGTTGAAGAAAGGGTATTTATTGATCATTGTATACGGGTATATCTATTCGAACCATATGCGGATTAATGCATACCTTGTGAATGAGATCCTGGGTCAGTTGGGCGTCATGGGCAGCTGCCTTCGATGCTTTCTCGAGCCAGATCGCCGCCTCCTTCAGCTTGCTGTTGTCGTCCGGAATACTCTCTGCCACCTCCTCCGACACCTTCTCAGCTACCGTAGCCACCTTCTCCACAACCTCTGCCGCCTTCTCCACTTCTTCCACCACCACTTCCGCCTCTCCTAATAATCAAACATAAGGGGACCATTTGATGTTTCCCATTAGGCTGTTATGTCAACTAATTAGCTAATATACCTTGTATCCTTTCTAGCTTATTCGCCCATTTGAGCTTCAAAAATGGCAGCAAGAGGGATAACAGAGAACCCACCATCCATCGTGCCCTGCATCCAGGGAATCCAGCTTCATTATATGATATATGTAGTTCATCTTGTCTATCGTTATCTATGTATGTTGGGAACTTCGATTTACCAAGCAGGGAAGCTGGACTTAGGATTTGGCACTTGCAGCTGATCTCTCTTCTCATCATTGATTTCCCTGACCATAAAAATGAAAGAGAAGAATGACATAAATATAATTACTCAGAGAAGCCATGCATGATCTGTATACGTATAAAATGAGATGATGGACAGCCGATTAATATCGAACACTGGTGTGGCCATGAATGAAATATATCTTGGAAGTGAGGTGTGCAGAGGAACTATCACCATTATAGTACCTGTTTGAATACTGAACTTCTTTTTCACTGCTATTAGCCTGAACAATCTGGAGCCCTCGATGAATCGAAACCAAAGAGCCATACTGAAACTTCTGGGCCTGAATATGATCTACGCATTCTCGTCGAAAGAGGGGCGATTGGGATCTGTACTGACCGAGGAGATGAACAAAGGATCTCATTTTGAAAACTGACCAGCTGGAACCTGAGAAGAAGTTGACTTTGACTTTGAGCAATCTCTTCAGGGCTGATCATCAAATAAGCACCTTCATCCTTACTTTGATGCTAGAAACGAAGAGGTAATATATATCATTTCATGACCTTGTTATTCTCCTTTCAGTTGCGGTAAACGGAAGCTTTCTCAAGCTGATTCAATTAGACTATATTCAACGTGAAGCGATCACCAAGCTAAAGCAAGCACGGCAGGGAATGGTAGGTGTTTTGACATTTTCAGTAATCCTTGGTTATCTATCCCTCTTCCCATAATTGACTAACCCGGTCGCATTGTGTAAAATGTGCGACGGTTTCCCGGCCTTCCAATCTAGACTTCACGCCTCATCCTGGGCATCACATGCGTTATCCTTGCTAGCCTGTGGCAATTTACAGTACTTGTTCTAGTATACGTGTGCTTGCAACGTAGAGTTTCAGATATACATTTGCAGTGATTATCAGTATAGATTTGATACCGTATACTAGGGATTACTATTGCTTGTAACTATTTCTAAACTAGAGTTTCCTATTCCATGGGAAGGGCTGCATCTTCCTTGCAAGCTAAAATGGCAGGAGACTTCAAATCCACCCCCTTCTTTGTTGCTTGTCGGTCTCTCCCTTGCTTGCATCATCCTCGCATGGTAACACTTTTCTGGCTGCCAGCACATTGTGACCAGGCCTGACAAACTCTAAACTGAAGTGATCGTAAAGGAGTTCAGCGTATCATTGATGTGACACGATTATAAATATCCATCGAGTTTTGTTCACACGAAAAGTGTCATTGATTAAGAACAGATGGAAGTAGATTAAATGGCAAGAACTACATCGATATCTGTTACTCTGAGACAGCTCATATTATGTTTTCGAGCAATGCACTGGAATAGTAAAGGACTCACTCCATCACACCCCCGTCGAGAGCACACAGACAACCACTCTCCATGTCCATCAAACAATAGGCATTAGGATAATAAAGTTACTACCGCTGAGGAGCCAGCTTTTATTGATAGTTTCAGAAATCGTAGGTAGGGTTCACTGGACACCGAGGACTTCAATCTCAAAGACCAAAGCCGAGTTTGGTTGAATTCCCCATGCTGGGAATCCACCAGCTCCATAAGCATAATCAGGGGAGCACTGCAAAGACCTCCAAAGTAATTCATTAGGACTATCTCCATACGGACCAAAAGAGAACAATGATTACTTGAGTGTTTTAAATTTGGAAGAGACAAATGGGTTGAAAGAAGTCACGTTGGGCAACAGATTTAATCATGGTATGAATGGTATCTAAATCTCTAGCTTAATTTAAAGATAGAGCCGCAGGGCATTAGTGCAACTTAAACAGTGAGATAAGATCAAGTAGAAGAAACATAAAAGAATTACCCGCAGGCGTGCAACCTCTCCCACTTGCATTTGCATCACTCCTTCATCCCATCCTACAAGCAGATGGAAGCAATTAATCTTTTAAAAATCTCCACGGAGGATAGAAATTTGATGGTGAAAAATCTTCTTATAGTTAGAGAAAGATCCCTTGAAGGGCAGTATTGAAAAGCTATAAAATTAGGAACATTCCAGTCCAACATATTGCAAGCTAGATTCCTTTACATCAATACAGACAAACAGTAGAGATAACTTCAGTTCAGCTCACTGATCTTTACCCATCTCTAGAGTTGTAAAGCTAGATATATGTGTATCAGTTAAACATAGAAACTAATCTTGCGGTCACCAACTACCTTTTATGACAGAACCTTTGCCAATTGTGAATGAGAAAGGCTTCTGTCCAGGATCCTTCGTGCTGTAGATGGGACAAGAAAGCCAAAATCAAATTTCATAAAAGAAAGGACGGCAATAAAAGGGGGAAAAGGAATTCCATTACCTCCAGAACTTCTGGGAGAGATCACCATTTTTTCCTGCATTGAAACGAGACTAATTAATCAGAGCAGTGTGCCTTGAATTCAGCCTAGAGTATTGTCAAGCAAAAAACAAAACCATATTGAGATAACATCACGTCTCAAAATTTTAAACAGCGAAAAGATCTTTTTGACATCCGTACCGTAGGAGTTATGATTTCAACAACTTACGAAAAAAGGATAGAATTATAAACCCGCCAACTTATGGACCTGAATGCGCTATATTGATACATTATAAAATGAAGAACCACAGCTACAAATTCGGGTCACGTATGAGCTACCAAGCAATCGTTGGAACCAAGCAAAATGGATTCATGCATATCTACAAAGTAAGAATGTTACTTTCACAAGCCTGACAGAAGTTCTTGCACATTTGGGCTGCACAGCTAACCCTAGCCAGTCTCCCATTTTCCACAAAGATGTCAGATCATTGTCGGTGCAAAACCCAGAATTTGTACACATCAACAATTTACGAACTTGAATTTGAGTTTTTAAACCAAAAGGACAACTATCCTCAGATTTAACCGTCCTGTATTAGTCACAACTTTGTCTTGACGAACAAACGAAAAATTGGATTTTTATGCCTCAAATGACGAGTTGAAGAAGTGAGCTCAAAATCCCACATCCACTAAAAAATGGGTCGGAAGAATTGAGGAACAAAGAAACACTTCAAGGCATTCCACTGGAAATACTGGAACGGTGATACTGATAGCGAAAAGCTAAGGGTGGAAAAACTAACCGTAGCCAGTGCAGTGGACGGTGACATTTTGGCCGGCAACCGGCTTGGGACCGGTACCGGGGCTCACAACTTCCCTTTCCACTCCCATTTCTTACCCTGAGGGATCCTCTCCTTCTGCTCTTCCTCCTCTAGGTCTAGATTTCTGGAAGATCTCGAGCAACGAAGAAAATATCTGTCGTCTCTTGTCTTGTCTGCCTCTTACCTTCGTCCCACTGTTCTCTCCTGTTGCAGCTCGGCCCATCCAAGAGAAGCCCATGGTGGATAGACCCAATTGGGTCCACTCCATTGTTTGTCAGGTTTCAGAACTCAATCTCTCTCCTGTTTTTAGTTCGTTCAATGAGAGCTCTGTTTTTGTCATAGTTTGTGATATCTGGGGAAATTATTTGTCATTAACTGGAAAGAACATGTTGAGTCCCATTTGGTTGATGCGGCAACGATTTCTTTTGAAATAAAAAGGTGTTTCAATACAATCTGCTACTGTTAGCTTGACAATGAAATAGTTTGCCCATTGTTATATGACTAATGGGAGATTACTGCAGCAAGACCATCCTAAGTAAATAAATTCACGTTTGTGACCATAAAAACAGCAGCACGGGCTCGTATATGAAGAGAATTTCACCTTTAACAAATTGCAAGTCACTGCATGATTAGTTCATGCTGTTGACATAGGATATGATCAATGAACTCGTGGGGCTTCAAAACCATGGTCTTTTCATCACATCCTCTGGTTTATTATGGACAAATAGCTCATGGGCAGAGACGGAGTGTTACTTATGATTTAAGCAATTCTCAAGTTATTTGATACTGTGTCATTGACAAGTTGATTGGACGTCGATGATTGATCACAAAGGGACAGATAGAAAGAAAGCATAGGTGATGTAAACTCCATCATATTCATGTCCAACGAATGGAAAACACAACAAAAACAGGTCCCCGAGTGGAAGTACAGAAAGAACTAAGAAGGGCTGACAAGCCCACTGAATGAAATTGAATAGTAAAAATAAAATCTTTCTAGGAATCCAAAGGCACACACAAAGGCAACATACTTAGGAGACCAATATATCAACATACTTAGGACATCAGCTGTTGAGCATATACTTCAATGGCTGGTGGGTGCAGGTGGAGGAGAAAGGAAAGGGATGGCAGTTGGGATTGATGGCATGCTCGGGAGTGGCGGGAGACCGACCTTCGGAATGGTGGGCATGGTGGTCGGCAGGCTTGGGAGTGGTGGGAGTGCTGTGGGCTTTGGCAGGGTCGGCTGCATGGTTGGCAGGTTAGGAAGGTTAGGCTGAGGCAATGTAGCTGGTATAGAAGGCATGGGAGGCTGGGTAGTTGGCAGGGTTGGAAGGGTGGGTTGAGGCAGGGTTCTCGGGATTGAAGGAATCGGAGGCATGGCCAGCTTTGGGAGTGTTGGCATCGGTGGCATTGGCGGCAAAGCCGTCGCTGGCGGTGTTGTCTGTAGCAGGTGACGGGCTGCTGAGCCGAGGGATGTGCTCACAAAGAGCAGCACAATGGAGAAAGTCAAGGTGAAACTCCTGTGAGATGCCATATCTGTTGGAAAACTTGAGTGGGATGTATACAGAACAATACCGATTTCTCTTAAAAAGGGAAGGACCGAGTTTTCCTATGCTGTATTGAGATTGAGGGGTTAAAACCACCTCTATATATATAGCTTGGAGAAGAGAGCAAAACATATGGCATGTGATAATATCTTCAGCAGGTTGTTGGGAAAACGTGGAACAATGTCTTGGCAGAATTCTCTTTGTTAGCTCACCTTCTTTTTCTAACACTCCAGAATAATACACAGTGAGGCTGATGGCGCATATATTGGCACATGTACAGGTAAGATCCTATCAGTTTTGACCGAATGCATCATTAGTGTCCTCATGTGAAGGTAAACTACACAGAGCTTCTGGTTTTTTATTGTCATTGGATAACCTACCCTTGAGTTTTGAGTTCTCCATACTTTAGGAAGCTAGCGTACCTGTTTTCTGGTTGACTCCCTGATAGTTTAGTTTGGTTACAACTCCAACATGTCTAATACTTCCATGGTGTTGGTCCCCGATTCTTTTTTTTATTTGCTGCATTAGTAAGAAAACATATTAATGGAGCAAAAAGATTCCCAAACTACTAATGGTTTTATTAGTGACCAATTTTCTTAATTCAGGTGATCTCGTACTTTGGTTACCTTTTTTTTGTGAACAAATTCTGTTCCCATATGGATGGTTAACAATTGATCTTAGCATGTTAAACTTAGGGCTAAGATGGAGTTGTATTCTCATAGACATTATGGAGAAGAGGTTGCCACTATTACTTTGAGTATCAAAACTCCATAGTCTCAGTTTCCTTAGGATTCATAGTACAACCTAGGCAATCTGATATGTACAGGGTCAGATTTCTCATGCCTAGAATTTAGAAAGTTTTGAAGCTTGAAGTTTTGAACTAATAGCTACAATTCATGTGATAGAAGTTGGAGTCTTTGCCAGATCTGCGTCTCATTTTTCTCCCTCCCAATTCATCTAGATGATGTTGGCCAGTTGATTGATTATCTGGATATACAAGTCCTCGCGGTCGAGATGCCCAAGTAGTAGGGGGCACTATAATGCTTAGAACCTCCTCCTCAGGGTAAAGTTCGTGTCTACATGCATACGCTTTCCAAGTTACCAACGCACTGGCAAGTGGCTGGAGTTTCTTTTCCTTGCAATTCAAGGGTAGATCTGGCTTTTGAAGCATAAGCTAAGTCAAACAAATGAAGATCAAGAGCTGTGTTCACTTCAAACGAAGCACGCCAAGAGAGGAAGAGTTTTGAGATGATTATTTATGCATAGGCTTGGGATTAACATTCCGTTGTTTCCTTTTTTCTGGAGATTTCTTGAACTAGCTATTGAACTATCTATTGTTACAAACTCTAACCATGTGTTGTTTCAAGATATCTATGTTTGATGTCTGACAACTTTCTGGTCTGTTAGCCGAGTTCATGGTGGTAGATTGTTTATTCTAGTTTTGGACACCATTTTGGTTCAAATTTAAGGCATCTAGCAGATTCTTTTGTCATTCTCATGTACCCAATTCCGGGAATATTGAGCTATGGAGGTCGATGCATGGATAGTTCATGTTTTTGCCTTAAAGTATGATCAATGAAGTCTAGAGGTTTCAAAGCCATGATCTTTCATGGGCGATAGTTCATTGGCAGAACCCAAAACGTAGAGTTACATCTTCAAAACTATTTAAACGAGATACTTGGATGTTGGTCACAGAAGTATAAAGAGAAAGAACATCAGGCAATGACAAAAGGCAACTCAACCACATTGATTTCACATAATATCTGACAAATGAAAAACAAAATTAAGATAGCTCCTCGAGCGGGAAGTACTAAGAGAAGGGCTCACAACCCCACTGAATGGCATTGTATAGTTAAAATGAAAAATCAAATCCTTCTAGAAATCCAAGGGCACACACAAAGACAACATATGCAGAAGACAAATTTATCAAGCGTATCTCCGTGGAGAAGGACATCAGCTGATGAATACATATTTCAAGGACTGGTGGCTGCGGGTGGCGGAGAAAGGAAAGGTATGGTGGTCGGGATTGACGGCATGGTTGGGAGTGGTGGAAGAGTGACCTTCGGGATAGTGGGCATGGTGTTTGGCAAGCTCGGGAGTGGTGGAATCGTTGCGGGCTTAGGCAAGGTCGGCTGCACAGTTGGCAGATTAGGAAGGGTGGGCTGAGGCAGCGATTTTGGGATCGAAGGCATGGGCGGTACAGCCAGCTTGGGGACTGTCGGCATTGGCGGCATCGGCGGCAAAGCCATAGGCAGAGTTGGCAGTGTTGGCATTGCTGGCGGTTTCATCTGCAGCAGGTGACGGGCTCCTGAACTCAGGGTGGTGCCTGTGAAGAGCAGTGCAATGGAGAACATCCAAACAAAACTCGAGTGAGACGCCATATCTTGTCAAAAAAACTAGAGTGGAATGTAATCAGAAATCTACAATTCTCCGATCGAGCTTTCTTATGCTTTGTTGAGACCGAAGGGTTGACACAACTCCTATATATAGCTTGGAGAAGAGAGAACATCTAGGTTGTTGGGGAAATGTAAAGGCTTGCCAAAAACCAGCGTGTTAGTTCATCTCCTTTTCCTAACTTTTCCAGGTTGATGTACAATAGGTTGATAGCACATACACAGGCCCCATTTAGAATTTTTATATTCCCGTATCCATCACACGGTATCCATAAGCCTAAATGGCCCGAACCAGTGAAGATCTGAGCTCTGCCATAAGGAGATGTCGGATACTTGTGATCCATATAAAGTTCAAGATGGGCAGAACAGAGTCTTACAGTTTACCGTTAACTACCTGGAACCCGAAGCCCTCCCTCTCTTTCTTGACTAGGATCTCACGGTCTCACCCACTCACGGAAGAATGAACGAATGAACAGTTTGCAGGCAACAAATCCCACAACAGAAGAAAAAGCCCCGGTTTCTCTGTCTTCCTCGGAGAGCCGGGCTGACAGCTGTGCCTCCTCCGATCCCATGAGGCAATGACCACCTCACAAGACCAACTCTTCTTGTTTCTTTTTCTAGTTACGATCTAAAGCAACAGGTCTTCACTCTCAATGCCAATTTGTTCACTCAATTCTGCTCTCTTCCTCTTCCATCCTCATTTCTCCTCCTTCTCCTCGTCCTTGCTCTGCATCTGCATAGCTCATCTTTGTAATCTCTGATGGCCAATCTCACCCGACCTCTACTTCCGGCAATAATGACTCCTTGGGGACTTCTACTGTATAGGCCCGCCTCTGTCACTGTCTCTCTGTGATGGAAGAAGCCATCAGGTTTTCCGTTATTAATCCAATCGTATGGGAAAAATAGTTTAGGGATCAAACTGTTAAAAGCAGCATTTCATCAGAGACTAGTTGTGAAGAACTCCATAGTTTAGGGGTCTTTCCGTAATTAAGCCAACGCAGGAGTGATCAGGGTTTTAGCGTTTTAAGTCCGCCACTGCCCCTCTCGCTGAGCCAAAAACCCCCTCTCTTTCTTCCGAAGCTCATCCATAGCAAACGAGAACTATCGCCCTAGACTCCGAATTGATTAGACATTACAGGGGACATCTCGCTCTCTCTACCCTGTCTCTGGTCGTGTCTCTTTTGAGTGATGTTCTTCTCATGCATATTTTCTGCATTCATTGCTTTGGGTTATTCTATGATCTGAGTCATCGAGGGAGAGAACTTGGTGGAAGTTATTGAGCAATGGCTTCGAGGAAGCTGTTTCAAGATTATCTGGCCAAAAGGGTAACTTCGAACTCCATTGGAGAAGGTGTCAGACGTTACAGTTCTTCTTCTTCCTCTGCTGCTGCTTCAGAATCATCACCCAGAATCCCCCATTTCTCCAAACGTGTAAGTTTCGATTTTTATGGACATGCTTTGTGGATAATTGGATTGGGAATTCCGTTTACTGGGTGAGTTTCTATTTTTCTGATCTGGACATGTCATCCATCATTTGGGGAAGAATTTGAATGGGAAGCTGTGGGTAGAATTTATATGTGAAACATATTTTTCTTTCCAGCAAATGTGTCTGAGATAAAAAGAACGATCAGTTTTCATCGCACTGAAGCTCACATTGTCTAATATAAAAGAGAGGCGAGCTACATTTGTGTTTCACGTGGAAGTCGTCTTCTTGCTGTTTCAGCATTGGTTTAAATGGCATATTATTTTTGAAACGTCTAATGCTCGCTTAAAAGATGAAAGAAACCTAAAACTGCGTGTAGATCATGGTCTCGACCTTTTTTAATATTCCATTGTAGATACACTAGTATGAGCGTGCCTTTTCCCCCTTTTCCCGATTGGCAAGTATGAGAATTTGATTGGAAGGCAAAAGGGGATACTGCATCTTTTCCGTTGTATGATTATAGGCAATGGAATGTAACATCAAATAAGTCTTGCAGACAGCGTGAGGGTTGTCATTTATGTACTGCATGGAGGTTATTCATATGATCCTTATGATTCACAGGGGAGACTGCTGACTGGAGCCACCATAGGACTGGTAATAGCAGGTGGAGCTTATGTGAGTACTGTAGATGAGGCAACTTTCTGGTACATTTTGGTCTCTGATTGCATGTTGACTTCCTTTTAGCTTATTCACCCTTGTAAACCTTCTTTTTGAGGAGATTTCCTTCAATTTACTTCTTCTTCTTTCTTTTTCTACCCCAGTGGATGGCTATTCTCAGCAACCAAACTCGTCAATCCATTATTTGCTCTTCTGGATGCTGAATTTGCTCATACACTCGCAGTGTCAGCAGCTGCACGGGGCTGGGTCCCTAGGGAGAAACGGCCTGATCCATCAAACTTGGAACTGCAAGTTTGGGGAAGGAAGTTCTCAAACCCTGTGGGTCTTGCTGCTGGCTTTGATAAAAATGCTCAGGCAGTTGAAGGTTTACTAGGGATGGGCTTCGGCTTTGTAGAGGTTGGCTCTGTAACCCCAGTTCCACAGGAGGGTAACCAAAAGCCACGAATCTTCAGATTGCCTAAAGAAGGGTAAGAGAAGGCATGAATTTATTTCTTTCTTGTTTGTTCATTCAACTTTTACCAAGAGCTCATGGTTGTAGGAATCTAATCCATAGCAATCCAGTAAGAACTCGATGTGGTTGATGGAGTAGGTGAAGGTTCTGGTTTTTTATTTGCTTGATTGCAAGGAATTTTGAACCCTTATCTTTTGGTGGACAGTGCTATTATAAATCGATGCGGGTTTAACAGTGAAGGTATAATGGTGGTTGCGAAGCGACTGGGTGCCCAACATGGTAAGAGGAAGTTGGATGAGACTTCTAGCACATCACCCGTGTCTGGTGATGAGGTGAAACGTGGAGGAAAAGCTGGTCCTGGAATTCTTGGTGTGAACCTTGGGAAGAATAAAACCAGTGAAGATGCTACAGCAGATTATGTGCAGGGTGTCCACACATTATCACAATATGCTGATTATTTGGTATGAACTCCCTTTTTTTTTCTTCTATTTGTTCTGCAGGATCCCATCTATTTCTCTATTCATTTAGGACTAGGTACCAGATTTTTTGTTTTTAATGAGTGACTAGGTAACAGATAGCAGGAGCACCAATGGTGACAAAATTTCTGCTAACGAGATATCCACTCATCCACCACAATGCATGAGAAATGCATGATCTCTATAATCATCTGTACATTGTGATCTCAATTGTTCTCCTTGATGCATCTGACTTATAATTCATTCTATGTTTTTTTACCCAATTGATTTTAAGATCCTTGAATTGTCTTATAATTGCTCTGGATGAGCCAGAGCTGTTTCTGTCGTTTTCTTTTGAACATCAATATTTTCTCTCTTTTAATTTTCGAGTTGAATTTGTTATAGCTTATCTTAATTGACTAGCAGCTAGTATCATAATGAATATGCTTTTCCTTTGACAGGTGATCAATGTTTCTTCTCCAAATACTCCTGGATTACGTATGCTCCAAGGAAGAAAACATTTAAAAGACCTTGTTAAGAAGGTTGGTCTTGGTCTGTCAAGAATTGTCGAAACTTTCTTTAGCATAATGTAGACTAACATATTCTTTCCATTTTCTCTTCTCCTTTGGGGGAAAATCAAGGTTCAAGCTGCCCGTGATGAAATGCAATGGGGCGAGGAGGGTCCACCTCCATTGCTTGTTAAGATTGCTCCAGACTTGTCCAATGAAGACCTTGAGGATATTGCTGCAGTGAGCACAACATCCCTCTTTACTCCTTTTATAGCAGAGTTGGTCTTTCTCAAAATCTACTTGCCTTTCTTTTGGCAATTAAAACCTACTTGCTTGGTTTCTTACTTTTCCAATCTGTAACTGTAGGTTGCTCTTGCTCTTCGCCTTGATGGACTGGTAATTCAATTCCCATTTTGAAACTTTGTAGAACCATTTATTTCTAAAATGTATGAATATCTGTCATTTTTCCTTTTGTGTTGTTTGGGGACTGAAAATGCTGTTTGAATGAAGTAAACATATCCTTCTTTGTCACATTTTAAGTTCATTATGACTTGCTGGTATGCCATAATGTGAATCACACATGGGATTCCAGAATTTGAAAAAGCAAGTGTTGTTAACATCAATCGTATTGAACTGTTGTAGTCACTTGTTTTGGTTATTTGGCTATGCATGGCTTGACTTTGTTTTTTAAATTAAAGATTTCCATAGACTTTGATTGTGTTCACTGAAATTATGGTACTTAAACTGCAGTATGTTTTTTATTGTGACTAGATCATATCGAACACAACCATTTCACGGCCAGATCCTGTCAAACAAAATCCCTTATCTGTGGAGGCTGGTGGTTTGAGCGGGAAACCTCTGTTTGATCTGTCCACCAATATCTTAAGGGAAATGTACATTTTAACAAGGGTGTGTTCCCTTTCTTTACCGCCCACAATTATTATATACTACATTATCTATAAGTTGAACTTGACAGGGCACTCTTCCCCCTTTTTTTCCTGCTCCAGGGGAAGATTCCTCTGATTGGATGTGGGGGTATAAGCAGGTAAAGCAGGACTTGTTTTTCCTTTTCTGAAAGTTTTTGGAATTTGGAACCCTGTGTATCTTTTCTCCTCCATTAACTTGTTATTTTCCTTGAATTAGTGGTGAAGACGCGTATAAGAAAATAAGGTCGGGTGCCACTCTTGTTCAACTTTACACAGGATTTGCTTATGGAGGTCCTGCCCTTATTCCAAAGATGAAGGTATGTAGCCTAGTGAACAAGGCTTCGTGTAGGCATCTAGAAAACTGTCTTGTTTAAAAATGAGAGCCAGTTACCTCTATGTGGGAACAGAGAAAAGAAATATAAACCTTGGACCACAGACACCTATTTATTAGGTGAAGGTACTTATGAGGTGTCAGATGCAAATCCATCGATTATTTTTGTCCTGTTAACTGTTGTGATGTTTGAATTATCCAAGTTGCCTCGTTCAGTTGGCATTCCTCTCGAAAATACAATGTTAAAGTTCACCAGAGTCTACTATGATGCCATCAGCAGTGTCGGAACACCCCTTGAATGTTGGTGTGCCTGGGTCATTGCTTTGGCTTTACAGGGAAATTCGTACTGTTCATGGATTCCTGCATCCTCTATGAAGAAAATTTCATTCTTTCCAATATAGATGTCCGTCTGAGTTCTTAACCGGGCTGTATGGAATCTTGTCCCAGGCTGAACTGTCGGAGTGTATTGAAAGGGACGGTTTCAAGAACATATTGGAAGTGGTCGGGGCAGATTGCAGATAGTGTATGCTGCTTTCCCTTCTCTCAGCCTCTTCAGCTCACTGAATTGATAGAGTCCTTCCTTTTATCGGTAAATTTTCCTCTCAACTCATAGCTTCTGTCCGAGTTTTGAATGCAGTTGCATTTTCCTGCCGTTCTCCTCTTCATTTCACCCGCCCTTAGTGTTGGGTTACAGAATATTTGACTTGTATGATGTGTTGAATCTTCTCAATGGTGAAGACAGGGAAGGGGGTAAAAGATTTTGCCGTCAATGATAAATCTCACTGTACTCGACTTAATATTTCCTTTTCAAACGAGAACGCAATGGCGTAACAACGCCGGCTACTTAACTACACCGTGCTAGTCCTGATTGATGAACTGTGAATCGTGAGGCAGCCACGAACACAAATATATGCAAACTACTGCTCTGAGAGTGAGATGTTGCTCCAAAAGGATGTGTCCCTGAAGATAGCCCGGATTTTGAGAGACCGGTTGACCAGTCTGCTGACCGGCTTTCACTGCCAGTTCACCGGGACGTCACCCCACATCCGCCAGAATGTCTGAGCAGTCTCTGACACGACACATGCGACCCCGGAGAGTTTTCCAGTGATGGAGAAAATCCGTCTCGAGTAAAGAAGCGGTAAAGTTGAATGTTGGAGAAGATGTGCATGCAGTTCATCAACATTTCCTCCTTTTTTTTTTCAACTTGATTCGTAAGTTCGATTTCGCCTTCTCATATGGAGACCTTGGTGCAGCATGCTCCTCGTAAACGACAAACACTAGCAGGAGTACAAGCATATGGATCGTACATGGGCTAGGCTGTAGGGGCTCGGGTTATTAACTAACCAAGGCTCGTCGGGACCGGGGCCATGTACTTAGCCAATGAACAGTCTCCCCCCCTTTTTTTGATCCTTTTAATTATTTTTTTTTTCAAAATGAATTGTCTCTTTCCTCCTTTGTCTAGTTGGTCAGGGAAGGCCCCCTTCCGATTCTGGGGTAGGATTTCTTGTCCGAAGAAAGTAGAGGCTCCGGTCGATTCTGATCGCCTCTGCTTAACAGATAGATAATCCTGCTACGATCGGCATTACACACGGTCATCCGTTCTCAGTCTGGCTCCTGAGAATAATTGTACGGATCAAAGCAACCATGATTTTTAAGACTTCCGTCAATGAATCAGGCGATTGATTGTCACTCTGGACAGGAGATTCTGTGGCTTACGACTCATGCCGTTCTAATTCTCTCCCCCTCTCTGACATTATTATTCTTGTTCCCTTTTTTGCTTAAATGTAGAGATAGAAAGAGGAAGGGNCGGTGGAGCCGACCTCACTCTCGATTCTAACCCATCGGATTTCATGAAATTTCACGAGGGAGAAGGCGCTGCAGGGCTGGTACGAGGTGGAGGGGGACGTCTGTGTCGACATTCATTATATGGTCCATAAGTGTCTCGTGTCATGGCTCCACTGTACGAAAAAGGCAATTCCCTATTGGTGGAAGAGAGAGAGAGGGACGGTGGTGGGGGTTGGAAAAAAACCAAACATCTGCTCGCACGTTTAGTTTTCCTGCAACCAGTTAAGTGGGGGTGGGACCATCTGTCTGTCCTCTATTTTATCTCCTCGTACGCTTAGATAACTCAGAAACGCATAAGTCATGATCGGTCCATATTGGAACGGGGCCGGTCCTTCCGGAAACTGGGCGGTCCTTCTTTGACCGAAATAAAAATTTTATAATATAAATTATATATATATATATATATTCGAATGATTTTAATAATACATAACTTTTTTATTTTTAAAAAAAATATATGGGTGAGGTATACCGATTTAAGAGAAAATAGAGGATTGTGCACATGATGGAATCCGATTTTTTTTTTTATACCGATCACGGTATTCAAGCAGGCCTCACCAACGATGAGATGATATCTTTCAGCCAACCATATTTAACTAATCCGTTGATCGACTCGGGTCGCACGCCTGGCATGGCGGGTGAGACTTCCAAGAGTAATGTTTATATACACAAGCGGTACCAGGCTGCTTACCGCTCGCTCTAAACCCCCTTAGTGGAATCCGAATTTCATTCCATATGTACACATTACTGTATTTTGCTCCAAACCCTACCGTAATAATATGATGGATTAGAACTTTACATCCATATTTGATAACGACTTTCATATGTTTGGGGCACTCGGAATTCTTGTGTTATAACCATCTCTATAGACACGTTATCTCTGTAAAAGGTGTGTCGACATTAGATTATTTCTGATTTCTCCTAATATTTTCCGATGCGCTTGTGAAATAAAAACTTTATTTTTTAAATTTATAATTGAGAAAAAAAAATCATTATATGCCTAATCTTATCATGGCATCTAATAATGATGAAAATATGGATTTCTTAATGCCTTAACCGTACGAAATTTTTGCCTTTTCCACTATTGCTTGCCACTAGGCACTAGCTAGACCATCTTGCGAGATAAACTAATGGAACCTAAAAAAAGAAAGAAAAAATCTACTTTTCCTTCTCGGCACCAACACTGGCTAAGGAATCACAGGAGAGAAGGTCTCCTGTTGGCCCATAAAAGGAATCTTCTCCTTCTGTTGGTTCTACATTTCAATCTCTCTGACACTCTTAATTCTTCATCACCCCTCCCCATAAGAGAAATCTTTCCTCTCTCAGAGTACTATCAGCATCCGCAGCACTCAATCAACAAGGCAGCAAGGAGGAGGAAGGAATTGAGGAGGAGGGGGGGTGGGGAGGATGAAAAAGATAATAATAACAACATATATACTGCATTAACTAATAGGGGAATGTGGTCACTATCTTGTGCATTTCCTCCCCCACACACAGCAACTTGCACAACTAGTCATGAAAGCTGTGATGGGTTGACCCCCTCTCCGGTGTCTCTTTTCCTCTAGTCTTCTCCTTGTCCTTGATCAGCTAATACATATCATCCACTCCCTTCTGTCCACTGAAGTAGCCGCTCTTCCTCCTCAACCCACATCTAGGGTTTTCCCCTTTGGTTTGTTCCGTTCCATCTTCTGTCCCTCATCGTTGGTCATCATCATCATCATCATCTCTTGCTTCTTTCTCATAAGCAGTCATAAGGATATGTAAGGGTCCTTGTGCTTCTTCCATTGTTGTTCTCCTCTTACTGATCTCTAGCTTTCTTATTTCCCCCATGCCTGTGAATGGTTGGATTTTGTACCTCTAGGAGTTCATTCGTTTGTGTGTATGTATCTCCTCTTCTATTCATTAGCATTCAGAGGAGACGTACAAGTAGGTAGGTCGAAATCTGTAACCCAAACAAATTCACATGCAGATCTACCTTTTCTACCTTAGCTTAGCCTCGTATCAATCTTCATCCGGCAAAACTTACATGGATACCTAAGCGTAGATCTCAGGTTTTATGCCGATCAAAGTGAATTTGTCAATGCCCTTTTATCATTCTTGCTGACAATGCTACACGTATTTACTTAATTCAAGTAGCCAGCTGGTTTTATTTATTGATTTATGTTTGTTTTACATAGTCTCCCTCAGGTTTTTCTTTTTCCACTCAAAACCTCTCTTAGGTTGAAGAACTAGGGAAGGATGACAAGGAAGAGAATACAGATAAAGAAGATAGACAACCCAAGTGCGAGGCAAGTGACCTTCTCCAAGAGGAGAAGAGGGCTTATCAAGAAAGCCCACCAGCTCTCCACCCTCTGCGATGCTGAGATCGCCCTCATCATCTTCTCTTCCACCGGCAAGCTCTTTGAGTTCTCCAGCTCCAGGTATATACACACATATATATAAGTGTCCATGTATCGGTCAATCTCTATCGCTATCACTTCTCTCCCCTGACTAGTCAATATTGTCCATCCGACGGTTGGTGGGACATTGTTTTACCAAGCATGAACTTAGTTAGAAGAGTACAGGAGAGGGAGAGGACCAGGAGAGTCTAGAATATATTAGTCATATATTTTACATATTCAGTACTTTGATATATATCAAAGTACTGAATGAACAAAACAATGATCGAGGCTGCCTCAAAAATGTACCAGACGAATCTTTGGGTTTAGGTGAAGTTAGATCCTCAGAGTTTATATAATTGATATAAAACAATATACATAATGTATTTGTGAATGAAGATGTAAGGGAGGGAGGGAGGGGAATAACAGTTTTATGTATATTTAGATATCATCTAAAAATTTTCTGTACTGTAGCCCTCTTCTCTGTAGCCCAATACCAACACTGGAAAACCCAGCATTTCCGTGACACTCTGATATGTATCACAAACTTGTGTCATTCGGTGATTCACTCGATCGATTAGAAAATAGGGTACTTCGGGTCATGGATGATGATGAGATTTATTGTCGAAACGCCACATGACATTATCTTATTGGACTCCCACGTAGAATCATGGAAATAGTCGGTGCAATGGGGAATCCCCTAGCTCGCCCGCTAAATGCATGTAATGCATGTCCACGACATATCTATATCGATAGTCCCTAAATCTTGCATAGTTTGGATTGCTTACTGATCATCTAGTTGTGAAGATACACTGACTAACATTCTCTACGTCTTTCCAATCGTCCGAAGTTCATAATGTGTTGCTGTACAGCTATTGATCTGTGCTGATCGTGTCTATGAATACTCCTGTCTCTCTACAATTTCTTCCTGAACTTGTTGTTCATCATTTAGAGGTGACTGCATGATGATCAGTTCTTGCAGTTTCAGTCCCATTTGTACGTGTCGGTCGGTGCACCTATTAAGCTTATGTTTTGTTGTCCCTGTGTCGTACTCGTCGTCTGTTTTTTTACTCCAATATTTGTTCATGAAATTGACTGCGATATTATCTCGGTTGTAAAATTCGGGAAACAGTTGGGTTTTCAGCGAGGCTTTGTCTTTCGTCATATCCCACACGATTCCAACTTTTCTGGACATTTCAAGAAACATAGTTTCAAAGACAAAATGTTATCTAAGCATGGTCACAAACGCACATCAAAACTTTACAAAAAAATACGATCGGACATGACCGTGTTCTATGTATGAATTACACGACCGTGATAAATGACTCGTGCCATCTTCTACTTTTCTTCGTCTTTCTTAGTATTGACCAGGTGATCGATAGGCATATCAATGTGCAATCAGAGAAGAGCCTTGATCCATCTCCCGAGCCACTGCAGGTAATTAGAATTTCTGCAGTCTTCTCACTAAACCATGAAATCTTTGGGGAAATTAAAGAAACTGTAACCTGGATCAGATTTCCCACTTCTTAGTATATTGATCGTGAATAAAACTCACTACTAGATTTTATCTCTGATGAATGTGTGTTTTCGATGATTGTGATTCAAACCAACATCCAGATTGCACCTGGAAGATACATAATTTCTTTGAAGTTGTATCTTAACGGCAAATTAAAATCTGAAAATATGGTATGAGCCACACTGTGGACTTCGTCAAATCTTAACAACAAGTCCTTTGTTGCTGGTGTTGTTTGTTCAATGCAGGTAGAAGATACTGCATCTGTTTCTTTGCGGAAGGAAGTAGCTGAGAGGACTCACGAAATAAGGTAAACAATGTGAGGATATTCATATTGAACGTTTGAAGTTGCGGTGTGACTATGACATTCTCGTCAGACACCGTTAATTAACCAAGTATGTATAAGCACAGTCGGTCGCAGTGCAGACGAATCACTCAATGGTGGAAATCACCCTTTTCGTAATTCTGTAAGCTAATAGCAAGAGCGATGTCATATCACCTCGATGCAAATGAGGTGACAGTATGTTTGCTTGAATATCTCATGATGACAGGCAGTTGAGGGGGGAAAATCTTCAAGAATTGAATCTCGATCAACTAAAACAGCTCGAGAAGTCCCTTGAAGCCGGTTTGAGCCGTGTTTCAGAAACCAAGGTTCGATCATCCCCAGTATTTTTTCCCTCTTTTGCTCATCACTTCATTACTGAAACTACATTTTCAGAGATCTGTTATTCAGTGTTCTTTCTAACATGGGGTGATGAGAATCTCTTGTTGCTCAGGCTGAAAGAATTAAGAACGAGATCACTGCCCTAGAAAGGAAGGTTTGTCAATATATATAATGGGTCTCCAATAATTTTCTCCGCATGAATAAAAGGGAATAGAAAAGAAGAAGCATATAAGGTTGCACAAAGAGCTTCATGAATAAGAACCAAACTTAGAACCCTAAATTTTATATCAAAAAAATGTTTGTTTAACCCAATTGCTCCATTATTTTTGTCTTTAATTTCGTTGCTCGTCATTGTGCAGGGAACTCAGCTTTCGGAGGTGAACAAGCACTTGAAAATGGTAAGAGAAAAGAGGAAGAAGAAGAACAAGAAGAAGAAGAACAACAACAACAATAACAATAATAATAATAATAATAATTTTAATTTAATTGTGACTTAAAACAAAAGGGCTTTTTTTTTTCCTTTCTGCAGATGATGAAAATGAATGGAAAAACGAAAGTTCCTGAAAAGGGCCGTTTCTTGTCAGCAGATCACTCTGCTTATTCCAACAGCGGCTTCGATACGTCTCTCAAGTTGGGGTCAGTTTGCTCTAATTTCTCTCCTCGTTAACTGCATCATTTATTATAGCCTTGCGAGCGCAAGTGATCGATCTGATGCTTCATACACAACAATTCAAGAAAGAAAAACTAGAGTCCTCATGATTTTTTGTCTCAAAACGATCGACAGCATCCGAGGATATGTGCAGATAGATATATGATGTCATGTCTGTACCCGTTGATCCTTGATGGCTAGAGGGCCGATCTCGTGTGTCTTTCACTGCGTCCCGACTGTGGTATCAGTCGGACGACTCTTTTCTGGGATGGATACACATATGCTAGTAAAAATCTTAGATGGGGTTCTAGGGTTGGATCACAAGCAATAGGACCAGCTGCTATTTAATTATGGTGCTTGTGTCATGAGAGAGCATATATTTTGCTCACGAACGACATCAGCTGAAACTTTACCCAATTACAAAACTCAGCTTTCCACTGTTTGATAGTCTTGCTGGTACATACGATGGGATATTTCTATGCCCTTTAAAGACAAAGCAAGGTGAGGATAGGGAAAAAGGTGTCGATATGCGATTGGAAAAAATTTTACCACTGTGCTGCTTCATCCAATGGGTAGAGGGGGCTTTCTAAACAGTTTCAAGAATGGAACAGTGGAAGGCTCTCACTTGATCATATGATCAAACCTTTACCTATATATATATATATATATATTCATTAACTTGATCTTTTCTTTTCTTTTTTCTTTTCTTTTTTGTTCCCGGCAAGAATGGAATAAAAAAATCCCAGAAAATTTTCAGTATTTTTTGATGTGATGTGTTTGCAGGTTACCCTTCCCACAGTAGGACCGTTGAAATGAACGAAGACATAGATTTCCAGCATCTTGTTTCCAATTAGAAGGATCCGACAGCTGTGTCAATAAACAGATCATTGCTGTCCGGAATACATCAACTGCTTATTCATCTGTTCATTTGTAAGACAATGCCCACCACAAGCATCGAGTGGTTAATAATTAGTGAAGTTCTAGTCCTATATATATATGTGTGTGTGTGTGTGTGCGCGCTCAGTAAGAATAAAATTTCAGGACGATTTGGGACCGATCTCTATGCCTGATCTAGATCAGGGATAACCATGTGAGCGGCTGGATTCGATAGGGATTTCTCCTCTGACATGAGTGTTGAAGCAGCGATCAGTTTCCACCTTGATGGAAGTGGAGGGACCGGCAAGCCCGTACAATAATTCATGAGTTATCTGTCAGAAGGTTTCTGCTTCAGAATTTAGTGGGCAAAATCATGTGATGGGACAATTGAGGTGCTCATCCCGAGAAAATGAAGAACAGATGTTATAAACGTGATGGAATTTAAGTGTTACATAAAATTTATCAAAAATTAGGTAATACCATCGAATTCTCGTTTAAATCGATTTTGATTTTTAGTTTCATGGGTTTGAAAAGCTGATGAAACCACCAAGTTGCATATTGCGTACTAGTACGTATCCATGGTGTGCCTGTGATAGTTTCTGACTTGTGATGGCTGTTCTTGCGTAGAAGAACCTGATTTGTCCCTTCCGAGAATGTGGATAGATCCATCCAAATAAAGACTCGACTCGAGTTTCAGAGAATCCCAATCAGGCATATATGCTGAACCTGAGGAAGTGTCCATGGTTGCGCAGGAATGGAACTTAAAAGTCAACCATCTGTAAAAAACTCGAACGGGTTTCATCTGGGTCTAGAAGTCTCTCAGTTGTAGGTGGACATCTTATGTAGGTCGCTGTACATGTCATCCTTTTCCATGTAATAAGCACGAGCCCCTGTGTGCAAAATTCTACATATGAGAATCGAGCCCTTCAGGGTTCTGGCTACTCTTGTTTACTTGATTATCGGCTTCCTTTCTCGACGGCTCAGGCTATTGATCTCCCTGTGGACCTGAGTGTTGTAGAGAGATGCTTTGTGGGTCTTCTCAGTCACTTCAGCTAACCAGCGACCAGCCCTGATCTTTAGTTCATCAACCTTCACTATAAGAGAGAGTATGCAATTGGGAGAGTGTTTTAGTCGACATCCCATTGACCACTGAAGGTTATATTCAAATTGGTGAATCGTCATCTTTATGCTGGAGTAGTTATGGGCTGAAGACACGCTTTAGATCTGCAGTCCACAGCCTTTTCATGATCGATATTGTCTTCCACGGATAAACGAAGGATTCTCGGTAAACGCTTAGCGGACGTCCACATTGGAACACTGGGCCTGGGAGTAATCAGAGATCATCCGGATTCTGTCTCCTACTGCACTGGCCACCTGAAGGGGAAATTATCTTCGGGTCCCGGCCTGGTAGAAGCTCTCGCCGACAACTACAACCTCTGACTGGCTTTCCATCCTGTGGCTTTCCTCGCCGGTACAGGGTATATAGGACGTGCATACCACATATAGCTGGAGTCGATTTCCGTCTCAAACTGGCTGTTTCCAGGGCTCATGGAGTAATCTACGAGTCGGACGGCTGTTATCAGGGAATGGAAACTGTATGCATTCCCTCCAGCACTGCTACTAATTCTTCGGCTGGCAGTACAGCCTAAGAGTGCTCCTAGACAAGCGGCCATGATCGGGACAGCAGCAAGCATGACGACAGAGAAAAGCTCCTAGAAGGACCATTTTTTTGATCGTGCAATTGATAGGAGAGCGGTGTTTTTGTGTTGCCTTGGATCACACTGAGCCCCTTCGCCTAGATCTACAGAAGCTGCCTTTCCTGAAGGAATGAATGGCTCAGCTACGTGACCGCTAACTATTGGTTTCCTTCCTCTTGAGCAAGTACTCGTTGATGGTTAGAAAATGCTCAAACACACGAAGAAGAGACTCAGCTTCCAGGTAAATGCATCAGGGCCAGCAGCTTAACAGTCTTCCTGGAAATATCAGCTTATAATCACGCATGGACATAGAATGTCTATATGTGGTTTCTGGGCTATTGTGGACTATAGCCACGACTCCTACAAAAGCTCCAGATGGAGAAGACTCTGAGAATTCATGTACCATTCCAAGAAGCAGACAATCTGCTGATTTCAAGTTAAGATCGATACCATCTTATGCTTTATACATTAAATCAATTTTGCAGCATTCTAAGCTGCAGGTCACCACACAAATGGAAATCTATGGGGTCAGATCAGAGCCTCACCCACGATCACCCCTCAGAGGTCGCCAGCAGCCACCAAGATCTATGGCGACGAGCAATACAGTTGTTTACGGTAGAATCAAAGATTTCTCTTAATTTGGAGGGTAAAAGCAGCTTTATAATTTACACAATCACAACCTGTACAAATGGCACATTCATTACTCATGTCACATTCGATGAATGAACAACTGTACCGATCAAACTTCATCTATAAGCAAAAGAACAAACATGTGGCAACCTAAGTCTCCATGACAATTGATGTTAGACCCAAAATCACACCAATCACAGAACTTGTCGCTAGGACTGGCAGAACTTACATATCAAAGAGAGCTGCTTCCCGAAGAACAAAAAGGAAAGGAGAGTAAGAGAATCACCAGCTTCATGTTAGATCTTCTTGAAGCTTTTCGAAACAATGAAACCATAAGCTCGATGCAGCAAATACAATAGACATCTCCCAAAACTTAGACTTGACAATCTTCAGCTGTTTCTAAAAGTAATGGGGCATGTGGTGGCGCCCACCTCCATTAGAATTGATTACGGGATAAAATGGGGACTGCAGTTCATTGGAGTGAAGTGGCTATTTTACTTTTGGGGTTGTGTAGGGAAGCAGAGAACGAATCAACTGGAAATTGAAGAGAATAAAGATGAGGATGGTAACCCATGAATCCTGGGGAGTCCTGTTGCATCAGAGCCCAAGTTGTAGCCCTTCTCGACTGTTTCAGCTTCCAGCGGCAATTCATCTAATGTCTACCATGAATCAAGAAATGGTTGAAATTACTGGAGATACACTTCATAAAAAATGTATGCAAAAGTGAAGTCTGACTATACTTATTTCGTAGGATTCAGAACTCGAAGACGAGAACCAAGATAGAGATTTACACCCATCCTTTTCTACTAGCAAAATTGCCACATGTAGAGGACCACAATATACTTACCCGGAAAGCCTGTTGAAGAACACGTAATGTTTCCCTTGTACGTTTTCTCTTCATCGCCACTTCATCAGGCTCCTGCAGCATCTCTTCAAATAGGTTCTCCCTGTGAGAGAACGGAGTGTCACCAAACAGTCAAGATTGAGAAAAAAAGATGAAAGTCTATGCTACAACAACTCAAGGCTATGATCTCTCTTTTCACAAGAATTCATAAAGGTCAGCATCTCATGCAGCTGTTTTTGCACCTATAAAGCTTTTGAATGAAAACGTTGTGCAGTTCGCGTTTTGTGTGGTTCACCTGAAACAAATGTGATCAGAGTCAGCTCTCGTATTAGATCGTTTTTTTCTGTCAAGATAATAAGCACGGATATGCAGAAAAAATAACTGGAGAATATATGCAGACAAATCTTCAATTTATAGGAAAGGAAGGCCCCGAAAATAAATAGTCAGAGACTCAGTACAACTTGCCAGAAAGTGCATAATTGCTTTAGGTACAGAGTCCTCAATATTCTTCCTGACAATGTCGTAGTATGATCTTAGCAGCAGTTTTGTGACTGCAATCTCAACAGCCTCCTGCTCTGAATGGTTTTCTGAAGGGTGGAGAACAGTGGGTGGCTGCAAAACAATATTCACAGCATAGAAAAAACGATTTGTAGCCCACAACTTTTTACCTTTCATAACAAAGGAACTAATGAATAAACAAGATCGTCAACTGGAAAAGAAAGAAATTAACTGCATACCTCCCTCAAATGTATCATAGAGAAGGCTTGTTCAACAGTCTGAACAGGCTCACTATGTGGCTTGCTTGTTGGGACTTCTTTGGCAGATGAACGGCTATCACTGACACCAAAAATTGAAGAAAATCCCCAACTGGAACCACTATTGTTCCCTGATCATTCACATTGAATTTAAATAAAGTAGCTTTCACATCTCTTTTTTGACAATTGAATTCTTGAACAGTGTAATAGATGATAAATAGGTTGAAAGCACTTCCATGTAATGCTCTCTGAAGAAATGTTTACAAAAGGTTTAATCTAGGATTGAGATGGACTTTCTTTCATAAAATTTACCTGCAGATGCTCCTTTGTCATTGTCCACAGCAGGTCGAACAGGCTTCCCAACACAAATATGGAAGGGGATGCCATATAAGTAAAGACAAACACAAATTGATTAGTAAATGTAAGTCAAATGAATCCATAACTCACCTGATCAGGGATAATGCCATTAACAGGCCTTGCAAGGATTGCTTGGGACTTCTCTGTCCTTTCAGATGATGGTGCCTTATCAAGCTCCACACCATCCTAATAGACAAAGAGAAATAAATTACTTTATAAAAATTAACCAACTCAAGAGTTGCAGAGAGTTAAAACAAAATGCTAACAGGCAAATACCTTCTGCCTCAAAATAGGTAATGGCATTTTAGTAGCCTTGATCTGCCGCAGTGCTATTTCCACAGCTTTACTCCCACCAATAAAATTTGGATGCGATGTATTTATGTAGTCCATCTGTCCTATTAAATCCTTTAATTGTCAACTCAAAAACAGACAAATTAAAAGTACCTTTCTTTCTACAGAGTAAAAAGTTGAATAGCTACACAACAACCTCAACTAAATAAACAGTATTAAATGTGTAATGCAAGCCACAAAGTCCTCAAAATGCAAATACCAGAGTTCAGTGTTCAGACAGAAATTTATCGAACCATACCTCCATTTCAATTATGTGACGAATCATGATTTCGGAGGGCTCAAGGCTTTCTCTGAGAAAGTTCCCTAAAACTTCACCCATTCGCTTTCTCAAAACAGGAAAACGCTGCAATTCATTCACCATACACATATGGCTGATCTGAAAGAGGAAATAAATTTAGGAAATTCTGAGAAAAGATAATGGGAATTGTCTTACTATGGAGATTTAAGAACAACTAATCACACCTTCATCAATTCATCATATATAAACCTGGCACACTGAAGGCTAGGATCTAATAGACGAGCTATCTGCCTTCGCACAAAAACTTCAAATGGCACCTACAAACATGACATCAACTTAAAAATAACTGGCCACTGCAACAGAGAAATCACTGAACTTACACATAAAAACCATAAACAGGGTCAGCATATATAAAGATAAACCATCTAGGGTTCTACAAACGAAGGGTTGGCTAGACACACCTCTGGCACAAACAAAGCAGATTTAGGACCAGTTGCATTCTCAATAGCAGTCCGAATAACACTATCAGTCAAGTCCTCACAAGGATCAACCTCCTGCAATTATCAGCTAGCTCAGAGGCTGAAAGTACATCAATAAGCGGAATTTATGCATTAAAAAAATCTAAGAGCTAAAAATGAATGCATTTTATCAGCTGTTAAGAATCAAGGTTAAGATACATATCCTGGAATCTACGAAATTGTAAGATTTACCAACATATAATGATGAATTCATCATCTGAAAAGGTTAGGAAAGGAAATATGAGATATTTCCAAACAAGACAGACCTCTAAACTCTTCACAAAAATTGATTGAAATATGTAGTGGATACGAGCGCCACCAGAGAGCTCAGATGTTGACATTTCTTCATTTTTTCCTTCAACCCTTGATGAAAAGGCTGATTTGGGGGGTAAAAAAGAAGAAATTGCGAGATGAGTATTAATTCTTACAATGCTACTTGACAATTAAGAGAATGAAAATGAACAGAACTTATAGCACCAAAAAAAATTTAACAATGGAAAAACAATGTACCTTCAGAGTATTTAGAGAGAATATTCAGAAGCAGAGTCCCCTGACCAGCCTAATCAACACACAAGAAAATTTCCATAAAGTACAAAAACCATAAATGCAGAAAATGGCAATTTCTTTGAAGATGACAGCTTATGAAAACAATTAAGTGACAGTGCAGTCTTACTTGACTAGCGATCAAGAATGAACTGCAGATACATGATAAGTATACAGCTTTAGAAAAAATGCCTTCATATTTAGTGATCCAAAAAATGAAACTTGCAGGTCAGTCTCGCAAAGAAGAACTGCTCAAAGGGAGTAAACATACACCAAGATTCTCCACTTAACTTCAACATGCAGCATACCTTTGATTCAGTGATTTCTCCATAACTAGCATGCTCCTTCGCTACAGAAACCAGTGCAGAGCTGATGCGGGATTTTAGTCCTGGAAGTACCGCCTTAATATGCTGCACCAGAATCTGCAAACAATTTAGAAAAAGAATATTAGCTGCATCCAATTCACTACAAATAGTTCTGTTTAGAAAGCATATCCAGCCAGTAGGTCCATACTAAAAAAAAGGCATTATTAGGGCTAGAAGGAACCAAAGATAGTTCCAAAATAATATCATGCAATACATGAATAAGAAAAGAACTTGGTTATCAAAAAGCCAGCTAGCACATTAACAAGGTAAACTAATAATGGAGGATTAGCTTCATGTATCCCCTCGAGTGAACATATGAATAAAACATTGCTCAGAAGAAAATAGTATGAACAAAAGGACCAGGCAGTTTTTCTAATCTTATCTTGGATTATAGCATCTGACAGAATTTCATGAATGTTGACACTGTTACAGGTTTCATGTATCAGCAACAAGAATAAAAATTTTTAATGTATCAACATCCTCCCCTTTCCATTCAGCATCAAGTACCATAATCTGTTTCCAATCAAAGATTGGTATAGAGCAGGAAGCATGAAAAGACAATTTCTGTTACATATTTGAACTTAATTACCAATCAAAAGTTACCTGGTTCAACCTTTTTGCCAACTGAGGGACACCACAACGATCAGCTAGACCATTGTAAACCTGTAGAACCAGTAATATAAATTAAGTGCATTGCAATAGTAAACAATTAAGTAGAACCAATGAAAAATAAGCATACAGGGTGACTGCAGAAGAATTTTTCCTCTGCTACTAAGGCATCCTTGATACTTCGATTGAGCAGAATGTCCTGTTCAAACAATCACATTCAATGGCCAAATTACAACAAGCAAATACTATGGGAAGAAGCAGACATAAATTGATGAGTGTATTAGCAAAACAAGTTCCACACAAATTCCTATTGGCAGGAAATTTCAAAAAGCATCTCATTGACCTTTCAACATTTACCAGCTACATCACCATAAGAAATCAAATTAGCTCTTCCATTTTCAGAAGCAAGAGTGGTGCTTGCTTTGACATTGCACTATGGCATCTATGATCGAATGAACCACAATAAGCTCCACCAATCACAATTACGTCAGGCAAACTAATAGGCATAAAAGGCTGAAGAAAATAGTGCGTCCTTTAGAGCAAACACTTAAACGATATCTTTTACAGAGGAAAATAATTCCTCTGAAAAAATTGAGTTGATTAATCCACCAGAAAATTCGGATACACTTGCCTACCATGAAAAAGAACAAAATTCAAACTAAGAAATTGTAATGCTACAGATATTAGAACCTATATCTGGTTCAGCCATGGGCAGCTCGATGAAATCCAGTGAAAAAATAATAATAAATTGTATTTTAATATTTGTGGACACAAAAGCAACCATCAAAGCATACTATGTCATAATCTAGAGAGCATCTACTTATGCTATAGGAGTACCTCCTGACTTCTATTTACGACGCCAACATATCCAAGTCGAAGAGGGACCACTTTCCCAAGCAACAGGTTGAGTGCATCAGTACCTCTATCCATAATATCCAACTGAAGCAACAGAAGAAATGCAAGAGAAAACATTAACTAAAAGGTAAATTCGCACAAGCTAAAATGATCATAGTGATGGTGTCTTCAGATTTGGTCCTGCACCTTTGTGATTACACCTATTGTTCGATGACCTGAAAGGGAAATACAAGACAAGAGTCAACAATTATTATCAATTTTCACGAGAAAGATGCATGAAATGATGAATACTTGTGGGTTTGCTAATACAAAGATTAAATTACCATCAGGATCAGCCATTCCTGCCATCTGTAAAGCATCAGAATTGGCCAAATCTGCATTTGCTGGAGATACTGCTAATATCAAACAGCTTGGGACTTTAATGTATGACATTATCATTGTTCGGATCCGGGCCTCAATATCAGAGGGTTGATCGCCAACTGGGACCTTCGTTAGCCCCGGCAGATCAACCAATGTAATATCAAGAACATTTGGTGAAAAAATCTTCAATCGAATCTGCTTATCCGAGACCCCTTTATTACCTCCTGCTTCCCTATCTGTCTCAGCCTGTTATCAAGAGAAGGAAGTTGGACAAAAATAACACTGCTTTTCAACCACGCCAGAGAAAAAAGAGTTCATAGCAATGAAAAATAAAAGATGCAAACTTTACGCTACGCACACACCTCACTACCCATATCAGTCAGAAAGTTTTACTCTTGCCACAGAGAGGAGGCAAGACAGTACCTGAATTTGCCTTCGGATCTCGGAGAAATCGTGGAACCGCTTCCCAGGCAAGTGAAGGAACTCCCCGTATTCCTCATCCGCACCATCGGGCCTGCGCTTGGTCTGGAGGAGCTGGAGCACGAGGGGGCGGCGCGTACAAATGTTGGAGCCTCTGGGGAGGAAGTCACGGCCAACTAATGCTTCTAGAACGCTCGATTTACCGCTGCTCTGGCTCCCGACGACGGCTACCTGGGGCAGCTCCACGGTGGACTGGCTGCCGAGCTGGGCGAAGATGTCCTGGAGCTTGTTGACAATGGGAATCACGGAGTGGCCGAGCGGCGACGCCGAGGCTGTTTCTTCCGCCATGGCGAGTGGCCCGATCGGCCGGGAGGCGGAAAAGGCAGCACGTTTTAAAGGTCACACAAAGTGGGGAGAGAGAGAGAGCTAAGGGCGGCCTCTAGTTCTGCTGGCACGCGTAAGGAGAAAGGAGAGGAAGCTGAGGGCAGGCCGAGAGAGCACTAGTAAGCTCCCGGTGCACGGTGCACCGGTGCCCAGCTTGTGAGCCCAACGAAATTTTGATCACCGGTTTGGATCGTGTGGACCGGACAGAGGAAAAATTGAACCGGTCAGATACGGATCACTGATTACGAAGACCCAATCTCTGGTGAGGCTCAGCCCGGCCCAGAAAGACCTTTTTAGTTTTCTATATGTTTATTCACGAGTCGGTCCGAGCAATCACATACAGCCGCATCAACGCTTCTATATCCGCATATCCTCTCTGTCTAGCTCTCCGCCGCCTCTCTGTCTTCCTCACCAAGACACGACATGCCTCGCCGGAGCTCCGGAGGTCTGCTTCTCCTCCGTACTCTTCTTATGCTTCCATTATCTTCTAGGTCAATATATTCTTGTTTTAGCTTTGATCTTGCTTTGTTTCCGTTCCGTTGGTTTCTTTATGGTTTGGTTCGTAGATAAATGATGAGAATGGAGAAAGGATTGATTTTTTTTCCCCGGAAGATGGCTGTAGGTGAAATTGTAATATGTCCTGTGACCATTTTTTTTTTATATTACTTCTACGTTTTCACCATGCTCTTCGTCCCGTGACCTGGATCTTGCTAGAGCTCAGGCCTTCCTAGGGCATATGCTGTTTCCTTTTCCTTATGTAGGATATGCTTCCTGATGTTTCTGAAGGAGACCATTCCTGGGAATACGGGAATTATTTGGATACATGTTCGATGGTCTACTGTTGTGTTTTTCACTTTTTGGGGGATACTATGTTATTTCGGTTGAAGCTGCAAAATCACAACATGTTGTTATGATGATCATTGTCAAAAACAGAGGGTCGGTCATTTAGGCTGTATGCTATACTGTGAACATCCGGCTTCCATTCTTTTTTCTCTTTTTTTTTTCAATTTTGTAGTTGGCTCTTACTGCTAAGCAAAATATCTTCCTGGACTGGAACCAAATCAGTACTGGGTCCATTTCTTTACAAGTGAAATAAAAAACCTGGGTTCTGTGAACCTTTCCCAACTTTTGGGAGTTCCTGTGCAAGCATCACCAGCACACACACTGGCATGCCGAAAAGATATCCAAGTTACTACTTAAACAAGTTCAAACCTTGTTTCTTTCCCGCATCATAGTTTGGGGAAACTCTTCTCCTCCCCTGTAATTTGACAGTTTGAAGCATGGATTTTGTACAAGTCAAATAATTTGTGTTCTATCCTGTGATCTCATTTCAGCTTTATGTTTTATTTACTAAGAGATGAAACAACAGAGTTCTATGCAGAGGCAGCTCATTTGATTGCTTGTTTTAGTGTTAGTTCCACCCCTTGCTTATGTTGGAATCAGTTTAGACACAGGAAAGCATGAGTCTACCTATTCACTGTCCATTTTCTTCCTACCTGTAATGGGCTCTTTTGCATCGTCTGTTTAGTTTTATGCATAGCTCTTCCATGAATGTTTTTTAAATTCATTATGCTCTATGATTGGTCATTAATTTGCTGTTCGGTTTCATTAGTTATTATAACCACGTAATTTGCTTTGCAGGACGACCTGCACCTCGTGCAGCACCTCGCCCTGCAGCTCGTAGCCCTCCTCCTCAACCAGGTAGTTACAGTTTGCTTGAGAGTTGAATCCCAAATGATCTTCAGCTGTATAGCCTTAGTAGTTATAGAACCATCTTTTTGCTAACAGTCTCCCATCTTTTCCCTTCTCTTCTTGATCAAAGTCACAAATTACAAGTTTGTCTTTCTACTGAATCTCTTCAACTTTTTGCTTGGTTGCAGTGCATCATGCTCCTCCTCCAGCTCCTGTTCAGCCTAGTGGGGGAGGCTCTATTCTTGGAGGCATCGGTTCAACCATAGCTCAGGGTATCCACTAGTATCTCTATCTTGGACATGCTTGTACAATGTTTTAAGAAAAATGTATTTATCCTAGTGGAACTCATATGTAGAACAAGACTTATTTGCCTGGTGTCTTTCATTGTGTTTGTGATCTTGTTACTGTCTTTGAAGGTATTCTCTGATTCATACTGTAGGCTTGATTTTGAAACTTCAAATTCCTCTGTTGACTCTTCCCACAGGAATGGCTTTTGGAACTGGAAGTGCGGTGGCCCATCGAGCTGTAGATGCTGTGATGGGTCCTCGTACCATTCAACATGAGACCGTGGTCACTGGGGCAGCTGCTGCTGCACCTGAAGCCACCACAAACAGCATCAGCAGTGCTGATGCTTGCAGCATTCACTCCAAGGCCTTCCAAGACGTAAGAATTCTTTGCCCACTATTGCAAGCTGGATGCTTTTAGATTGTAAGAGAAAATCTTGAATGGGGACTGTAATTGTGCGTGAGCGTATGACATCTTATTTGTGCTTCCTTCTCGACGTGGCAAAGATTTCTCCAGTCTATTAGAGGAACATGTTCTTTTGCTTATCAGGTTGTTTTTTCTGTCTTTTCTGACTTGGTCAATATTTGCTGCTTGTGTTTCCTGGCACAGTGCTTGAACAACTTTGGAAGCGAGATCAGCAGGTGCCAGTTCTACTTGGACATGTTGACCGAGTGCAGGAAGAATTCTGGATCCATGATGGGTGCCTGAGACTCTGACGACTTTGGCATCAGAAACTCTATTCTTGTCCCCGGAAATGTGTTGGTGATGCCAACAGTTACATTTTTATTATTTCCATTTCCATTTCCATCAATAATTGCCGGACCTATGTGAACTTAAAAGTTACCTGAAATCGGCAACTGACATTTGTGCCGGAGATTAATTGGTTTTTGATTGGAATACAATCCAAGTCGACCGACTGGTGCTATCGCAGTTGTCAATGGGATTATCCACAGCATATGAGCAAACGGACCAAACCTGTTCGACATCTTATATGATTCAGTATCAGTGAAGAAATTTGAGTGATTTTATGGAAGGCGGTGAGATTATATCGTCTTTGTAGTTCTAACTAGATCGGATGACATCAAGGGGGGTGTTCATCTACATGATTGTATGGCTCGGTGACTGTTTCTGAGGAAGCTGGAGGCTGTACGTTGGAGAAATGTCTAGGTGATGGAACAGGAGGAGAACACGCCGACGATCTCTTACCGAGTGAAGCGACAGGAAACTGCTTGGTTGGTCTTCAATGCGAAACCGGAAACTTACTTGTCTTAACTGTGCATATGATTGGATGGATGGAATAAACAGCGCAATGAGTGAAAGACACTTTGCAACGGACAGACATATTAGCGTAATATAAGCGATCATTCGTCGTGAGTGGTCCGGAGGATGTTCTCCGGGAATTCTCATTCATCATCCACGCCGCCAGGTGATGTCTCGAGATAAGCCCATGACGGAGCCGGTGGATGGGCAGGGTCGGCACGTGGCGGTGCTCGGCTTCCCTTTCGGGGGCCACACGAGGCCTCTACTTGGGCTTGTCTGCAGTCTAGCGAGGAAGATGCCGGACACACGTTTTTCCTTCTTCACCACCAGGAGAGCGAACTTACAGACCTTCTCGGAAAGAGAGCGAAACGTCCCGTGCAACATAAAGCCATACGATGTCGCAGATGGAGTACTGGCGAATCATGTACTCGGTGGGAATCCGCACGAGCCAGCGAATCTTTTCCTCAGGTCGGCGCCGGGGAACTTCAGGAGGGCAGTAGAATTTGCTGTCCTGGAGACGGGCGAAAGGGTCACGGGCATACTGGCTGACTCGTTCTTGCCATTTGCTGCAGAGATGGCTGAGGAATTGCGGATCCCGTTGGTTTTCTTATGGGTTGCCATGCCGCATAACCTCTACGTTTACCTCTTCCTAGATGATGTTTGTCAGGTGGGCTCCGGCTCAGTCGGCGGCCGATCTGGTGATGGAGAGGAATCTCCCCAAGTCATACAAGGAGTGCCCTGCATGCGAATCGAGGACCTGCCAGAAGGAGTGATCGACCCAGGTGATCTAGAAGGATGCCTTCTCCTGAGCATTTTAGACAACATGAGTCGAACTCTGCCACGGGCAACTGCGACCGTCCTGAATTTCTTCCAGGAGCTTGATCCTACGTCCCTCACAAGCCATCTCCGCACCCAGTTCCCGAGCTTCCTCTACCTGGGTTTCCTCACTTTATCACTCCCTCCACCAAGGTCGGGTGTCCAAATAGAAACTGACTGCTTGACGTGGCTCGATAAGCAGGAGCCCCAGTCCGTGGCATACGTAAGTTTTGGAACCCTGGCAGCTCTGGAGCGGGATGAGCTGTTTGCCTTAGCACACGTCCTCAAAGAATGCAGGATCACTTACCTCTGGTCTCTTGGGGACAAGCTGAAGGAGAACCTACCGGATGGGTTCCTCGAGACGACGAGCGCTCATGGAATGGTGGTTCCATGGGCCCCTCAGATCGAAGTCCTGGGTCATCCTTCGGTCGGCACTTTTGTGACCCACTGTGGAAGCAACTCGGTCTATGAGAGCATAGCAAGTGGGGTCCCAATGATCTGCAGGCCCTTCTTTGGTGAGCAGAGGATGGTCGGAAGGATGGTGACCGAAGTGTGGGAGGTCGGAATGAGGGTCGATAATGGGGTTATGACTGAGGAAGGCCTGATGCAATGCTTCCAAGTTATTTTCAGAGACGAGAGGGGAAGGAAGATGAGGGAGAAGGCTCAAGCCCTCATAGAACTTGTCAAAGTAGCATCAGGACCAGAAGGGAAAGCTGCTGAAGATCTCAAGGTTTTGGTTGACATACTATCATGATCATCGATTTTAGTCTTTTTGTCAATTAGGCAGAAAATCTTACCGGTAATGTAGCCGTTTCACCTTCAACTCTTGAGGAAATCTGCAGACTAATGACTTGCAATAAAACGCAAAAGCAGCAAATGAAAAGCAGTAAAAGAGGTTAAGTGTGCAAAGAATAAGATTTATGCAAATTCTGCATTATATTAATATTTGTTAAGTTCTGGATTCAGTACAGAAGACTGAGAGGTCACTATCTATGACAGACGAGAAACAGAACGGATGCCTACCTCTTGAAGAATTTGTGCTAGCTTTTCCTGTTAGTAGCAATGAAAAAGAACCTTCTAAGGACCCAAAAATCCTCTATCAGTAGCAGAGTTCTCACCCATGTTCCATTGTTGAGTCACTCTCTTCACCTGTGTATAGAAGTGAATCATCCCAGCTTTCCCTGCAATCACAGAAAACCAAACGCATTTTCCATTCAAACTCAACTCTATAGCTTCTAATTCTATCCTGAAAGGACTTTTCTTGTCCATCTTAAGTTTCAAGTTTTTCTGTGCAATTTACCGTCAAAATTGACATCACCCGCAAATGAGGGCCTGGAGCCAAAAAATGAAGTGAAGGGCAGGGGATCAGAGACTGGGACATTTACCCCGACCTGATCAGATCAGCATGGAGAAGATTGAAAATTGAAAGCTTCAGAGATAATAATCTTGGTTAGCATCATCATTATGCATTGCTGCTGTAATCAAACTTGCCTGCCCTACTTCAACCTCAGATTGGAATTTCCTCGCAGTTAGGCCTGATGTAGTGAATATTGAAGCTCCAGAGATATACCTGCAGAAAAAATCTCAAGAGATGAATTGAGCGGATCTAAAAGATCCTGTTGAATCTTACTGTAGGACAAGAGAAATAGGTCGAGAATACTTATTTCCATTGATAATATTGATGGCCTCATCGACACTATTAGCCTGTACAGAGAGTGCCAACAGAAACAGTATGTGAGTTGTCAAACAGATAATGAATCGTCCTATCAAGTCAACTTAAAAGGTTGCAAACCTGCATACAGAGAAGCACAGGGCCAGGAATTTCCTCCTATGCAAGAATAAATGACAGGTGTGGTTATCAGAAATTGAAAATAATTTTTCCCTTAAGAAAATAAAGTTCAGCAAAGAAATAGAATGGCTACCTTGGAACACTCCATGTTCACCGTCACTTCAGATATGATAGTAGGACCTATGAAATTGCCTTGATTGTATCCTGCTACCTATTGAGAAGTATAACTCAGTTTGGTGTCCTTGCCTCAAAAAAGCCCGAAATGAGCAGATATTACTCTTCAGAAAAACAGCTGAATCTAATGTCATTGTCAAAGAATTGATCTAGTTGCATGCATGAGGTCCTCTAAAACATGGTGAGAGGAAGACGAAGATCAAGAATGAAAGTAATTACTGCAACAATTCTTCCATCAAGCACAAGTCTTGCGCCATTTTCAATACTCTTTTGGACCAACTGACAGATCCTTTCCTTTGTCTACAAATAAAGAAGATACAAAAGAATGCCCTTCATCAGCATAACCAAAAACACCACATTTTTTGAAAAGCTCACAATATTCTTAGAACGTGTTGAGATATACGATCTCATATTGATTAAATAAAGAAAAATTGTGGGCTTATAAGAAGGTTGGATAATGCAACTTATCAACTTAAGATTTTAAGTGAAAATGGGTCCGATCTCTTCTAGGCTCACAATGAATTTAATATGATATCAAAGCAGGTTATTGTATGGACTCACACCTAGCAAAGGCCGAGACCAAAAGAAGGCTCAAGATCAGTTGTTGATAAACCTGAGACCGAAAGAAAAATGACCGACTCGTGATAATCATTGAGAAGACTAATAGCCCAACTGGCTATTAGATTAGTTGACCCCCTCGTCCGAGATTGGAAAAAGAATACCCGACTCGTAGACAGTTGTTGAGGGCAGGTGTTTAATAGCACGTGACAAAGTGCACCACGTTGCCACGTGAGAGTAGGTGTTGAGATATACAATCCCATATCGATTAAATAAAGAAAAAGTTGTGGGCTTACAAGAAGGTTGGGTACCGCCACCTATCAACTTAAGCTTTTAAGTGGAAACGGGTCTGATCTCTTATGAGCTCACAACAAATTTAATAGAATGGAACGAACTATTTTTCTGGGAAAACCCAAGTAATGGAATCAAGGCATGTTCATACCTGTTTACTAATCAAGGGACCAAGTTCTGATTCCACATCTGTTCCTGCATTAAGTTTGATTTGTCTAACCCGCTCCAACAGTTTGTCTTCCCTGAGAAACGTTCATTCATGAGAAGACTTAAAAGCCTTCCAATATAAGACACTTGCTCAACAGAAAGAAGGCTATTGTGGGACTTTACCAAGTACCAAAACCACCAACAAAGACTACCGTGCTAATTGCCGCACATTTCTGTCCCCCACCACCGAAGCCAGCTGCTACTAATGCATTTAGGGTAGCATCCATATTTGCATCAGGCATGACAACAGCGAGGTTTCTTATGCTGGTATTGCACTGAAGATGATCACCATATGCCAATTCCCATCAACTTCCATAATAAGTCATTGAACAGGAAAGGATTATTAGCTGCCCCTTGGTTGAGAAGCTTCCTCAGATTTGCCATTTTTCCAAATCAGATAGAATTTGTTTACCTTGTATTGCATAGGATAAAAGCTTTTCTTTCTTAAATACTTAAAAGAAGTAAAAAAAGGAAGCCAAAATTGTGTTCAAACACGGAAACAAAAAATTGGAATCCTTTCCACAACCAAAGTAAACAGCCATTTAGCTGCAGCTAGTTAACTGACACTGACCTGAACTCGTTTCCTGTGAGCAGATGCTCTCGAATGTACAAAAGCACCAGCCTTCAAAAATAAGCATAGAGGGTATAATCAGCCAATATATAGAGACTGCATATAATATAGACAGTAAGGTATTCTGTCCCAACATGCATGACTTGGAACTAACAAATTTACCAGTGGAAGAAAGAGCAGGGAGTCCATTGCAAGAAACAGAACAATAAAGCATGTGACAAGTAGACATAGTGATAAATTCAGTGTCAAGGAATCACTTACAGCAGTTGGACCCACAAATGAAACTGATTTTATATCTTCATGATCACATATAGCGGTTAGAATGTCCTGGCAAAGAGACATATAAACAAAGTGAGATATGATGATGACGATGATAGGAAGACTGCAAATAGAGATCAAAGGAAATTATTCGGCAATTTATGACTTGTGGCTGTAAATAAATGTTAAATTTGATGCTCACATTCGTGCCATGGACAATGTTTAGGACACCATTTGGAAGACCAGCTTCCATTGCTAGCTCAGCAAGCATCATAGAAGCCCCTGGAAAGGTAAAACTAGACAAGCATAAATTCCTTGAAAAGAAATGATTAAGCCCCAATCCAGCAGATTTTGAGAATGCATATTTTGCTAGGAAGTTTCCTATGAGGAGGAAACCAAACATAACAGGGAAGTAAACTCTCAAGGTGACTCAACCACCACCAATCCTTAGGTTTTAAGCACAAATTCAAAGAACACTAGAATGATATTACTATGATGCAGAAATATTAAGATCATAGTTTCAATAAATACACGTCCAATGTATGCTAGTGATCTTTCATGTCGGTATTCAGTGGTCATATCATACATAATGTGATTCCATCTAGGATAATGTCAGGATGAATAGTACAATACCTGGTGCTTTTTCTGATGGCTTCAAAATAAAGGTATTGCCACAGGTTATGGCAATGGGGAACATCTACGGCAACAAAAGGGAATCACTTTAGTTCTCAGCTCCCCATAGTTAAGCATTACATCCATATTTAAACTCTTATTAAGCAAAACCAAGCAAGGAGGGAAACAAAAGGCAGCTCTTATCAAGCTTACCCATAAAGGAATCATTGCAGGAAATTCATAAGGGCAAATACCAGCACAAACACCTAGTGGCTCTCTGATGCTGTAAGTATCAACCCCTCTAGATACATTGGGAACAAACTGCCCCACTTGCAGAATTGCCAATCCACAGGCGTGCTCCACTACCTCTGCAAGAGAGAGAGAGAGAGAGAGAGAGAGAGAGAGAGAGAGAGAGGGGAATGGATAAATTTAAGAACATTATTTCCAAAATAAAATGCATAATCAAGACAGAAAAAGATGTACCTAACCCTCGATGGACCTCATCATAGGCATCCTTTAATACCTTTCCATGTTCAGTTGTAATAGTCATAGAAAGTTTATCCTACAGGAAATAATGAAAGCATGTAATTTAAGTGGAAATAATTAAATCTAAAATGAAGAATCTGATGATTTCACATACAATATCTCTCCGGATCAACTCTTGAAGCTTGAACATGATGCGTTGACGGGTTGTGATAGGTGTGCTTCGCCAAGACAGAAGAGCTCTTTTTGCTGCAAACACTGCAGCTTTGAACTCCTCATCTGTAGTCAGAGGAACTCGAGAAACAACCTCTTGTGTTGCCTACAGAATTTTCTTACCTACCTTTACTTCCAAATTATTTAACAATAACAATGAAAGCACAAAAGAATTGAGACTGACTAATAAATATTCTTTCACTTACAGGATTTACAACATCTATAGATGCAAATGATTGTGAATCAATGAACCGTCCTCCAATGAGATTTGAGACCCGCTGAATAGATAAAAAAGCATGACAATAATAATAGGTAAAAAAAAAAAAAAGACCACAAAGAATGAATGAGAACCTAAGAGTCTTTTGTACTTTATGACCTCTTCCTTAAAGCTGATGTGTAGAAAATTTTTGGAACCAAAGAATAGTATGTTAGATCTACTAGACTCTTATATTCAGACCAGCCTAGGCAAGGATTCATTGGTTGAACGGACAGTTAAATGAATAAATAGTGTATAATTAATTTAAAGCTAGAATAAATCAGATATAACAAACATAAAATATAAAAATATCTAAACTAAGAAAGAAATAGATACTAGTCTTGATGAAGACAGTATTATGGTCGAACCAGCTACACAGCCCATGCGGTTCTATCGTCCAACTATCGAATAGCTACCTACTCTACTTCTAAAAAGGTGAGGAATCCGAGCTTACCAAGGAATGTCGCTGCCTTGCTGGCTCAATAGCTGCTTGAGAATTATTTTCCAGAGCAGGAGTCCGAGAGGCTAGTGACCTGAAGTTCCTTACTGCCACACCAAAAAATAATTTACAGCTAACAGAGCACTGGATACATCCAGGGGAAACCACTTGCATTTTCAAAATGATGCATATTCAACATTTTATTAACTTTCCCTTTCCCCACAAATTAGAAGTTCATTTACTCTTCTTAACATTTCCCTCCAAGACCCAAACTTCACTACTACAAATTCCTATTATATAGAATCAATCAATCCCAACACTTAGACATTCTAATGGCAACCGTCAAATGAGTTCCTAGAGTCACCTGCTGTATTTCCTTGCCGAAGCTTTGCTTTAACATTGTAAACATGCTTTGGAGTAGATTGCAGTGCTGGATTAGTCTGATGCAACCTTTTTAAGATTTGACGAGGCTTTAGCCCGGCCTCAGTCATCTCTTTGATAAGCAAAACTTCATTCTCCGATAGTCGGCGGGCAGAAGGGTGCTCAGAGATGTTACTTAGTGGATCATGATTGTGGGCCCCATTCCTGACAGTGAGGACCCACAGACCCTCATCCTTCTTGCCTACAGCCTCAAAGGGGCAATTTGTCAGTCGGGAACATGTCTTCCGTTGGCGGGTATTCTTCACCTCAGAGGATTCATCGGTCACTTTCCGCCTGCTGCGATAAACTCCTCCTCTGTCGCAACCCAGTACCACCACCTTATCCCTCTTAGACTGCTTAATGGTTACTACATAGCCCTGAGACACAGCAAACTCACCCACATATTTGATGAGTTCTTCCCGATCAACAAAAGTCCCAGGTGGAGGAGGAAGCATTTGTGGAGGTCCATAAATAGAATGTTGGGGATCCATCAGTCAATTATTACTTTCCTGAAATAGATAACAATGACAATTATTAGCCGAAGTACCCATCCAAGATTCAATTACCAGCAAAATGCATCCGAGTTTCAAATAGGTTATAATTTTACCAAAATTCTCAATTTAATTTATATTGAACCACCACTGACGGATCATATCTCATCCTGATTCCCATTTATTTTGTGTTACACAGCTGTTATATTCAAGAACAGGTTTCTTAAGACTTACATGTAAAGTTACGCTGTCCCAATATATACCCACATCAAGCAAAAACATGCAAGGGCAGCTTTACACCAAACAAACCTTCTGTTTTCTGAGGAAATAGCCACAGGGAAGAGCAGCCTGATACAGCAGCATCATTATCCTCTTAAAACTAAAAGGTCCTGGAAGCCATTAGGATCAAAAGGCACCACACATCTTCTTAACCTTCCTGCTGTCATATGATTTGCAAAAACCAAATATTGATCACAATCCACCATATAGATTTTTGCAAACTAGAGAAGAAGCCGTGATGAAAACCAGCTTGCAAATTCCGAAGCTTTCAACATAATTTCATTAGCAATACAAAAGAAATATAAGATGATCTATCATAGAAGACATCCCAAGAGGAATTACTGATAAGATAGAGGGAACTAAAGGGTTCTCCTGGTTCACTGTTTGTTCAATCCCCAACACCATAAAGATCAAAACTTTACTCAGCTTCCTCTGAAATTCAAGCATTTCACTCCACACACTCCCTCGTAATCAACAATTCACGTTGCCATCTGTGTAAATGTTATCAATTTCCACTAGACTCCGCCTGAAGAAAATCAACAGCTCACTGAACTCATCAAAGTATATAGGACATGGAGATAATTTCAACTTTTTCTCCGGGCAGCCTAGCAAGAACCGGAAGCTGTGGCTGCTGAAACAGAAACGGCGGGGTTACCTGCGGCGGCGATCGAAGAACTCGAAGTCATGCAAGCGCCGCGGTCCGGGAAGATTTTCGTCGAAGACCCAAGGCAAAAAATGAACGCAGGGGAGCTTAGGCTTCGTTTGGCCGAGTTCCAACTGTAGCCGTCCGTACATCGATTCGTATCATTTCATCCGAAGGCTCATGAGTAACCCAGCCAAACAGGACATTGGAACCGGTCATCTCTTTTGAACCTCTATTTGTTCTGGTTTTTTTTTTCTCTAATTATTTTCTTTTTTTTATTTAAGGAATAAAATAGAAAAACAATATTTATTTTTTTATCTTATATAATTGTTAAAAGCACCTTAGCAATCAAATTCTTCCTAATGACGTGAAATCCGCCCTAATTAATACAAATTTAATGTTATTTTCATTTCTATACTTGGATGGATTTGATATCCCAAGTGCTATACGTACACTATGCATAATCGAGATCCTACTGTGACGAAGGTTCACAGAAACGGTTTTCATCGACGAGGCAACTCAAAAATACTGAATATATAAGTTAATCGACGATTGAACCGTCACGGTTTTCATACAGAGTTATTCGGTGTTGGCTGGGTTCCTTCTACATGTTTCCTCGTACTTCTCGAAAAACGCAATCCGAGGTGAAGGCAAAGCCTGGGTGAATGTTGCAGCCGCACGGACCCTAGACGAAAGCTACGATTGTGCCACTGCGACCAGCACGATGCCGAAACGCGGCAACCGCTACATATCCGGTAACCAAACTGGATATAACGGCTCCCTCGTTTGGTTCTTTCCGCCGCCAGTTTCTCTTCGCCGGAAGGGTCGCGGATCTCCGATTGCCACTCCCAACTCGCCTACCGCGGCTATTGTCCACGCGGGGATGAGGAGATCCGTTCCACTTTACGTTCCCCGATCACGTTTCTTCATGGGAGAATCTCTTTCAATCCCCTAGGCCGATAAGTGCAATTATGGGCATTCATTGCAGTTCTTCCAATTGACCTCCGGGGCCCGGCCGGGAGATATGGACGCCCTCTCGACCAATGTTACCGTTTGATTATTTAATTCCTGGATCTTGTTCCCGGTGAGCATAATTCCTCGTTGCGATCCTCGAGGGAGTTGATGGGCTAAGCTCGCTCTTCGTTCTCTCTCTCAGTTCCGAAAAAGTCATCTCCTTGCGCATTTTCTGGGTTGACGGAGAACTTGAAGAGGAGAAAGGAGGTGGTGGGCATGAGTTGTAGGGCCACTTAACGGTGGGGGACCATTGCTGCCATGGAAATTCATCACTTTGGACGTCTCTGCTTATTGGTAACTGCGTTATTATCTCTTTACCTATACACTAAATTCTCTCAGTCTTCTCTCACCTTCAATGCGGCCAAGTCCTGTTCCACTTTGATCAAGCTCCTCAGCAAGAGACCTGAAGCTGGCTTCACATGCTTCGCCCAGTTCTTCACCAACGGTGCCCTTTACTTCGCGTTCTCTGCTGGGTTGATGGTCCTGAACTTTGGCTTCAGGCCGAGGAGTCATCTGAGACATGGGGATTGCATGAATTCTAAAATTTGTGGTCTGATGGAACTGCGGGAGAGACCCAATTCAGCATTCGAGAATGGCCATGGGATCGTGAATGGCAGTTCTGAATCAGCTGAAGGCTCGGAGTGTTCAAACAGTGAAGGATCTTTCAAGGGAGATTGGGTGTTCGATGAAATGTGCCTCAGAGAATTTTCTCTGAGCAGTGATATCTGTGACCAAATGGAACTGTTCAGAGGACCCAGTTCACTGACTGAGAATGGCGTTTTGGTGTCAAATGTTAGCCCTCACTCAGTCGCAGGCTCTGAAGATTCTGAAACTGAAGAACTCCCAGAAGACCTAATATGTGACGTTATGTTGCTGAGAGAGCTAGTCAAGTCCGAGCGACAGAGGACAGAGGCAGCTCTTTTGGAACTCAAGAAGGAAAGGTCAGCAGCTACCACTGGAGCAGAGGAAGCCATGTCAATGATCATGCGGCTGCAGAGGGAGAAGAGCTCAGTCGAGATCCAGGCCATGCAATTCCATCGATTAGCGGAGGAGAAGCAGGGGCATGATCAGAAAGTGATAGGATTGTTGAGGAGTGTTATATTTGAGCTGGAAAGAGATCTGAATGCCATGGATGGTGAACTAGGACTTTGCAGAAGAAGATTGAGTTATTGCAATGGACACAATTGCAGTGATGAGACTGATGGTTCTGAAGACAGAGCTGAAGAAGATGACTTGAGAGCTTATGACAATCAAGGTTCTGCCAGGGGAGAGAGCCCTGATGAGGAATTGGAAGATGAGCTGATTAGGTCTCTTGAGTTTGATTCATGGGCTCTGTAACCATACATGTAAAACAGCAGCAATATTTTCTTACTTCCACATGTTATAAAGTATCTTTTGGATCAAGAATACCTGAGCAACAGTCAATTTGGTCAATCTTTATCCAAGTTTATGAGTTGCAACAAATGGGTCAAATTGGTCAATTATATTGTTGGTCAATATGCACCAGAGAGCAATGGTTTGAATATGATACTGATATGAAACCCATACTACACTGTTCTGATGCCAATCCTTATTTCATGAGACAAAGAAGAAGGATGGAACAATGTCTATAAGCATTTGCTGCAATTCATTTCCCAGAAGCTAAATGCAGGCTAAGATTGGTGCAGCTACAAGCCATCAGTGAACCGGGCAACCATTGACTGCTATGCCTTTGGCGGTTGGGCAAGCTGCTAACTTGCAATGCTCCCCCATGGTGCCCCACCAGTTTAAACTCTTATTTTCCAGCCCAAGCATGAAGTACAGGAGCACCGTCATGAAGGCGACCCCAGCATCAAGAGCTGCTGAGAGAACATAGTTGTATCTCTGCCACCATTTCTTGCGGTACCGAAATATAAAGAAGTTGAATACTGTCCCGACTGCGATCCACGCATTGTAGTTCAGAGGTGTTGCTGGTGGCATCATCCCCGTTGCCCCCAGTAAGACAGGGAGATTGATCAGCGGGATCCAAGTCTTGTCGGGGAATGCCCTGTGGAGCAACCATACTATCACTGGTCCCAGAGCACCACCCAGAAAGAACCAGTTGATGGCCTGGTAGTTACCAGATGAACCGAATATTCGTCTTGGACCCACCAAACCCCATATCACTGATGCGTCGAAGAAGACTTGGTCTCCTGGGCAAGTCCAGGGGCTGTCAGGGGGAAGGAGTTGGCCTTGGCATATGTTATTGATGGATGTCAGCAACCACCATGCCACGGCAATGTTGACAGTTCCAGCGAGAATCGTCCCAATGAACTGTGTTGAATCATGCAATGCAACTAAATTAGCATTTCTCCTCCAGAGATGATTGGGTATAGAGCTAATTGTGCTTACTATGTACCTGAACTAAGAACATAGAACGCGGAGGAATCTTCATGTAATGTCCAAGCTTGAAATCGCTGAGAAATGAAATTGCTTGAGCCATGCTCATGTAACCATAGGTCTTGAAGCACACATTAGCTATCGGCCTTCCCGGGTATATTAGACCCATCACATACTCCGTGATTATGTTCAGCCCCGGCGTCTGCAATGGATATGCAAAAGAGCTGTTAGAACGAAGAATACTCTCTAGAATGAGCTTCCCTTCCATGACACTCTGTTCACCTGATTCGTGGTGGCAGTTATGATGCTGATTGGGAGAGTGAAAACGAATGCAAGGATGCTAGCAAAGATGAGACCCCACCACGGCATCTGGATCTGGTTGTTCATGAAGATGCAGAGGACAAGAGACACTATCAGGGTCACAGCGAGCAGCATGTAGAACCACCACAAAGGTATGTCTGGGTATCGCTTCATCAGTCGGGTGTGAATATCTTCCTTTTCCTGATGGGACGCCTTGTACCTCTCATAGATCTCCCTGGTCACCATAGCCATATGTCAAGATGAGGAAATCAAACAGACCTGTTCTAGGAAAGGAGAAAGTCTTACTGAAACAATGCAGTTGAAGACTCTGAACCATTTCTTCTTTTGTTACAACAAATTCAAGTGGAGGTAACATACCTTCCATAGAACAAGGCCACATGGGTGACTGTAGATGCAATTGTGGCGAACCCAAAGCCGTAGGTGAGAGCGAAGAACATGCTCAAGTGAATCCTTCCTTGCTGCTTGTACACCGGCATGTCAATCTCAAAGTTCTTGTTCACGATCTGTGATGTGTCGTAGTCCTGACCTTGGGAATTGAACAGTTGCGAGGAGAAGATTGGGAACTTGTTTGCTTCGTACAGGTTAAATCCCCAGTAGGCTATTGGCATGACCACCCAGACTATCATTGCATACCCGAAGAAGATGTTCATTATGGCAAAGAATGGGGATATGAGTGGGCTGAACAGGAAGGAAGACACTGCAGTCCAGTCGAGGGTGAAGGCTCCCAATCCGAGGCCATTCATCCCTGAGCCTAGTTGTTGGGCGGTGACAGACTTTGGGAATGCCCAGCAAACCCATGAGATTCTGGTGAGCGTTGAGAATAGGAAGCCTGGGACAACGTACCACGCGAAGCTGCAGGTCAGGGCGATGACAAAGAACTTGGTCCTCGACAACTTCTGCTTGTCTTTCTCATGCAGTGCCCTTTGATATAAATCCAAAACAAAATCAAGTCATTCTCCAGAGGCAATGGATGGAGCCTGTAAACTAGCAATGCAATGCTTGGACGTGGAAAAGTTTTCTGTTGCTGGCATTTGAATCCATAGGAAATGTCTTAGAAGCTCACTGAAGGACATTTCTCGGACAACACACATCACCAAAGGCAAATGAGAAGATGCACTCAAGATGAGAGTTTGAACATGGATGGTTCTTATATGGAGGAGGCTTACCGGAACAAGGAGACCTGAACAAGAGTGCCTGGCCACCACATGTGAGCCGGCTCCACGACATACTTCCTCAGCAGCCCTGCCCACCCATACCCCAACACCTGCAGCCGTTCACTCAATTAGTTTGCAATCTGCATTCTCCAACTTCATTGTTGATCAAGTAAATCACATCAATTACCTGAGTTGTGATAATAAGAAGCCAGCCGGCGATGAATGAGATGCTCCTGTGATAGAAGGCCTTGATGATGTTCACAATCCCGACTGCATAAGCCGACCCTGACCCAAAGGCACTGCCAGCATTGGCGAAGATCGAGATGAGCACGTGCTCCTTCATGTTGAAGGGGCCCGGATTGAGCGAGAACTCCCTGCTACCAAGACCCAGGAGCCGGAACCTGGTGGCTGGGAGGACCGCGGCCATGAACCTTCCGATTGGGAGGGTGGCCACTTGGATGGTGATCTGGGTGATGATGAGGGGCTCAGTCCGGTAAGCGAAGAACTGGTTGAGGAACGAGAGGAGGGCGCAGGAGAGCAGCCCCAGGAACCACATCCGGAAGGTCCATACTGGCAGGGTGGGATCATCGGTCTCGAGGACAGTCAGCCTGACCTGCTCGATTGGTGAGTGTTCTTCATCTGGTTTCAGGCTTTCAGTTTTTTCAAGATCATGAATCTCTGCAATTCTCATTGAGGAGGGGATTGTATGTGAAGTGGAAGGCGGAGAGGAGGAATGGGAATATCACTTTACTTTGAATTCTCTCTGAATGTTTTATCGCACCAGTATCCTTCCAAAGAAGGAAATCATAGATATCTATGACAGCTGGTAGATGGCTGTTGCTTCCCTAAAGTTCTTCTATTAGTAATACTATTTGAATTACATTGATTAAGAATATTGGTCATTCCTCAGTGCATTATTATAGGATAGGAACGTTTAAGCTTACCTGGCTTGAGCAGTATAAATCGGGGATGATATATGTATACACATGGAAATGAAATGAAGCACAGTAAGTGACTTCCCTGATTGAGCAAGATTCCCAGATGGGAGTCACAGCAATAAATATTAATTATAAATATCCTCTAGATATGGTTCATTACGTATCAAAAGGAACAAAAGTTGTGTGCATACAACACATGTGAGTTTGTTGGGATGGATCAGTTCTCCTCTCTTTTGTTGAAGTCTTAGGTTTAGCTGTTTACACCAAACAAAGCCGTGTCTGTATATTCTTTAATCTTCATTCCTAAAATACTTCTCATAAGGTGGTTTGATTTTAGATTTTGGCACTTTATCACCTTTGCAATTTTGAATTTTCTAATTCATACATCATTTAGAAAAGCATTTAAAATTTTTAGGGGGAATATAAAGGGGTAGGGACTTCATTTCCTGTCATGTGCTAGATCGAGGTAATAGCATGCGACCATTGAGTAGGAGGATCACCTAGAGAGCCTCAATGTTAATCTCAGTGCTGAAAGGGGCAGATCCATTGCTGTATGTGGGGGTAAATTACACAGTTAGTACAAAATGTTTTGACAATATAATATTTTGGTATAAAATGTTTAAAATGTAACTCGGTGATACATTTTCTTTCAAACATGTAACACTTTAGTACATTCCATTAATTTTTTATTAACGCCGTTAATTTTTGATGACGTGTAATGTCTACGTGGCATTCCTTGATAACGTGGTTTCATATTTTAAATATGTAGATTGTCACGTGGCACATGGTGTAATCCACCATTTTTTTATTCATTTCTCTCTCCGCACCTCTCTCTCTCTCTCTCTCTCACTCGGCTCTCTCTCCCGCTCTCTCTCTCGCTCGACTCTCTCTCCCTCTCCCCCTCCCTCTCCCTCTCTCACTCGGCTCTCTCTCTCTCTCTCTCGGCTCTCTCTCCGTCTCCCTCTCCCTCTCTTTCTCTCTTGCTCGGCTCTCTCTCCCTCTCTCTTGCTCGCATGCTTGACTCTCTCTCCCTCTCTCTCACTCACACGATCGACTCTCTCTTTCTCCGTCTTGGCTCTCTCTCCCTCTTTCTCTCTCTCTCTCTCTCAGTTCTCTCTCTCGGAGAGCCGAGCAACAGAGAAAGAGAGGGAGAGGGAGAGAGAGCCGAGAGAGAGAAAGAGAGAGAGAGTCGAGTGTGCGAGCGAGAGAGAGGGAGAGAGAGAGAGAGAGAGAGTCGAGCATGTGAGCAAGAGAGAGGGAGAGAGAGTCGAGCAAGAGAGAAAGAGAGGGAGAGGGAAGAGAGTTGAGAGAGAGAGGGAGACGGAGAGAGAGCCGAGAGAGAGAAAGAGAGCCAAGCGAGAGAGAGAGAGAGAGGGAGAGAGAGTTGAGAGAGAGCCAAGTGAGAGAGAGAGAGGGAGGGAGAGAGAGCCGAGTGAGAGAGGGAGACGGAGAGAGAGTCGAGCGAGAGAGAGAGCGGGAGAGAGAGAGAGAAAGGTGCGGAGAGAGAAATTAATTAAAAAAATGGTGAGTCCCACCATGTGCCCACGTGGCAATCCACATATTTAAAATATGAAACCACGTCATCAATGAATGCCACGTAGACATTACACGTCATCTAAAATTAACGACGTTAATAAAAAATTAATGGAATGTATTAAAGTGTTACATGTTTGAAAGAAAATGTATCACCGAATTACATTTTAAACATTTTGTAGTAAAATGTTATATTGTACAAATTGTGTAATTTAACCCTGGGTACTTCTCTGCTGAACTTGTGGAGACTAAAGTCTGCTGGTGTATGTTGAGCTCCAAGCCCAGTGACACTTCTCTTCCTTAAGGAAGGACAGCCATGTTGAGAGTTGACTGTGCAGACGACGTTGTCAGGGAATGTCTAGTACACATATTTAATCCTTTAGCTCCTCCCATCTCGCCGAGTTATTCGATTTATTGCCTTGACGATTTAGTATCATATGCGTTGATTTCCTCCCCCTGTATTGGAACCATATGCATTTAACTTTGCTCCGTTTTGTGTAACAATGAACTTTCTCTGGTTAGGGTGCAAGGGGCTGGTGGGAATCCCGACTCCAGCGATGAAATTGGTAAAGCAGCTCTGCAAAAAGAGTGCTGCATCGGGTTTAAGGTTACTGAGTGGTCCTATCTGTTCTCTGCAATGATCAAACTGCTTCTCTGATGCTATGTCATTGTTCACGTTCGTTCTTTACTCAATTCCTATGGAGACTGTCACCACAACGTAAATTGAAAACTGCGCAAAGGAAGTAGTATTCCAGCACACATCGTTCCAAATAATGTAGTCCTTGTCCATTTATGCTCCTCAGGCCTGAGATGCGGCAGAACAATCTCAAGATGCGCTTGAGGAGCGCCGATGCAGCCGATTCTTCAAGCTGCAGAGGTCTGAAATACATCGTCTTTCCTATGTCATGCTCAGGGTGCAACTAAGTCCATCTTTTTCATACATATATATTGGTATTATCCTTGTTGGAAAATCTATTTTTAAATATCAAATAGATTAGATAATTCAAAATATATTATTAGATATTCTAATAATATTTTAAAATTTTATTATTATTCTAAATTTATAAATAAACAAATAATAATTTTTTAAAATCACTCAATAAATAATTATTACTTACTCGCATATTTTTGGCCTTTATGTTATCACCTTCTATCATTCTCTTCGGTCTTACTCCTCCTCCTCCTCCTCCTCCTCCTCCTCCTTAGCCTTACATATAAAATTTCACACACACACACATATATATATATATATTCGTTTCCAGGCATATGAGGGATGAACATATACAAGTTTTGGCTATCAAGTAACAGACGATCTAGACTGTATCGTGGTACGAAATTTCCCGTAATCAGTTCTTCATCAAGCTGCTTACTATGACCGCAGTAAATTTAGGACAGAAATCAAGAACGGAATAGCATGCGTTGACCAACTATTGCTGTAAGCATCTTTCAAAGCCAAACACTTGCTGTGCTATCAGTAAACTGGGCAACCATCAACTACTATTCCTTTGGCTGTCGGACAAGTTGCCAAGTCGCAATGCTCCCCCGCTGTTCCCCACCAGTCCACCGTTTTGTTCTCCAGCCCGAGCGTGAAGTACAGGAGCACTCCCATGAATGCGACTCCAGCATCAAGAGCCGCCGACAGAATGTAGTTGTATCTCTGCCACCAATTCTTGCGGTACCGGAACACGAAGAAGTTGAAGATCGTCCCGATGATGACCCATGCATTGTAGTTCAACGGAGTTGCCGGTGGCATCATTCCGGTCGCACCCAGTAAGACTGGGAGATTGATGAGTGGAATCCAAGTTTGCTTGGGGAACGCCCTGTGGAGCAGCCACACGATTACAGGGCCCAGAGCGCCGCCCAAAAAGAACCAGTTCATGGCCTGGTAGTTGCCGGCAGACCCGAATATTCTTTTCGGACCCACCAAACCCCATATCACCGAAGCGTCGAAGAATACTCGGTCTCCCGGGCAAGTCCAGGGGCTGTCTGGGGGAAGGAGCTGGTCTTGGCATATGTTGTTGACGGATGTCAGCAACCACCACGCCACGGCAATGTTGATGGTTCCAGCGAGAATCGTCCCAATAAACTTGTGTGGAAGAATGTGATGCAACTAAGTTAGTTTTTCCTCATCCTCTTTATCATTAATGAACACTATGAAATAGCCATGTTGTTTTCTGGTTCTCGAGTGGGTTTTGACACTACCATTGCTGTATTAGGAAACAGTTTCTAGCTAAATGCTTAGGGTTACTAGGTGGAGCAGCTGTGACATGCACCAGAGAGCATATAGCGCGCATACCTGAACTAAGAACATAGAACGTGGAGGTATCTTCATGTAATGTCCGAGCTTGAAATCATTGAGAAATGAGACTGCTTGAGCCATGCTCATGTAACCATATGTTTTGAAGCACACATTAGCTATTGGTCTTCCCGGGTATATCAGACCCATTAGGTACTCTGTGATAATGTTCAGCCCTGGCGTCTGTAATGCATGTGTGAAAGAGATATGGGTGAATGAAATTTATTGGAGAAAGACGAAAAGATTTCCACCGTGCTATATTACCTGATTCGTCGTCGCAGTTATGATGCTGATTGGGAGGGTGAAAACGAAGGCGAGGATGCTGGCAAAGATGAGGCCCCACCACGGCATCTGGATCTGATCGTTCATGAAGATGCAGAGGGCAAGAGATACCGCAAGAGTCACAGCGAGCAACACGTAAAACCACCACGAAGGTATGTCCTTGTATCTCTTCATCAGTCGTGTGTGGATGTCTTCCTTTCCCTCGTTAGAAGCTTTATACTTTTCATAGATCTCTCTGTTCATCATAGCCATATGTCAAAACAAAGGAAGCGAAAAGAGCTGATCTAGCAAACAAGAGAATCTTACTGATAATGCTGCTGCATTTTTCATAATACTTTCTTCTTTTGTTATGAGAAATTCAAATGAAATCACCATGCTGTATGCTTCTATGCTTCTAGTGAAAGTACCTTCCATAGAAGAAGCCCACATGAGTAAGAGTAGCTGCAATGGTGGCAAACCCAAACCCATATGTGAGAGCAAAGAACATGCTCAAGTGGATCCTTCCTTCCTGCTCATATGCCGGTACATTGAGCTCGAACTTGTCGTTCACAATCTTCGATATGTTGTATACCTGACCTTGGGATGTGAACAGGTGCGAGGAGAAAATCGGGAACTTGTTTGCACTGTACATATTAAATCCCCAGTACGCAATGGGCATCACCACATAGATTATCAGTGCATAGCCTGCGAAAACATTCATTATGGCGAAGAATGGGCAGATGAGCGGGCTGAACAGGAAGGACGCCACTGCTGCCCAGTCGAGGGTTATGGCCCCTAATCCAAGGCCGTCCATTCCTGAGCCCAGCTGCTGAGCCGTGACGGATTTTGAGAACACCCAGCAGACCCATGAGATGTTTGTGAGCGTCGAGAACAGGTACCCTGGAACGGCATACCATATGAAGCTGCAGGTCAGGACAATCACGAAGAACTTTGCTCTCGAGAAATTTCGCTCCTCTTTCTCGTGCAGTGCCCTGCAAGATACATTTGGATCAGATCCCTAATTCTTTCAGAGGCAGGCGATGGAAAATTGCTCCACTTATTATCTTCCTTCATATGTTGGAAATATGCTTTCATGCCCATATAGCTATGACCGGTTCTAACTGGTATATATTTTGCTCTAGGCCATGGAAGCTGGACTGACGAGGAAGTCTGCAGCTGTGTAAACAACTAAGGAGTTCTCCTATGAAGTCTTCCTCCTAGAGTCCTCTACTGTTACACGAGTCTCACTGGAGGACCCGAAGGACTACAGCAAGGTCTTCCGGACTTGCTGTCAAAGCCATCTAATTTCTCGAAGGCCGGTTGGTGACATTCAATTGATTCTCATGTGCGTCACACAACCTCCTAAGTTATTGCACCCCAGATGAATCCCTTGGAGAATCCCTGACCCAAGAAGCTCTATCAACAAAATCATGATCCGAGACAGTTGTGAGTCCTGGATGGATGGATGGATGGATAGACATCTTTGACCGAGCACACACCACACATTTCTGACTCTAGATCCTGCCGTATGGCAGGCAAAGACAATACACGTTGAATCGATGACTTTTGACTCCCTCTAGCGTAAGCAGTGGGGGGGTGGGGAGGGGTTGGGGGTTGTGGATGCAATTCACAATTAATCAAGGAGCAGACATCGACACAGGACTCTGAGAGGGACTAGAAGTTGAAAAGGACAGACTGTTGGTTCTGGAAAACCGAGGGTTGTAGTTGACTAAACACGGTTGACCTCAAGCTTGGAGTGCCTCTTCCAGCCCCCCATACATACATTTGACGGACCAAATCTGTGCTTTAAATCAAGGCACGCGAAAGGGGACGTGCATGGTGGAAAGTTTATCGTAGACCCGATCCGTTCGGGTGCGAGTTACCACAGGAGATGGGAATGGAGATGGACTTGGCCGGTCCATGTTAGCCAGGGGAAAACTCCATGTGACATCATTAATTTTGGAGCATGGAAAAATGGTGAGCTGTCACTTAGCCAACCAGGAAAGAAGATAAAAAGGATTGAAAATGATCAGTGCAAATATCAAAATCATCCTTTAATTTTTAGCCAATTAACATTTGAGTCCTCTAAAAATGGATTTTTTTTTTCTTTCGGGGACTTGCTTTTTCAAATCATATCAATATTTCTCTCCTACAATTACTTTTTCTAATCACCATTTCAGTCCTCTAATTTTTTACTGATCACTATCATTTTAATCGTCTAATATTTACTAAATTTCCATTAAAATGGTTATATGAGATGCCAATTATTCATTCTCATGTCAAATAATAATGTCAATTGACATGTGGCACAGAGAGCGAGAACTTTATAGAATCTTTTAAAAGGGCCCAATCCGGCAACTCCTCCACCATCGGATCGAGAAGTTGCGGTCACCGTAATCGACTCTGAGAGTCAAGCGGGGGGCGCACGGGTGGTGGTCAAAAGTTTCTTTGTAAGTACGATTATTGTTTTCTAAGGGCACTGCGTAATTAGACCTGTCGGTCGTGCCACCATCTCTAACCAATCTGGGCGCTATTACTCAGTAACATACTTTTAAAAACCGGACCAGAGCTGGCCGATTTGACCAAAAACCGATCACTCATCAAATTCGATTCTCACAAAAAAATCCAATTATAATTTAAATAAGGTCAAATTCAATTGAACAAGTCAGTTCTCACTTGAACCAATAAATTCAATTAAACTAATGAAAAAATCGACCAACTTAAAAATAAAAATAAAAATAAAAANAAGTCAGTTCTCACTTGAACCAATAAATTCAATTAAA